>CM057158.1:9801818-9989818 GCA_029962745.1 Echinometra lucunter | reverse complement strand
TTGCTGCCGCCATACAGTGTTTAACTGTAACCGCAGTATGGAACAATAGAATACAGTGGGTTTTTACAAGTCAACTTGTTATACACATCAAATATATCCACTGATTATTTTTCTTTTTTAAAATTGATAACTGGCTACATCTGCACACAAAGGCACAAATGGGTGCAAAGAACTAGTACATATATTGAAGTAACATTGAACAGGATCGATCAGCTTCTTTTTTGTTCTGCAGTTGAATGGTATTACTACAAGAGAGAATTCTTTACGGAAGTTCATGTATGAGACAGGGTGTTTATAGGGTGTTAATGTGTATTTTTTGTCAGACAATTCATTTAGAAAATTGGAAAGCTGTGTACAATTTAAGCTCAAAGTTCATTTCAAAATAGATGTCTTAACACGTTGCGTTAATTCTGAAGTTCGATATCTTAGAATCATTTACATCTGTACCACTTAATTCCAAGTCTAACCATGGTGTTGATTCACTTTTAATGAAATTGAAAAAAATATAGGCATAATGCTTTTGCAGTGGTTATAGTAGCTAAATGGAAACTTGAACAGTTCAAGTATAAAAGAGTTAAAAGGAATTATCAAGAAACCACAAACACTCTGAAAAAACAACAAAATGATGAGAAATAATATCATATCCATGGTATCTAGATTAAAAGCCTTTGATTAAATGCTTTTTAAAATTGTTGAGTGTTAACAATGCCAGTGAAGTGCAGTAAGGAGATATGTGAAGTTTTAAAATCCTTTCCATAAAGCTTTACATGTATCAGGCCTAATCAAAGAAGTGAAAAATTATTGATCATAGAGAGTTTTTTTTTTTAATCTACTATATTCAGTTGTCCCTATTACAGTCAAATGCCCCCACCCCTGCTGAATTTTTGTTATTTTTCAAGTATTTAAAAACTCAATAACCACAACAATAGCAATATCAAACAATGCAGACAAAATACTAGAGTAAAACATAGGACAACTATTCACTCTAACTTCAAATTTAACATCAAATTTTGCTGAATTCATTAACAAGGTAGACAGTGAAAACGAACAAACTTTCAAATTTGTTTCTGCAGAATAGAACATCTTAGCATGTCTATGAACACTTATCAAATGGTGCTTGCTGAAGAATAATAAAGAAAAAACAGAAAACTATGCCAAAAGCAGTGGACAGACTGTGATAAGTCACATCAATAACAAGTTAAACAAATATCACTGGGCAACCTCAATAACTCAGTGATGCCAAAAACATGTTTGTTTTTTGTTTTCAATAACCCTTGATGCAAAATCTCAAAACAACAAATTCTTTAAAATCCAGAATGCCAATTTGAACAAGTAAATTCAAACAAGGGTGTAAATCACTGATCTTGTAAATTCAAACTTGGATTGAAGCAATAACAGAAAAATCACATTGGTTGATCAATCCATAATGGAAGTTTCGGAATAAGTCATACAACTATTTTGCTACCTGGATTAAATCATGTGCTTTACATTATGGAATGAAACACAGCAGGCATAATCAAGTTTGCCTAATATTTTGAAGAGTTATATGAAATCTGAAAATATGAAATTTCATAGAAGTCATAAATCTGCAAAACATAGAGCAGGGAAATGGAGAATCGAGATCGTCTTATTTAACACTTGTTGAGAAAAATCACAAAACTCTCAGATGACTGATTTAACGAGGACCCAGGTCAGTTACGGAATAGTGGTTGGAGCAGCCTCTAAAATAGTTGTCCATCAGTTAAGTTGACTTGAAATGCAGCTAATACGATGCAGTAACCTTAGGAATGACTGATGTTGTAAGATACGACGGTTAATGGTATACCACTCTAAAATGTTTTGCATCTGTCTATACGGATGATTTACACTGGATTAGGATAATACACATCACATGGCTAAATTTTAGATAGGGTTGAACTGTGTTATTTATTTATGCATGTACTACAATAGTTGGTGCCATACGCAATGTGGGCAATATATGACTGGTCATGTGATAACCTCACTCTAATCACTGAATACAAGACAGACAGTACAATATAGAAACACAGACTTCACGTTAGCATAGATGCTCTCCATCCTTGCATCCTCCCTTCCGCCATCATAGAGAGGACTCTTTGATTGAGCCACAGGCCAATAAGGTATACCCGGACTGCTTCAATCACACTGGAGAGTTAGTGATGAAAAATAAAGATATATACAGCTTCACTTCCTTTTTATGTACAAGAGATGTATTTACACAGCTGGTTTCGTACTGAGGATGATCACTGACTCTTTTTAAGTACAAACTATGATCAATAAACATTGTCAATGCAGATACACGTTTCTGCCCCAATGTCACAATGCAAGAGGCTAAATGTGAATCGTTCAGTACCAGCCCCTACCCATCCCAAATCTACCAGCTTTCTTTAACATAATCTATTTACAATGTGCCCTCACAACAACAAAAATATCTTGAAAATGCATTGAGCCCTGTAGTGTGATGAATTCACAAAATCAAAACAGTGCTCTCAGTCTACGGTACAGAGAAGGTACAAAATAAGACTTGTCATTGGTATGAGTGACACCAAATATTACTGACTGCCTATCTGACAGATCCTGTTAAGAAATTCCGTCTTCATGCATGCACTACAAAATTGAATTACAAAAAGCAGTTCTTTCTCAAGCAGACAAGGGACATCCAGCAGTATCCACAACAATATGTGTTTCACAATAGCAAATTTTATAGCTAACACTAAAATTTAAAAATAAAAAGAAAAAAATAGTTTTATGCCTTATGGGCCTCCAATAACTTGCCCATGATAATCAAGATTATCATAGAATGCATTAAACAAATGCCCACATCTGCTGGTCCCCTAGTCCCTGTGGAAATACTCTCCTTAAAGAATGAGATAATATTCATCAATCATTTTGCAATGAAAATGAAAATTTCTTCAGATGTTATATTACTTCACTTACAACATGGTAATAAACAAAAGAATATATTTGAAACAGAGTACAGCAAAGCACAAGAGTTGTCTCACTACAAACATCCCTTATTCTTTAACACTACAGTCAGCTGCTTTATGTTTTTGACAACATTTATCAATAAAAAATGCACTATTGGGACAGATGAGGAAATATTACACTTTCAGAGATACAGGTAAATGTAGAATGCATCAAACAAAAGAAATATGGGAACAACTTCAGATTCTTAGTAAAGACAAAGCAACAGTAAGCCTGCCAATTGTAAAATTGACCACTGACAACATTAACACATACATTTCTGCTGCAATGATCCTCATAGCCTCCTAAAGAAAATCTCAGTTGGGTTTACTTCCATATTAACCAGGTGGAAATTTTAAAGAAGTCTGATTTGTTCCTTTCAAAACATCTGTTCTCACATGAGGACTTCTAATATTGAGGACACTGCAAATTTTGCGATTGTTATTGGTAATCCTTAAATCTTGAGGTACAATCTCTATGATGCACAAGCCTTTCCCCAAACTATCCTCTGAAAATAAAAATAGTGACATGGTGCCACATTGCAAATAACTTTCCACTCTGCGCCAATGGACAATGCACCTGTAATGATTACAGGACTTAAGATCTAGGTCCGAAATCTATATAGGAATCAAATGAATTTACTACACAATGTCCAGCAAAATGCCTCTGGAAGTGTGCGATGATATGCAACCGTATGTCTATTGACTCAAGGTATACCAGATAGCACATCAGATATGAATTGGATGCTTATTCCTCCATAATGGTGATGTTATCTTCAGTTGTAAGATGGACAGGACTGTCCTCCTTTCCCTGGTTCTCTTCAAATAGTTGATGAGGTGGTTCGGACCATTATAGATCATACTACGAAACAAATTCTGGACATGACAAGGTAAGCTTGTTTTAACACTGATTAGCTGGAGACCTTGCACTGGTCCACACACCCCTGGATAACTAGATGAAGCAAGAGTGACGTCATGCAGGCAACAAGTCAAAGTCCCTGTTGACCTCCACAATGGGTACATGACTTGAGTGGACCTGAGGGGGGCTCTTTGAATCCCACTGCTTGAGCTCTTGAAGCTTGAGCTCCCATTCCAGCTTCTGGATGGCATATAGGGATGCTGCTTCATGCTGGTGACGCTGTAAGAGCTCCTCCTGTTGGAAGCAATCCAAAGAAAGTGGAAATATATAAACCAGAGTCACAGAACAGAACATTCAAAACAACGTTTAGAAGAATGATTTCATGGTGGGATGTGTTCATTTTGGATATGCAAACATAATAGTGACATTTCCTTCCAGAGCTTCATATATCTTAATGATTTTTAGGGAAGCTCTTTTGGAATTTTCCAAAGCTACACTATTCCATCCCACAATAATCTTTCACTGCACTGGACAAAGGTTCATTAAATCAAATGCTGCAACTAGTTGACATATGAATTACCATTTTGAAAAAAATATTGCCCTTGAAAAGTAAAAATCAAACAAGAAATCACCATACACAGTTGCTCTATTTAATTAGAATCAAGAAATTTATTCTGCTGTCAATCTGATTTAATATGCAACAGAGTCTAGCATCGACTCAAATAATCCTGAGATGCTGTAACTAGAAAGGCACAAACATATGCACTCTTGACTCTGTTTTCAAAATTTTGGTGCCTAAAGTCTATATCAATAGGGTTTTGAAAAATTGAAAAAGGATCCTGAAAATATATGAAAATATTTCACCTTCAGCTTCTCGTATTTCTCATCCACATCTTGTAGCCATGAAATGAACTGTCTTCCATTGAACCTTTGCCTGATGTTACCTTTGTCTTCCATAGGCTGTACAGAGCAAACATCAATTAAACACTTTAAGAATTAATTTGCACAAAGATCAAAGACAAAATGACATGAAAAGAATCACCTTGATTAAGACTAAGACAGGGAATAAGACTACAATGATCTCATACTCTTGCCTTAAAACCTACAACATGACAGTTAGTAAATTTGATAGGCCTAAAGATTTCTTCCTAGAAAATATGAAATTTAAGGCTTAATCATACTTGACATAAGATATCATTCAATCCTACCCTATCATTCAGTCTACTAAGCCAAAGACAATTCACTGATAGTGCAGCTCTACATAGCACAATTATGATATTAAATATTATCAATATCCTATGATTGGCATTTCAAAAGCTCTGATCCCTAGGCATCGAGCATTAGCAGCTCCAATGTAGATTTTTGATAATGAAAGGCCAACTATGTCTTACCAATGGATCAGGCATGTTGTATATCTCCATGTCCTTGAGGACTGTACAAACACTGAAAGGGATGGTCTGGTTGACGAGAGCCCTTGCTGCACGTCCATGAACCCTGACAATATCTTGCTCGGCTGCCAACATCAGTTTCTCCTGTCATGGGAAAGTACAAAGATTAGGATGAAACATTACAACATTACAACACTTTCTATATGCCAAGGGGGAATGGAGATTCTATACATTTTCAAACATTTTCATTTCTTTAAATGGGAAAACTAATTCATTTCCCTTATAAAAGACTCTTCATTCCTCTATTTCGTAATTAAATATCTATGCAGTAAGATATGGCACTTTCTAAATAATAGTATACAAATAGCGAATAGACATGAGTGCGATGGTACGAGATTTCGCATGAGGTGAAAGAGCGACCTTCTATTCAACGAGGCTTCGCCTCGTTGAATAGAAGTTACGTCGCGATCTTTCACCGAATGCGAAATCTCGTACCATTGCACGAATTAGAATATTCGCTATTTGTATTGTACAACGCCTCAGAAGTCTGAGAAATTGATGTAAATCAAGAAAAAGACAGTCACATTTTGGTTAAGAAATCAAGGTTTATAAAGCAGGGACCGGGAAAGAAGTTCCGACTGCAAATGCAGCTGATGCCGGCATAGTCTGTGCGCGTGCGCGTATCTATAGCAGTGCGCGAACGCGACTTGCTTGGCATAGCTAGCTAGCCTAGCCTGAGCTGAGCATGCAAAAATCAATACGCGTATAGCGTCTATAACGCAAGCTACTTGTGACATCACAAAGAAATAAAAGAAGTAATACGTGAGAATCTATTGTGATGTCACGCTAACCGTGCAATGGTACATTTTGGATGGTACATTTTGGATGGTACGAGTGCAATGGTACGAATATCGCGCATTCAGCTCCCATAGACTTGCGTACAACAAGCTGAGTAGGCGTTGTACAATACATAATGGAATTTTAGTGACCTTCAAATATCTCAGCCTTGAAATGGGATGACTATTACAACTTAATTCCAAAAGACCAATCATCCACTTCCCCAAAAGTTAATCCTTGAAATACATTATATAATGATTATCAAATAATCTTTTCATAACAAAACAGAACAGGTATTGCTCCTTATTCCAAGAAGGGTGATATGATACTTGAGCAGTTTTAATTGGGATTTCTATAGGTATGAAAACACTCTTCTCATTATTCATATTTTTAACTCTTCTGCCTTTTGGAGAGGGATTACACTAACACATTTTATGCTTTTTCATGGTTTAATACTGCATTTTCGGATTCTCTACCATTTTTTTGGGGGTCCTATAATGTCAATCATTCAAAAGAGTGCTTTTGGTACAATTTGGACTTACCCTTTCTATGTAGTGTCTGAGGCGGAGTTCATGCCGAATCTTCTCTTGTTCTGAAAATTGAGCCAGCAGTCCATTGGTCAGGTTTACAGGTGCAGACATCTGAAAAGAGAGGCAAAAAATAATGCAATGTATAACATTTTTTCAATGTATAACTTATATAACATAACTTATTCTATGTCCAACATCATTCTTTAAAATCCTGTTTCATAAACTAAAAATTCCTTCCTGTAAAGAATCCTAGATAAATGAGAGGTACATTTAGCCATGAGAATCTTAAAACATTCCAATTTCTAATTCTATTTTATATTGCAGGTCTGCGGAAGTCTATACAAACATGAATCATTGCAATCAACTCACCTTAGGAATGACCTGTCCAATCTTGTTATCAGGGTCAGATTGCAGGAGGTAGTTCTTCCTGAACATCAAGTATTCCTTATATCCATTGGGTGGTTTGGGCTGCACAGAGGCCATCAGGGTCTTCTGCCTCTCTGCCACCTGTTGCCTAATATTGAGGAAAGCCTCAATGGAGTTGGTCTTCTCCTGTGGTGCTGAAGAAACATGGTTTGTCTCTTCCATCTGCTGGTTCTGACGATGACGTGCCATCTTGCGCTTCCTTGGATGGGATTCCATGTTTGTTTCTGCGTTGCTGGATGCATTGGCATTAGCATTTGAGGCAGCAGCTGCTGCTGCGGCTTCAACTTGGTTGCGCCTGCTTCGTGTCATTGGCTGTGAAAATGTTGGCTTTTCCTTCTCCTCCTTCTTTTCCTCATTTCCATTGCTGTCACTGTTGTTATTGTTTGTTAGCCCCGAATTCGATCTCAGAGTCCTTGTTACTTTCGCAGGCTGTTTTTCCTCATTTGAGCTTGTAGAGGATGATGAGCTATCACTGCCCTTTTCATTCTTGTCATTTTTGTCTGCCCCTTTCTCATTTCCCTTTGGGGAGCCTGATCTCCCTGTTCCATTGACAGACGATGTCACATCAGGGCTTCCTCTGGCAGGAGAGCGCCTGCGCTCTGCCTCCTTGTTTACAGGGCTCTTGCGAGCATTGCCATTTTCCCCATTTGACCCACTAGTCCTTTCATTCACATTGCCCACTGATTTGGTATCATTCTTGTGATTTCCATTACTAGAACCTGAGGCACTTGTGGACGACACAGATGAAGTACTAGATGATGTATTATCTTTGGATTTATGTGATGCATCACTGCTAATCCTTAGTAATAATGACTTGATTTCTCCTGCATTATCACCAGAAGATGGGGGTGAAACTATGTAGTATTCCCTGGCTACAGCAGGGAATGGCGATCTCCTGTCAGGGGATTTCCTTGATGATTGTTCTTGGGTCTCATCACCAACTTGCGGTGATGACACTTTGTCATGAGTTTTTGTGTCCTCTTTGAGCTCATCTACAATAGACTGCGTTGAAGTTGTGGCCTCCTCTGATGTATCCATCTTTTCTTCTTTCCTAGAACTGTGGCTGTGATGCCTGTGATGCTTTCTATGGGACCTTTGTGAGCGATCACGATGCTTTTTCGGCTTATCTCGCCCATGATGCTTGGTTTCATGCGACGAGTCTGATTCGCTTCTCTCCCTTGAATCAGGAATGCTTTGTGAGGGAGATTCTCTCCTTGATTCTGTCCTTTGTTCACTGTCTGGTTCTGAGCGCTCACTCTCATGCCCTGAGGACTGTTTACCTGGACTATGAATCCCTGAAGTTTGCACACAATTAGACGACACAGACTCCTGTTGCACAGACAATGAATCACACACCGTTGGTGACTCTGAATGTTTTGAAGATGCTGTATGTGCACTTTGTACAGGTGAGGATCTTGTAGGGGAAAATCTATTTCTGTTCGACTCTTGCCTAGTAATGGTCGTTTCCATAGTTCTCACTTCATTCTCATTCGCATTAAAATCATATGGAGACACAGCTGCTCCACTATCAGTACCCGACTGGCCATCTGTCTGAGGACTTGGAGCACTGCATGACACTCGAGCGCTTTCACTCCTGAGCGAGGACACAACTTTCCCAGAGGGTCCATTCTCGTTGATTTTGCTTTTCAAGTTCCATGTGAGTATGCCATCATTGACGGTAGTACTATCAGCTTTACTTGCAACATCCTTGTTATCTCCTGCCATATTGGAATCATCCGATATGTACAGATTTGTCTCACTCACACAACTGTCTGAGTCCTCCTTCACCTCTGTCAATGTCACTCTTGTGACAGGCAAGGGGTCTATAGTTCTCTCCATTTGAGACACAGGGGTGGAAATGGACGGACTTGGTTGCCTTCGCTCCTCCTCAACGCATTCTAATTTGGAGGATGTCGACGTTAAGTGGGGATCGAAGAGATCGCTCTCTGACGTGGTGGTCGATGACACGGAATTAGGTGCTGCAATGTCACGCACTTTGGGTATTGTTCTTGTTATTTCCATGACGTTGGCACCCTTGCCAGATTTATCAGGTGATGCCCAGTGGATAGTGATCTTCTGTTCACTGCTTCCACTGTCCTGGGTAAACTCATATGGATCTGCAGCAGATTTTCAAAGAAGAAGAACATAATTACTAGAGGATCAAATATATATGAAATACGATCACTAAAGGGAAATCTACACTGAAATGACTGCAATCTAATTCTCCCTAAGGACAGACTCCCACCAAATTAATGCATTCTAAATTCAGAGTATGTTTTCATTTTACTGCTATGAAACATTGGGGGGACTAACAGACCATTCCTTGTTTAAAGGTAATAAACAGTAGTGGTAGCAAAATGAAAGTTGGCATGAAACTGCTCGAATACGGTCTCATATTGTTCGGCTTGCATGAAAAGATACATGAGTGAGATATTCTATTCACGATTTCTGGTGATTTTTAGTGAAATAATTCAAATGATTGTATATCAACCGTTACCTTATAGCCTCGCTACAGAGCACCTACCCCGACACTCTCGGCTCAACGGCGCATAGCGGTTCACACACACTGTTTACACGTGTGTGAATTTGTGACGCGGGCCCGCGCTGAGAACTTGACGTATCTTCCGTTGATATTTCAGCCATTTCTAAATATATATTTTTCAAAAAAACGTCAACTATGTTCGAAATTAATCATTCTACATCAGTTCATATAGTAATTTTCATTCCACCTAACAAAGTAGTTAAATATTCAAAGCGCCACCTTTCCCACTACTGCTTATTACCTTTAATGCAGAACATAATTATTCAAAATAAAAAGCTCATTGTGTTATAGAAAGCTTTTGGCCTTTCAGAAATGTCTTTGTATAATTTCTTTTTTCTTTTCCATTTTTTTTTTTTTTTTTTTGGAAATGCCTAATCAAAGCGATCTTTCAAAAAAACATCATCAGTGAAAATAGACAGGTAATTTTCAGCCAAACTTAAGTTCCAGTGGTATCATAATACTAACCCTCTGGTAGCTCTGTACCATTCTTCACCACCTTGCTGTTGAGGTTGTTGTGGACATTTATGGGGTGTGGTGAGGCTAGGCTCTCAGGGGAGGATGGGGACCTCACCACCTGGTCAGAGCTGTCACTACTTGAGGCAATGATCTCCAGTCTCATGAGGGAGTGGATCTCAGGAGAGCAGGCAATGTCCAAAGGGGCTTTCCCTCTCTTGTTGACCTGGAGAGGGTTGGCACCGTGCCTTAGGAGGAGTTTGACAACCTGGGCATGACCAAACAGAGGAGAAAGAAAGAGAAGGCATCAAGTAAACAGTATATTTTTTTGTTGGGGGGGGGGGTAATGTGCCACTCAAAAAGTTGATCAAAGGAACTAATGATTTATTATAAATATGTCACTAACGAAACATTCTAAACATGCAAACAAATGTAAAGATTTTAGATCTGTAGATGATGTTCTTGATTACCTTAACATGACCATTAACAGCTGCATCGTGAAGAGGTGTATCGTCCTCTAATCCCATGGTGTTGACCGAGGCACCGGCTTTGATGAGGACCTTGGCTACATCATAGTAACCATGATTGCACGCTTCATGGAGTGGAGTCCAGCCTAGGGGATGAAAATGCGCTACATTAATGGAGGGAACTTAACAGAATATGGCAGCAGAACATTGACTGAATTTGAGGAATTACATTCGTACTTAAATCTATAACAAAATCTAAACAACCATGTTTTTATTCTCATCGGAAAGCTTATCAGAGAGGAGAGATTATAAGGAATACTGCAGTAGCAAGTGAATCCAAGTATTGTAAATGAAAAACATAACCATTTCTTTAATGCTGTATTTAATGACTGCATGCAAGTTGCATCAAGTGAAATCTGAAGATCACAACAATGATTATGCAGTGCCATCTGAAGTGGGCTCCTTCAAACTCAACTTTTTCCACCTATGTCTTTTCCCATCTACAAAATGTACTTTCAGTTCTTTCATTTCTTATTAACACTGATAATGCGCAATCTTTACCGGCAAAGTCGTGGACATTGACTTCAGCCCCTTGGTTGATGAGGTTTGAAGCCATCTGTGCATCCCCCTTGATAGCTGCCTGGTGAAGGTTTGTCTCTCCTCTCTCATTGCGCTTGTTGACTTTATTCTTCACTCCACCAGAGCTGTTTGGCGTCGTGGGGTTGTGAGGGGTCTTCGACTGAGGTGTTTGTATTGGTACTGAATTGGGGGAAAGGAGGACGTGTTATTTTTTGATGAATCTTCATTTAATTTCAATGTATAAGAAGTAAGTTCACGCATTTTAAAGGCATTGGCTAACATTGTTATGATTTAAAAAAAATCTCATTTTGTTACTTAAAAATGGGATAAACATTAGGGTTATAGTGTAAAAATACCAGTGTGAAAGTTTCAGAGCATAATATCCACGGGAAGTATTTTTAAATATTAGAAATGTGGACCAATGTTTGAAAAATAAACGAGGGTCGGTTGCATAGACCCAACGTAAGGATTGCGCATGCGCACATGACTCAACGGACCATACTGTGTGTATTGACGTATCACGCGGCGGAAGGCAAGTAACGGTAATTTTGAATTCGTCCAAACGGTCCTCTTAGTTCAGTGTCTCTCGAGACGAAAGCTAATAAAATCGCGGTTTGCTTCTAATTTACAGCTTTTCCTTTCAAATTATGGTTGGTTTCAGGGTTTTTGAGTATAAATACAAATACTCATACACATGTTTCATCTTAGTTTGAGAATTTTTTAAATCAGCTTCTCACAAAGTTAGCCAATGCCTTTAAAACAACGAATTCCAAAACTGACATACAAAGTATACCACTGCAATGCTTCTACATTTCATCGAATATGCAGTACTGGTACTTGCACTTGAGGCTTATGATTGGAAATGACTTTTAAAAAAAAGAGCAACATTTTGTACCAAGTGTCAAATGCAAATTGCAAAGTGAAAGTACATACATGTACATGTAGGTGATAATGATGCATACAGTCATGGCTCATCACTAAAGAAGGTCTATTACTTTCATGGACTGTATGCCCCCCCCCCAAAAAAAATTTTTTTTCCTTAAAACAAATAAATTTCAATAACAGATCAATATATTTTGAAGAAAAAGAAAAACAGAAAGTGTTTTTTTTTTTTAAATCAATACATCAATACAATAATGGTAATAACACAAATGTCAAGTCTCACTGCAATTCTATAAGAAAGAAAAAAACAATAACATTATGGTAATGTACCTGGATTACTGTTTTCTTCATTGGCTGTCATCTGCATAAGAAGAGCAAGCTGCTGACGTTCTGAGAGAGGGATAGTCCTACCTGGTGTACCTAGAAGGGTAGGGCTACCAGGTTGAGAACCAGGCTTCTTACGCTTCGGAGCAGGCTTACTTGCCTTCTTGTCTGTAAAATAAAGAACAAAAAGTACTCTGTGGTTGGTATTGCTGTTTGAACTACATGTATAAAGATTCAGTTTATTCACTTATACATTCAACACAATAATCCAGAAATCACATTAAGAGATATCTCCCACAAGACAAGATTTTTTTTTTTTTTTTTTTTTTTTTTGGGGGGGGGGGGGAGTCTATGTTCAGATCACGTACAATGATATAGTGAAAGAGAGAGAGAGAAGAGAAATGGGAACAGCACACAAAGTCCAGATAAATTCACAAACAATCACATCTACATGTACACAGATTTACTTGATTCAGTCAGCGTGCAAAATTGCAACAGCTCCCTCTCTTGATGACTAATTGACATTCACAAAACCATATGGGTCACCATACAGGTACATGTATCCTTCTCAAATTTGATACAAAAAAATTAATTGATGTACAATTCACATTACTGATCAATACGCTTTTCTCTTCACACACATTACATATTCATATTATAAACCTCAAATCAATGGCACGTGAAGGATTTTTTTTTTTTTTTTTTTCGTGTAATGACTCATGCTCATGGTAGAAAAATACTTTACTTCAGGATTACGGTCTAGTACAAATATAACATTCAGTGCAAGAAAAAATCATTAGGAATTTTCAGAATGAGAAAGAAACAGAACTACATGTACATACACATATGGTTCTTTTGAAAAGCCCATTCTGGAGATAAAGAAGGTATCAACTTGTGTATCAACTTTACATGCATGTGTGACATGACAAATACCATGGATGCGTTTCACGAAACCATCATAAGTCTAACTTCTTGGGCATCCCTTTGAAACGCGTGTTGTAGAATTAACACACGTTTCAATGGGATGTCCATGAACTTTAATAGACTTATGACGGTTTCATGAAACGCAGCCCATATGGTAAAAACTAAAGGGTGTATGTAACTGTTGAACATTCCACAGCTACAGTACTACATTTGCCAGGGAAAAAATTTTCATTGAGCAACATGCTGATATTTCTTCAAAATTTCTTGAACCCTGAATCACAGATTAACCTCCTCGCATGTGACACACTACCATGGCACATGCCCTTGAAGGCATAAAGAACCTCCAATGTCGTATCAGCAGGAAGGCTATTGGTTTCTTGTACTGTACATAGGCTTAGGTACAATATCACCTCCTCATGTTGCAACTCTGAAACTTTTTTTTCTCTTACAGATACAAGAAAATGATTAAAAAACATATAACTGTATTTGAAAGAAAAGCTGAAGAGATCATTCAAACCTGTGAACCCACATGCACATTCGTAAATTGCTGTACTAGAGTATACATGCTAACCGTGTTGCAATGAAAATCTCTACACCATTCATCTAATTTGACAATGAAGCTCTTTAGGGTTATTTTCAAAGATAATTTCAACTCTAGATTTTGCCATGCATGAGAATATAAAATATCTGCTTATGACCAAGATAATGAATTCATCATGAACATAGGTCTGTGTTATAAATTAGACCTGGGTTTATTACCACCTCCTTTATCACATAGACGGTAGACCTTTTGTTTATAATAAAACAATGTTTGTTCAAAACAAAACTAGACCTATACCTATACCTATACATATACACAGAGGTTTTGAGACCATTATTTTCATCGCTATCTCCTATTCCACATCTGAAATTTGACAACACAGCTCTTAAACTATACAATATCTATTCACCATAAAATGAATAACAACCCTAAATTAACACTTGCTGTGGCTAGCAAGAACACAATAGATACACAGCAGCAAAACAGGAAATAAATTCACCTGTTTTAAAATCCTGAATTTCCTTTTCTTCAATTGAGAACGAATATGAGTCACATTCTTCTGCAAACACCTGTATCCACACGATGGGCAATCATGAAAATACAATGTAACACAACCTTGGGGCAGTTTCAGTAACTGCCATAAAATTTTGTACATGTAGTACTTTCAGAAATATCTTGTAATTTCAACACTAATTTTTTTTTTTTTGGGGGGGGGGAGGTACAGTACATACCGCAGGGCCTTATAGCCTACAACATGATTTTGAATCATTAAGACAGGCCAAATTTTCAGAAATGAATCGATAATAGAATGTGGACCTAATTCTTAACAGTGATCAGATTTGAACACGCATTCAGTAGCAATCATGTAGAAGATTTTCACCCCGACTCTGGGGAATGGAAGCAGACAGTTTACACATTTATATTCATTTCATAATTCACTAGACACATTATTCATGACTCACTGTCATTTCCTTGCTAACATTATTCCATACATATGTGCTGTACACCCATGTAGTGAAATGCACTGAATTCTGAATACATATGAAGGCTGTGAACTAACACTGCAGCAAATCAATATTTTCAATCTGTTTTAAATTGCAGCTTCAATGCCTAAATGATTTTAAAAGGATCATTTCTTTAGGAAAAGCTGCTCATTTGTGTGTGTACAATAAACAAAAATCAATGTAGGCTGCACTACTGTGTTCATTTTTCAGTGTGAAGTCTTAGTGACAAAAATTTCTGTATTGCATGCTAACTTGTAAACAAAGGCTTTCATGTATACTGTAGTATACAACCATGGGCCCTAGTCACCCTACTGCAAATGGTACAACATTGGTTGTGCAGCTTTATATCAATATAGAACAACAAGGAGCCTGCCCTGTCACACTACTTTCTCTTTAATTTTGTGCTGGATGTGCCATATGCTACTAGTATCAGTTCATGCAATATTTCTTTGAATCCCACTGAAGGCCATTTCTCATGAAATCATTCTTGGATTACCAGCTAAAGTGAAGCAATGAATTGCCTGTTTCATGCATGCATGCAACCCTCACAGATCTACATGTAAATCATAAAAACACCTCAGCAACTGAATGAAATGAAACCCTTTTATTTCATTAACAAAATATAACTGTACTCATACTGTCCCCTTCATATTCAGTCTGATCTAAGTTAGTATAATCATAAAATCATCAGGTGTATGTAGAATACTAAAGTCTTTGTAATAAGTAGTGTAAAGGACAAATTGCCAGGTTTGGAAAGGAAAGGAAAGGAAATAAAGTGCATCTGAAAAGTGAATACACTTACCTAGAAGCCTGTGCACAATTTTACCCCCCCCCCCCCCCCCCCCCCCCCCCCCCCCCCCCCCCCGCTTAAAACATGAAATATCAGGGTGTGTCTTATACACAGGAACAACTATCGGGCCCTTGGTGGACGGTGGACTTTCTTTTCACATAACCTTTAAAGTGAACGTCTAACTACATGTAATTAGTAGGCCTACACATTTTTATTGGTGTCTTATTGTACAAAATATATACATTTTTTTAAGCTTTGATACAAATCCACCTCTCATCTTAACCATAACTCTTATCAATTTTATATTTTCTTCCAGCCATTTTAGTTATTTCATTAAAAATAGATTTTGAAGTTTGCACATGAGTTCTAAAGAGTACGTGTAGGGTATAAGATACTTGACTGTGATAGTGGCTATCGGTAACATGATCTTGATCACAATTGTTTATTTAATTGATTGTAAAAAAAAAAAAAAAAAAATACTGCTTCTTCATTTTTGCGTTATTATCTTTTCCTATATGACTTTTTTCTCTTTCCTTTTCTGATTTTCTTTTTCTTTTTTTTTTTTTTACTGCCATTCATTATATACATTATCAAGAAATAACCTTTAACATTGTTCAGAAAAGAAAATAAATAAACAGTTATCAAACAAATTTGATAATCATATACAAAAATTATTCATATATTTTAGTGACTGGTGGTTGTGAAACTTGGTGATATAATTACACGTCAATTTTGATCGTACTGTGCTAGATTTATTTTTTCTCCTAAAGAATCCCATAAGTTGGGTGGTGCACCTTATACATTGTAAATGGATACAGCCTATACACAGGATTTTAAGGTTTGCACTGCTACTGATAGAAACGCAAAGTACATGTACAACTTTTAAATAAACTGTTCAATGCTAATAAACCTTTATCTGATGATTTTTAAAAAAAACATAGAATTTTAACCTGTTCAATCCTAAGCCAAGTCAACTCAGGCTAGGGTCTAGGGAAAATGCATGTTATACTGATATCAAATCATACTAAACTGGTTAAGCCTGCAAATATATAATTTACAAAACTGAGAAGCTGTTTCTAATAATGGACTACGAATTCAGGAGGCAGGAAATGAGTTTCTTGTGGTGCAGAAAACTGCCTCAGTCTAGAAATGAAGCATACCAGCTGCTACATGGACATGAAAAGGCTCAGCTACATGTACGCTGTACATCATATCATGCAGGAAAAAGAAAAAAAACCAAAAAACCCTGCTCTGAGAAATTGTATGGAGGCAAGCAAATCATCACTCCATGCCTCTTGTTTGATATTTTATCATTTTTCAATTTTTTTTTTTTTTTTGTGAAAAACATTCCAATATTTCATTATTAAAGACAGGCCCCTCATTTCAATATTTCATTACAATATATACGTACTTATAAAAGCATGCATGAAAGATAGTTAAAGGACCATTTAAGTACACTGTACAAAGATTTGTTTACTAAGTATAATATATTTCTTTTAAAATACAATAGAAACAAAAACTTGTAATTATAGCTAGAATTCCATAAAAAAATAGTACAAATATAGATCCACCGAAGCCACAACATATCAGAATCTTTACTGCGGACTTTTGGGGTAGTCCCCACCTGTTTACTTCCAATTTTTTTTAATAGTGCATGACTCTCCAGGCATTGCTTTTTAGAAAATATAGCAAAACATTCACAACTAAAAATTCTCCAAACAACTGATGATAAAAAGTAAAAAATCAAAACCCTGGAAAAAAAACAACAACAACTGATGGTACCCACTTCTCTGTAATAAAGAAGATGAGTCATACACCTTACGCCAATGATAAACCACCAACCAGAAGTGCAGATTATTTTTTTACTGTACATGTACAATTCAGGGGCGGGGGGGGGGGGGGGGGGGGGGGGGGAGGGGGAGTCACAATCCCTCATTAAATATTCCAGATTTGGATACCAGCATTTATGATTTACTACATGAATACATGCTGTGGGTTTGACTTAACCAGCTTACCAACCAGAAGTGCAGATTTGTTTTTACTGTAATTTCGGATATATGTACCTATGATGCATGTATAAACATGTAGGAAAAATAAAACCACTATACCTCATTAAATATTCTGGACTGGATACCAGCATTTATGATTTACTACATGAATACATGATATGCGTTTGACTTAACCAGCTTGCTACATGTACATGTATGGATAGAATTAGATTTTGAGATACAAGTATTATAATGAACCCATAGATTGACAGCAATTTAAGATGAAGAAATTTGATTGAAATATTTCTAAATTAAATAAATTTGTTTTACCAAAACAAATCAAAAACAAAAATCAGGAAATCATTTTCAGGTATTTCTCAATAGAGTTCTAGCTCAGGCAAAGTTCTTTTAATTGGTCTACATATACCCTTAACTAAACATCACTGATAATGCTTGAAACACTCCCTTTAAACAATGCCCTATAAATATAATTACACACTCTAACCTAGCAGTGCATTATGGGTAGCCAATATCCTGTGTAGTGAAGCATTCATATCCTGTCAACAACTAGCCCTAGGAATTCACCAGAAAAAAAAAAAATTACAGCCTGAAAGGTCAATTCCACTGTGACATTTTCAAATTGCAGAACCTCAGGTAGCTTTTATCATCAACTACACTGCATCCAGAATGGAAACCGCAAGTAACAATTTTATAGAAAAATACAACTGCCTTTGTTTTTTCAAATGATTTACAAATAATTTTCATTCTTCATTTTTTTATAATGACTATTTTCTTGTGGTGATGCCCGGCCTTAATATTTCTATCATGTAACTAATTACAAGTTATTCTCCTCATAGCATAATTCACTCTTTTAAAAACAATTGTCATGTTACAAGTTCTCCTACTCTTGTTTACGATGATAAGAATTCCCCTCTGACAGTAATTCCCAGCTTCCTTCATGATTAAATGCATAAAATCCTCATATTGAGGCTACATGAGATTTTATCAATTTGAGCTTTTAAAGGTTCAAAAAGACAACTGGCATGAAACTGGTTAAAAATAGTATCATACTGTCCGCCTTGTATAAAAAGATACGTGTACAAGATCAAGTGATATTCCATTCATGATTTCTGGTGAATTTTAGTTTACTACCAGTAAATATTCTAAAAGAACGCAATGGCGACACTCCCCATCCCCAATCGCCCACAGCACTTGCTTGCCAAACGTTCAAAAGAAATCTCATTGCTTTCACATGTCATGTGGAGGCACCATGTCATGCACTTCAAGTTTCTTCAACGTTGGGAGTTTGCATCACTAAGAACTGAGCTAAAATCGACAATTTTGATCAAAACTAAAGTGCAAGTCCCAGGAGAGTAGCATAATTGAATTTGGAAAAAGGATCACCATCATGAAATTTCAAAATGTGAATGCATTTTAATTATCAAAATTTAATCTTCTTGTACACTGTTATAAAAAGAAATTTTTTTTTTAGGTGAAATAAATTGTGACCAGTGGTAGGATAATCTCTTGCCTGAAAACCATATACTGTATATATAGTCGGTAACCTTTAATAAACAATTTTAATACTGTGAAAAAAGGTACGAAAAAGCACCCCAAAAAAACCTCAAAAAAAAAAAAAAAAAAAAAAGATCGCAACACTGCACATTTTTTGGAACATGCAACATATACTCCCCCTTTAAAAAAATGTCTTTCTGAATTCTCACTCTGTGCTCTTCTCTCTCACCTCTCAGTTCTCTACATCATGTTCACATTAATTCTAATTTTACACAAGATGAATCACTGTTTACACGTAGCAAGCTGAGACAACTATGACATCACCAGGCTATGACTATGTACATGTGCAAACACAAAATACTCAACGTCGAAGTACATGTACATGAACATGTGCATGCTCGCCCCTACTAGGTTGGTAATTAGCTCAGTAGCTTATCAACATTTATGACTCACATTATCTACATGGAAGTCTGACCTTGTGGAAAATTTATATTTTCTCTGATTTGCTTTCACATACATGTACTGTATAGATTATTTTCTCTGCAGGTTTTTTATCAAAGATAAGTTTTCTTTAAGCTCAGTCGACAGCTTTTCAAGTTTCAACATTATATCACTGACACATATGCTGAAATCTGCATACCAGTATATATGTATGTACCTCAGAATAGTTCACTAAATCGATGGTGCATTACAAATGCTGTATTTATGATAGGAAAAAGGGAAACCCAACAAATACACAATGTACACTGTATGCCCTTTTCAAAGAATTCAAAATAACTATATATGATTATATTTTATACTCAAAAACCCTGAAGCCAACCAGTTTGGAATGAAAAACTGATAGTAAGATGCAAACTGCAATTTTATTGTTTTTGGTCTTAGACATAATACATAAGAGGACAGTTTTGCTATAGTTAAAAAAAGACCGTTCTCTGCCTCCCTCCGCGTGATATGCCAATACATATACGGTCCGGTGAGCCATGCGCACGTGTACTCCTTACGTCTAGTCTGTGCAACCGACCCTTATATATTTTGCAAACATTGGTTCACATATTTAAAAATACTTCCTGTGGATATACTTTGAAACTTTCAGACTGGTATTTTTACACTATAACCTTTATGTTTATCCCATTTTTCAAGTAGCAAAATTAGTTTTGTTTAAATTATAACAATGTTAACCAATGCCTTTAAGATTTTTTTCTGCAATATAATAAATCATTATCCTCAATCTCAGATGTATATTGAATTCAACATCATTCAGGGGTGAACTTTTATTCTATTCTTCTATTGCAGGAAATTTTGTTCTTCAGTCCCTCCTTCATCTCCAATGCCAAAATTATGGACAAGGATTATTCCATGTACAGTTATGTTCATATCATTTAAAGCTGATGGGCAATTTTGAAGGCAAAAAGAAATTTGGCATGAAACTGATTAAATACATGTTGTCTTCAGTATGTACACTCAACCATTGTCGGACGTAATCAGACAGTATGAAGGTGTATGTTATCATTTGTACGCAGATGACGTTTCCTTGTACATATTTGCTGATCCTAGAAGTACTGAATCAGTGAACCATGCCCTTTTGTTACTGTCTAAGTGCATTGAGCATCTTCAGGAATGGATGGCCTCTAACATGTTAAAGCTCAACTGTGACAAAACTGACTTTCTTGTAGTATCTACTCCACAAGCACGGCAGTATGTGTCAGATGTCTCCCTTGTTCTGTCGGACATCTCCATTCTTCCAGCAGTGGTTGCTAAGAGTCTTGGTGTTGAGTTTGATTCAGCTCTTAAAATGGATCAACATGTTTCATCACTCTGTCGCGGACTTCATTTTCATCTGTCAAATATAGCTCGCATAAGACCATACATAAGTGCCAAAGTATGTGAGCATGCTATCCGAGCTATTGTATTGTCCCGACTTGACTATGCTAATTCTCTACTGTATGGAATCAACTTGTCACAAATGCAACGTCTTCAGAGGGTTCAGAATCGTGCTGCTAAGCTGATTTTTAAGGCCCGTAAATATGATCATGTCACCCCTTTGCTTAGAGAATTGCATTGGCTTCCAGTCAAGCAACGCATCGTTTTCAAGATCTTGACTGTTGTCTTCAAGAGTATCCAGAGCAAAGCTCCAGAATATATCAACTCTCTCATCCTACCACATCAGTCTGTCCGTCCTGGTCTTCGCTCTAGTACAGACAGTACCCGACTCCATATTCCACGGACATACACCTCAGCTGGCGACAATGCTTTCCAGGCATGCGCTCCAAGACTCTGGAATGATCTACCAAGATTTATTCGTTTATCCCCTTCCTTGGAGGTTTTCAAGAAACATCTCAAAACTCTACTCTTCAAACAGTAACCAAATCAATGCTTATTTTTATTCCTACTATTACGCCTATGTAAAGCGCTGTGAAACAACTTGTAGTTCGTAAGAGCGCTATAGAAATGTTATTATTATTATTATTATTATTGTCTAACAATGTATGCCTTGCACATGAGATCAATTCATACTCATATTCCATTTATGATTTTCGGTGAATTTTAGTGTAAATATCTGAAAGAAAAGCAACATGAAGGCTATTCTCTGCCCTACACTTGGACCCTTGCACCCTGACCACTCTAAGCACAACAATCACAGTGTACATTGCTTGTTACATTATCATTGGTTTTCTACATCTGTACGTGTGCAGGCACTGTGTGGTGCATGTCGACATTGTTGAAGTTTTATGTCCGTGACCCAAGATCAAAATATTTTTTTTTGGGGGGGGGCTTTCATTTGCTTTGTAGTTTGTAGTCAAATTGAGAAGGAAAACAAAAACAAAAACAAAACCAACTTCACAACATCTAATAGTTTTGCAAGTACAGATGTATCTTACAGTACTTATGATCTACTACATAGTCTACATGTAATTGTATTCTTTATCATATATTCTTTGCAACTGATAAGTTGGAATGGTGTATATATGATACAGATAAAATAACATATTTTGATGAAATACATGGAACATCAACATAAAAACAATAAACACATACAAAAATATTACTAAGAAGAGGAAGCAGATGAGCAAAAAATAGAAAAGGCAGAAGAAAAGTAAGAAAAGAATGAAGACAAAGAAGACAAAGAAGAAGGAGCCAGAAAGGAAGAATAGAAAGAAAACAAAGGGAGCACAAGGGGGGGGGGGAGGGGTAATAGAGAGAGAGACTGCTAAAAGAGCAATGAAATTGTGTAATAGCAAAGCAATCTGACGAAAAATTTTTGAGGAGCTATCAAAACTGTACATTATAAGTACATCCATAGAGACTCCACATGTGCATGCTCAATAACAGTGTGAGTATCAAAACAATTTCCTGCAATATTCAATAATAACAGCCTACATACATGTACATGTTATGACTATGCAGTACTGTATATATCCAGTAGCACTAATTATTGCTTGTCAAATCAGATTTGCAAATACTCTTAATCAGGGAGATTATGGAAACATACAGTACTTATTATAATTTACATTTACATCATAACAAGTTGGCGAGATGAAAAGCTGTCACAACTTATCATATGTATGATCTCAAGTAAATAGATGATACATACACACATGGTTCTCGCCAGTACATAACACCCATGGTTCCAATACCATGCGTAAAGGGTTTCAGACAAGGAAGAACCATGTGTGAAATTGCTGCACCACGCATGGCAACAAGGGTAAAACAAATATTGGAGTATATATTCCTAACAATAATGATAAATGTCACAGATTGTTTTGCTTTTTGGCCATGTATTTTTACTTTTATGCCATTAGTAGACAACTCCTGCTTACCAAGAAGTATTTTTCATCCTTTTACTATAGCATATACTACCGCCACACCTAACTTCAGGTGTTATTCCGTAAAACTTCGAAACTTCCCCGCTTTGCACAGAGTGGGAACCGTGTGTGGATTTTTTTTCTAGTGAGAACCCTGCATACACACAACACACATTCATAAATCATATTACTAAAATTGCAATTATATGGAGTGACGATAGCCTGCATATACTGAACAAGTTTTATTCTGAATAAATGTGGAATGTTATGTAAATTTATATCACTTAAAACTTTCAATGGGGAATACATTATGGTACAACATGCAAATATTACTCCACTCTAAACACATGGAGGACATCGACACGATATACATTAAATGAACATTACACTGATACAAATCAAAACAAGTGAAAAACAGTCATACAAAAAAAGAGAGGGGTGCTGTTTCTTGCAAAGGGCAATTTCTTTTTCACAATGAAATCTACACCGTACCAGTACTTGAGATTTCCACAGCTGCTTATATCTTCTTGTATGATCAGGGGAAAAAATACACTGGGGGCTAGGGGCAAATTCGCCCCCGAAATGACAAAAAGAGCCCTGGAAAACTAAAAAAGTGCCCCTTATATTCTCACAGGGTCCAGTGTAAACTGTAATACAATGTAGAAAATTTGGGCAGGTGGGCTCAAAAAAATAGCTCCGGAAAAAGAAATTTTTTTTTCCATGTCTATGATACATAAGAAAATTGAAGAAGGTAATTTGAAATCCACTGAACTACATGTAACATAAACATAAGCCTGTAAACCACCAATTCACATCCCCCACTCCCTCTCTCTTCCTCTTCCTCTTCCCTAGAAAAATATACATACATGTACATGTACATTCAACACAATACATCATCTACAAAAACATTCATTCTACGAGTGTTCACACTGAATTTCAATACATAACATCTACTACATTATCACAATGAAAACGTAAAGGCTTGTCCACATACGAAGCAGTTATTTTTTTTTTTTTTAAAGAAGAAAAATATGGACTTCTTATGCATACTGCGTGTCATAATAATATACTGTACATGTAACACACCTGTAGGTATTAGAGTAGGCTATATATGTAGCCCATTTGTCATCCATAACCACTAGCCTTTCATTTAGTAAAAAAACAAATAAAAATGATCTTGCTTTTTAAACATGTTTACTGCTATATATTTGAACAAGCACTATGGAGCCCTAATAGTACAAAACAGAATTTCTTCTTACCTTCCTCGCCATTGACGCTAGTGTTGAAGAGTCTTCTTTTGAGAGACGTCTTGCTCTCAGCTTTGGCTGATTGCGGCATTTTTAATGGCGGCTGTTTTTCCTATTTGGACATAAAGAGAAAGTCATCATACTAAACTTGCATGTCAGTCTGCATCATATTTTTTTCATGGCTAGAGAATACAGTAACTATATTTTTTAATGAATGGATTAAGAATATGCTCGATATTTGCAAGACTTCGGAAATAGGGAATACTCAGGGCAGAGCCGCAGAGGATAATCTAGAATTCCTGAAATAATAAACTGCCATCAGGCATCAGGACAAAAAAATTGTATGATTCTTTAGTAAATAGAGCATGAGGTAAAAATTATAATTTGTCAATAAATGAACTTGCAAAATGTGATATCATTCTTATCATTTCTAATATTCATATTTTTCCTTTAAAAATAAGGACTGTGTAAAAACAATTCGACAGCACTGATCCAAATTATTGTACTTAGCAAAAGTAATTGACTTGTACATGAAAGTGTTGGGCATGAATTGCTACAAGAGGCATCAACAGGAAAAATGTCCAATCCATGTGTTTCATGTTTACAATATCATTCCATTTGCTTACCCATATAACACAAAGGGGTGGCAAAATGTAGGTCATGCTTAATGCTCTTTTTGAAAATCCTTATGGTTATCCCACACAGTGAATGGTACAGTCATCATTGGAAAAAAACAACAACACTGAAAGGAAACTTGCTGGTTGAGGCACTTCCTTCTGTGCTTCCTTTGAAATTCATAATAGATGTACATGTAGATGGTATGTTTTACCCTTAAAGGTACCATTAAGTCAAATAAATTCAAATCCTATTCTTGGGGGGAAATGAGATTTATTTCATCTTCAATAGAAATATATTTTGAAAACAACTGATGAAAAGTGAGCAAATGATGTCACAAACTTTTGTCTGAGTTGTTAATTTTTACAATGATTTTTATTGCATGCTCAATTTTTTTTTCATGATGTTCTTACACCAGTGTAGAAATGATTTTCTGCATCTTTTCATGATCTTTTTAAGCTTCTATTGAAGGTAAGTGATTCTGACTTTGAACCATCTTTAGATATGATAAAGGAAATATCCTCCCACGTACAAATCACCTGGAAAAAAAAAAAATCATGTATGTACAGTTACAATGTACATGTAGTACCTGTGAAATAACCCCCCTGAAACTTTACCCCACATTCTCTAGGTTTGAAGAAAATAAAAGATAAGACCACACGATCAGGGCATTTATGGAATCGAATAGCCATTTGATTCAATAAATGCCTCTATTTAAATGCCCATGCATGTGCATATGTCAACTTGTCTACCCCACCAGTTGCTGTTATGCTGAGCAAATATTTGAACTCAAAATATCTCTTTATTTTTGAATAGTATAGAGACATTGACTTCCTGACATACAAGGTAAAATATCTTTTTATGATTGGTAAACTTTGCATTAAAACCCAGCTAGCAGTCAGAAACTGATACAGGGCCTACATGTATGTAGATGCACACAAAACAGATTGCACAAGTTTGTAGTTCACTTCATACAAGATGGGGTTTAGTGCCTACAAACTTAGCATGCACAATCAGCAAGGCAATCAATGACAAACCACTAACAAGCTTTTCTACGAAAGACGGATACTTAGGGAGAGCAAACAGGCTGGGTTTATTATCTCCAAGATCAACTGAAATGAAGGATGCATATTAGTGAGCTGTTGAAATTAGCAGGTGTGGCAGAGGTCCAATGGATCATTACATGTACCAGCCAGCATAAGGAGAATTTCAGGAAAGATCATGAATGGAAACAACAATACCTATGAACATCAAATAGCCTTTCATGTTAAATTTTCTATTCAAGTTACATGTACCAGTATATGCTAAATAATAAAAATACAAAGTTAAAGATATTGCAACCAGCAGACAATAGGCTGAATAACCTTAGCTGCAATGTGGTTCATTGGTTTCTTTACAAATCTCTCTTCAACACAACTCTCATATTGACAAGTGAAACTGAAATGCAGTATGTACGAAATGTTCTCTATAATGATTTAAAAATGCACCATATTAGATAAACTACATGTACAAAATTGGCACTGATTACTGGTACATTGTGAAAAAGAATGGTATCCGTATTCAAGTTTCCACATACATGCAAGAGCAATACACAAACTCCATTTACGGAAGAGTACACAATATGGCAATCAGTGCGTTGTCAATATCTGCAATTTTGAAGAATGTAGCACAACTAAATTTGGAGAATAATGAGTAAAAAATTTGCAGGGACTATGCATACGGTACCTTTTTATGAGGAGACGCTTTCTCCGCCATGCTGTCTTCCAATCCCGACACCGCATTTAAATCCACGGTGTGGTAGCGAGTCAGTTTGAAGCTTGAACGAACCGTGGTGTGAAGAAGACGATGACAACGGCTGTAGAGCCTCCCTGCCCGTTGATCAGCTAGCTGGTTAGCTAGCAAGCCAGCCCTCTAGCTATCGCACTCCAGAGAGGCACAATGCCGGCACAAGAGGCATCCAACGTTTGTTACACAAGATTTAATTCCAGGTTGGTAAGAGCAATCCAAGTAAGATAAAGATATTGTAATCCAATAGGCTACACTGCAGGTTTCGTCACAGGTTCAGCTGAAGACCACTAGAAATTGTGAAAAATATACAGAAATATTACTGAAAGGTCACAGGTAAATGAACATTGTTCAAGCTGTCGTAAAGGCACAGGACAACATGTTGTGGAACTCTGTAAACACTGCAATAATTTTCACTGTCCCTGAAATCATATGAAAATGAAATACAAATCCATGTACATGTACATGTAGGTCTAATGAGCATACTGCCTAAGCTATAGGATGACTTTTCAATTAAAAAAATAATGAGATTCAAGGTGACTTTGACATAAGAATATTATGCTGCTGTAATGACCAAAAACAACAAGCAAATAGAAATACAAACAAAAACCTTTCAACTTAACACCATACAGCACTGGCCTACACGTATATCATCTGTGAAGTATTTGTTTATAATTAAAATACATCTGGTTAAAAAAAAGGGAAAATTACATAAAATTGACTGAAATTAAATCTTGCCTGTACTACACAAATCAAGCATAACATTACACATATTTCTACCTATGCCAGCAGAATAATTAGCTTAAAGGATACCCTATAACTAACTGCCACAAACCTAAATTTACCACAATAAATCAATGTATCTACCTATTTACTAGTTTCCCAAACTGTGAGCATTTACTTTCTTTTACATGCAGATTTAACATAAAAAGTTGAACGATTGAAATTGTTTTGTATTCAGAAAAAAAGAAACTTCAAGATTGTTATTTCCTACTTTCTAAAGAGCAGAGCAGTATTCTGGTAACAGCAATAAACAGTGAAATGTAACACCAGGACATGGCTAACTGCCAAGTATTCCAAATGTTTCATTCCACTTGATTGTTTGGATAAAGATGAGTAATTTGAGAAAATGTCACATTTCAGGATTGTTCCAGATCAGCTTGATGGTTATGGTTCAAAATTGTCCCAGCAATAAATCAGTTAAGACTTGCAGTCAGAACAACCAACAACCAGCATGTGCACTATGCTAAATTGAGTTGACCTATCCCTGACCTACTATAAGGGACCATCTCAACATATCATTTATCTTCTATCCTTTCTCTATCACTTCTAATTCTAGGCTTTATTTGTATGTTAATCTCTGATAATATACAAAGAATGTACACATGCTTTCGTATTTCACCATTTGTCCCAAACCAGCAGTTACTTGGACTTGCGACAAACTTCAGCAGGTCTATTCATGATAAATGCTTAATTTTGACTATACACAGCAAGCATGTATATAAACCAGCATATACATGTAGGCAAAGGGAGGCGACCCTCATGTCGGTTATGCAGTACATGTAGGATTCATAATAGTGTTTTGTTATGTTTTTCCTTTTCATACTGAAATCGACAATAAAAAGTGAAACTAAAATGTGATAGTAAGACATCAAAATGAATTTCCCTGTAAACAAGTAAAATATCTACAATATGGACAAAAAAGACAAATTATAACATTTAGCATCATGCTTTTCAGCAGGCTTGTAACTAATTGATTTCCTCATCTAGATATAGGCCTACAGTTGTAAAAAAAAAAAAAAAGAAAAAAAATGCCTACTAATAATGCCTAATGGAAGGTTATATGTATATACAGCAGATGTACGCTAGCAGATGTATGCTATATTGCTAAATTACATCACCAAAAAGGCTACACATTTTAACGCATTTATCCTTTGGTGAAAAGGTCTGGCTATTCAAAGAAAAGTTAATTAAAAGTGGGCCTTTAACAGGCTATTTAATCTACGTCAATCTAAAGACCAAGGGAACAAAAAGTTTTCATTTCAATTTCCATTTCGATATAAATACATGGTGAACAACATGCATTAAACATCAATGTAAAACCTACAGTGTAACACAGTTATACTGTATAATTCAATACTAGCATACAGATAATTAAGAAATTTGAAACAAATTTTGACATATCAGCAAATTATTTTCACATTTTGAATGATGTTCCTATACTTAAAAACAGGCATATATTGAGTGGAAATTATAGCTTGTACAGTACAGTATCAAATACAATACATGTCAAAAAACAGTACAAATCTGCACTCATTGGCAAAAGGCTATTCTTACATGCACGATCATATGAATGATACTGCATCTGTTACAGCAGATTTTTTTTTTTTTAACATGTCATTTTACTCTAGAAGTCTCATATTACTGGATTTTACAAGCAGTTTACTTGGCTACCAGAATTAAGTTGTTATTATCTTCTGCCATTTCATTATTTGGCTTTCTCCCATTGGTCTTCTGGGACAGATACAAAAAGGAACACATGAGGTAAAGGACTACGCCTTTGTATCATTGTCACATAAAGCCTCCACCAGTGCACCACAATCAAATGCCAAAATCAATGGACAGACATGAATATTGACAGAACAAGAGAGAAAAAACAAACAGAGCGCTCCCAGTATTGTGTGTGTCTCTGCTGTGGTCCTTTATTTGTCTTTCCCTCCCACACATCTCTTCTCTACTGATTAGGGTATGATTACATGGACAGATTCTAAATAGCAAGAGAGATAATGAGTTTTTCTCATGGATTCCACATGGACTCTACATGGGACTCAACTTACTATCTCCATGTCTTCTCTGAATGCTATACATGAAGAAAGATTTAAAAACAATGGTCATATGAGACATCTTATTCAATTTTTTGTAAAAAAATAAATGCTATATCACAATGCCTTTTCCCCCCTCAAATTCATATTCTCTGTCAAAGTTCAATTTATTCCAAATATAACATGTATACTGCATGTACAGTGGTAATGTTCTACATTGTAGTTCTATTTATACAGGATAGGTGAATTCTGAATGGTTTCTATTCTTCCTTTTCCATTCTAGTGGGAAAACAAACTTAATTTGTCACAGTCATTGTCTTCTCATCATTTCAGGTTTATGCTTTAAATTAATTGATTGAATCGGTTTATTACAATAATAATTGAAAAAAAAAACGAACATGCAGCCCAAGGGCCAACAAAATTTGATTTACAGAGTGAATTCAAATAATACATGCAAATACATACAAATCCAAAATGGAGCAATAAAGACAAAAGATAATCAATAATTTCAACAGAAGCTTCATTTCACTACCTGGATTTCTTGCTCAAGTGTTATGTACAGTAATTTATAATCATATGCACTTTATAATCATATGCACTTTTATTCACACTTGCACAAATTCTCCAATTTCTATTTGATTTTGATTCCAGGAAGTGTTATGCACAGATACTGATAAGCTTGTAGGCCTCCATGTCCACAGGTATGATTTCTTACATTTCCCCCTCAAAATTTTGAGTCATAAATAAATCAATGGGGACAACCATATAATTACTATGGAGAGTGCAGTAGAATTTAAATTAAAATAAAAACAAAATACAGAAACAATAAGGTCCTCTGTGGTGAGAAAACAAGATTATACAAGTTTGAGGCTCAGGTTGCAGAGCCAGTTAATATCAATGAAATGCAAGAATACTGTTCAAGTTTTTGTATCCTCCCCCTATTCTGCCAAGCCATTCAAACAAGACAAAAGGCTTTCAGAGAATAGGACCCATGTGGTGGGATAGGTTATGTAACAGGTATTGAAACTACATCTCCTGGAGGATGGGAGCAAATAAAAGATTTGCCAGCTGCTATAGAATTGGATGTAACAATGGCAGAATAATGAGTGTGCTCTCTGTGTGATGAGTCTCCGAAGGATGGAGGGAATGACGTGGAAGTCTCGCAAATCCGCATCATTCTCAGCACCCACCATGACTCAAAATTTTAGAAAATTACTAATTGCTACATGTATTATTACAGACATCAGAATAAGAGATACACAGAATAAAAATGTCCCTTTCAGTTTAGATGAAGATAAATCATGAAAGAACTAATAAATCTTGTTCTACTTTTCCATTTGTGTAAAGCTTTAAATGTATTGCACATTTTTGCACCTTGAGTGATTTTTTTTTAAAAGTCAGAAAGTGCACTTTCTATGTCATAATACCATTTTATGTTGAAAATATGCCAAGCAGAGAAATGTATTCTACATGTCTATGTAGTAAAACTTATTGGTATATTACACAACAAATTGATATTTTTTTTTTCTTTTCTTTTTTATAAACGGTTAACTCACATGTATTTTTTAATAAATAATATGGTTACTTAGTAGTAATCTAAATCCATTCCAAATGATTTTGTATCAATTAAACAGTTATATAAAACTTAATCCACGATCCTCTTAATTCATGTTTTAATGAAATAATATGGTAACTTAATCATTAATGGTAATTGAAATTACATGGAATTCACTCCTATACCTGCCAACCCTGAGAGCCAAGAAATAGGAACAAATCATAAAGAAATTTTTAAAAATAGGAACATTCCTAAATTTCCTTTACAGTATTACAGACAATTTTGTACAGAAATAGGAACACACGAGTTAAAATGGCAATTTCATTTTCCTCCCAAATAGGAATATTCCTATTTAATAGGAACAGTTGGCAAGTATGCATTCCTTCAATCCATTCCAAATGATTTTGTATCCATTTAATAGTTAATCAAACTTAATCCACATTGTTTTTTTTTTTTTCATTTGCCAAGACCATTACGCCTACATATTACATGAGTACAAATTAAGAGGGTGAAAACCATGAAAGATTTCAAATATGACTTAATATGTATTAATTATTTTTTGTTTCTCCCCTTTTCCATCTCTCCATGAACCTTGACATGGGGATCTGGAGCTCCATTTAAGTTGATAATTTCCATTCTTTCATTTTTTCTTCTTTTGGTGGAAGTTGTGTAAAATGGTTCTTTCCTGTGCCCTGTGATGAATCACTCCTATGCAGCCCGTGTGAGCAAGGAGTATTTTCAAAACTTGACTTCCTGATTCAATCACTAGAATCAGCTTAATCATACACAACTTTCCATCACATATCCAAGACTGTCCTGTTCCTTCGTATTCAAGTTTAAAACTATGGATGATAAAAACATATAATGCATAATTTGCAGGGGTGAATATCGAATAGGGACAGTTTCATTTCACGAAGTCTCTTGCTGTTGAACAAGACTGACCTCAGGCAGATGTACTTTGTAACCTTGTTTCGACAGAGCCAATTCATTGTTGAAGTCGTCAGGAATGATTTTCCAAACAAGAAAAACAAATGATTTTCAATCAATGTTTTTATGTTGGATACATTCTAAGCCCTACATTTACAACATCTGTAAAATGTTTATCACCCTTGTTTCTATATCTTTCAACAAAAAAAAAGATTTTTCTCTTCAATATTTGTTTGTTCTCAATTAAAACATCAGTGAGTTTACAGGACCTACAATGGATTGGAGATTGTTAGCAAATTTCAAACATGTAAGACTACATTTCCCTGCATGTGAAATATCGAAGAATGAATACACTGATATACAATGACATGTACTTGTACTTTTATGTGGGTTTATGTCAGAGCAGAACTCTATGTATTTTCAAATGCCACTTCAAGCAAAACTAAACCATTCACAGTTAACACCATGTCAGATTTAAAAATCTTCCTTTTTCTGTAGATTTTGAAGAGAAAATTGCTCTCAGCACACTGCCCCCTGGTTTTTTGAATGGTTAAATACACCAGGATGCAACCTTGGGAATTTATCTAAAAGAAATTAACCCTCCCCCCCCCCCCCTAAAAAAAAAAAAAAATTAAAATCATCAATGATTTCGAAGAACGTTCCTATGCAATGTCTAACTATTTAAGAATTCATGCAAGGATAAAGCCCCTCGTTATTAATCAGCAAAATTCAGCTGGTACAAAACCAAACATTATTTGGTCAGAAATGATGTAGAGTAATTCAGCATACTTAGTTTGCAACTTTGCATATATTGCAACATACATGATTTTTGAATTTTTTTGTTCCCAAATCAAAATTATTACACAAAATCATGAAAATGAGCATGTAAATATTTCAAAAATATATATTAAACTGAAAAAAAAATTGTTCAGCACATTAGAAAAGGCAAAATGCTTCGTAATTATGAAAACCGACTCTCTAAACTTTTACAAAATCATGCTTATTATATCAAATAAATTGCTGAGTAACATTTCCAATCACATATAAATATGCAAAATGTATATAATGTAAAAAATGACATGAATGATTACGCAGTCAGTGATGAGTAGAATAAGACAAGATCGATCAGTGAATTTTTTATACATAACAAATCATGCCAAAACTACTATACATTAATAATGATCCCCATGTTCACCACATATCTATTTGTTGTAAACTAATTCAAGAAACATGTTGATAGCAAATTTAAAAAAAATACCAGATGAACATCAAAACATTTCCGCCCACGCCTGGACATGGAAAAACATTGATTCCTGAAGAATGAAAAATTTAAGAAAATGTGAAAACAATGTCGATTCAAACTTGAGCATATTGTAAAATATCAATGACCTTCACATGAATGTCTTACCTTTTAGACACGCCAGTTTAGATACTTTGAAATATTACCTCCCTGTTCCCTCTCTGCACATCACACCACATTTTGAAATGAAATGCAAGGAGAGCCAGGAGACTGTTGCTACCAATGCACTGTGTGAGCTGCTAGCTGGCCTAAGAGCATCGCACACACACACACACACACACAGAACACACACACACATTCTGCACCAGCACTGAGTCATGGCAGTGTGCTTCTATTGCACAGTTCTTCCTTCACTCGCTCAGGCTTCAGGGTCTTCTTTTTCCTGGCTAGCTAATAATAATCCGCACAACATGTGACCTATTCTATTGCTGGCTGTGTATACAGGATCCCCCCTGTATACCAGTGTGTTTTGCACCACTACACACAGTCAATACATTGCATTGACCTGAGGAGATGGGTTGGAAAGAATAGAAAGATAAAAAAAAAAAAAAAAAAAGAAAAAGGGGGAATAAAGTAAAGCCATCACCCATGCAACTCCACAGGAGAGCTACTCCATTATCATAACCACATACAGTAGGGAGACATGGCAGAGTGTGTCTAGATTTGTGTGTTTGAATGGGGTGTGTTTGTGTGCAGGATAGACAGAGAGAGGGAGAGAGGGATCGGAGAAAAAAGATAAAGAGACTGAAAAAAAAAACCCTTTGTTATTGACAAACCACAATCTTTTGTTCACTCATATAAAAGACCTTAGGGGGACTTCAGACTTTGTAGATGAGATCAATTGTCATCACAAGCTATAAATGAGATAAGAGCATGCTGTTCATAAAAATGCTTGGGGATGTATTGTTCTACAAAAGAAAGATAATGATATTCTAAAAGCCAAACATGACAGCAATGGCTGAGTTTAAAAGAGACTCAGTAGTTGGTACATATTTTTTTTTTTTCTCTTTGAATAGACTTTAAAAAGGAATATTGCACGTTTTAGTTCTATTTATTCATTTTCAAAAAATTCTTAATTCTGCTCACTATTTTGACTTCTGCAGAGATCAAATGATGAAAGAAGTGCTGGTGATCAATAAAATGCACTTGACATGAGACGGTGAGATTAGACAGCATTTGCTTCTGAAATATTATTAAAGTTATTACCAGCATAAATCATTTTTTATTTGTCCAATCCGTAAACAAAAATCAAAATGAAGCAAAGGAATAATAAAGACAACTTGGTGTGCATCGTAAAAGGGAATCTAATTCAACACAGACGACAGGTAATCAGTAGTCTATACAATCTACTGTACATTGTATTATAAACCATGATAACACTACAAAGTGTAAATGTATTGTACATACATGTACCGGTAGTTGTGTACAGTAAGTTTTCTATTAAAACAAGCTACTTATCAAATAAAACACAGGAGATGAAATTTACTTGCATTTGAAGAAAATAACCATCATCATGCACAATTATTACCTCAAGAAAGGGAATTTCATAGGTACAAATCTATGAAACATGCCATTGTACTGACCCCACATTTCTTTGGCACCTATCAGGTTGTATTGTCTAAGGCTCCCTGTGATGTCAAATGATATTAAGCAGGGCTATAGACCCTCCGTAATTAAATCATTGTAGGCCATTAGTGAAAAAAAAATTCCTAACAAATCTATGGTGGCCCTGAAGTATGCTCGACAACAGGTCATGTGCGACGTCAATTTCGCATCCCAGGTCCTGAACTTCGCAGCCGAGGTCATGAAATTCATGACCCGTGGCGCAAACTTTGCATCCCAAGTCGTGAAATTCACGACCCGCAGTACGAAATTCAGGACTGGGATGCAAAGTTCGCGCCACGGGTCCTGAATTTCGCACCGTGGGTCATGAATTTCATGATTTGGGAGGCAAAGTTCAGGGCCGGGATGAGAAATTCATGTCGCACATGACCTGTTGTCGAACGTACTCCAGGGCCACCATACAAATCACAATAAATGATGAGATCACATATGAGAGCGTACTCTTACAACACTGCAAAACTGCACAGTCATTATAATTATTCACAAGACAGCTGCTGTGTACGGACTGTATAAAGCCAATAGAGGCAAACAACTAGTACATGTACCCTCTGCCATGTTTGCAATGTTTCAATGACTGACTTACTTGTACACATGTTAGAAAACATTCTCCCCATACAATTTCAATGTTTGTTTTCATATGAATCTTTTTTGTTTTGTTTTTCTTTCTAATTGGGTCACTCATTACCATGTTTACACAATGACTCGGCTCGAGTGTTGAATCCTCAACAGGGTCGAACGCTTCGAAGAGGGCAACTGTGATCATGTTTATACGGAAACAAAAAAGGTGAGTTTAATACAGCCTACGGATCACGAACGGAAGTAGAATTGTGACGACTTGCAGAGTTCACCCAATGACCTAGGTCAGTAGGGGGTCGACACGGCTTTCTGTTTACACACAAAAAAATAGACGAGTCTGACTCAGCTCGCAGATTGAAACCTGCGATTCTGCGATTCAAAAAATTGCGGCTAGCGGGTCACACTGATCCCGTTTACATGACATAAAATTGCCGTGTTGAGCGCGTGTCGTGTGTCGAACCCCCGAGCCGAGTCACTGTGTAAACACAGTATCAATCAGAACTAAAATCAAGTGTTGAAAGGGGAATTACATATATTTTTCAGTGTGATCTTGGTGCATTTAATAAAAAACAAGTGAATTCTAATCCATATGTATCAAATCTTGAAAGAGGTCAAACATTCCTCACCAATGAAGTGTAAATATTCTATTGATTTTATAGATTATGTGTATCATTGTATGTCAACAGCAAAATAATGGAATATAGGCATCTAATAAGCTTGCCTTTCTATCAGAAGAAAGCAAAATAGCATCTCTTTCTGAATATAATGATAAACATAAACCAACATTAACAGGTTGATATATATACTAACTCATCATTGGTCATGGAGTTTCCCTCAATATCTGCCATTAAAACGGTCATTCTTAGAATAGATCTAGGTGTAGACCTTTGTTTTCTCTTGCACTGGACTGCTTTGCATAATAAAACATTCCCCTTTATCTCTAAAAACTATTTCACAAACAAATGACACGCCTTCTAAGAAACTGTTTCTTTATTACTGTATAACCTGCAACACCACAGTGACAACAGCCATTACAAAAAAACACTTTGATGCAAATACAGTTTTGCAGTATTCAAATAGCACACAACACCATATTCAAGTCCATGTACTAGAAGGCAGTGTGGTGAATTTGCTTATTTGGCTTTAGGGCATGCTGTAACCTCCTTCATGGCAGGCCTCTGTGAATAATAAATCCTCCTTGTGCCCCCCTACTGGCAGGAGGCCATGTGTGCTCAACATGGAATGCGGATATCTGGAAAAGGGCTGCATGTACAGGTTATCAAGCTAGACAGGGCTTTGGTGTCAGGTTTTCTCATTTCTTTATTCTCTCTCCCTCTCTCTCTCTTCCTAAATCCCACACAATCGCTCAGTCTTTATACTCAACAAGCTAGGTAAGGGATTTAAAGGGAATGAAGATAACAGTTTCAATCTCTGTTCACAGACCTGGAACAGAAAGGCACAAGAGGTGCTTTCACACCTACTCAGTCAAGAAAAATACCCGTAAATGATGAGAATTTTTTCAGGCCCCCAAATACCTGATAATTATTTCACGTATTCAAACCTACCCGAAACAGACCTCTTTGGGTAAGTTCTCGTAGTTATGAGCATGTGGTTTATTTTGGAGACGAGGCGCGCGCCCTTTCCTGCATTTTGCAGCAGTGAGAGGATAGAAGTTCTCGAAATTTGCTTTCACACTGCAAGTATCCCTGCGACCTTTGAAAAAGTAACTACTAAAATACAAGTACTTTTGTTTCACAATGGCAAAATACCTGATATTTTCTGATCAGGGGAAAATACCCAATCAGATAATATACCAGGTATTTTTCCTGATTGGGTAGGTGTGAAAGCACCTATATACTTGGTTACTTCTTTTTGTGAGATCCCTGATAACCATCAAGTTGTTTGTTCTTAAAGAATATAACATAAGTGCCAAAGGTTGATTACTGAATCATGAAAACTATATCTACAATAAAATGAATACAAGGGATTAGTTTTCACGGACTACTTTGCATGATATAACAAACAATCTGTAAGTACTCAGGTTAGGCAAACCATTGCAAAGTTTCAAATAATATGGTCAGACACTCAATCCGGCTTAATTCTTGAGAGAAATACCTTACATATCTTTTGGATGCTATGAATACTTTCAAGGTTGTACATTTATTCAGAATATAAAGCTAAAAAGCTCTATGAATGTCTGATAAAAGACAGACAGAGAACAACAAAGGGATGTTATGTTCCATGTTTCCCTCACTGCTTCCAAGCCTTATCAAGCTGATGGTTGATAGTATAAAAAAGGGCCGTCTAAAGAATTAGAAATCTAGAAATCAATCTCTGCCTAATTTTTTTTCCACATTATTCCTTCCATGTAGCAAATTGTTTCTATTAGGGATTTGTAGTGTATACTAAACTCTCACTTGCAAAACTCTTCATACAATTCATTTAAATTTCATTTTTTCCAAAGGAATGACACGTTACATTTGTACTTTTGTAGCACAAAATTCTGGTGATAAACAAGGTATTCAGTTTGCTCATTACTATAACTGTATAAACTTTGCTTAGTGATCACTTCTCAATGGGGGGGGGGGCATCTTGAAATGTGATGCAAGAATAATGATGCCCTTCATGTGAGACTGATGCATTGCTGCTTGTATAAAAATAGAAAATGACAGGAGAAGTAAGGAAGGATCTGGAAACATAAGGCACATGCCATTAAAGATTGAGACTTCAAGACATTTTACATATACACTATTAGTGCACCAACATAGATGATCAGCCTACATTTTTGTTATTTAACTGATTTTAATACATCCTAAAAAACTACCAGTTACATAAAAAGCATTTCAAATGTGTGCATCATACACATGTAGAATTACTTAAAAGCAGGGAGATGGGAGTTTTAACTCTCATTCTTAAAAGTATCTAAATGCTGATTACAGGATTTCCATATAATATGCTCACTGAAATTTAACGTTTCTTCAGTCTTCTTGCCATGAGTGTGCTTTGATGCATGATTTCTTCTGAAAAAAAATTGTCCATGTAGTATGTATGTACATAAATGAAGTCCTGTGTTGTAAGCAATAACTGATTGAACATATTCAGGTTGTCAGGATGGTTGGAGGTTCAGAATGTAGTGAAACCATGAATAAATGCATATTACTCTGCTCAAATATTAAGGCCTACTACATGTTGCTCAAAGCAACAAAGGTGGTCAGGGTTTTAATGGCTATGAAGAGAAATTATTTTGGGTCAGAATTCCCCCTTAATCCTAATGGCTTTATCATCACTATCTCATCAGATCTATAACTGTGGAATTATATTCTCCATTGAATTCCATGATTTATACACATGTAGGTCCTGCAACTAAATTCCAACGATATGCCTATACAATTATGTGACAATTTCATTTTTTCTCATGCTAAGAACATCACGCAAGGCTCATATTTACCATCGCATAAAACATGAGTGTTCGCTTTAAAAGCACTGCCATATGGAGCTAACTTTGAGTTGAGTGCCATGAGCAACTGCCATTACCACATGTAGTCATATAATATGTCAGGGATCGCCTTCAATTTTCAGCACAGCCACCAGCCCTTCTTTAAGGGATCACCACAGGAAGTTTCAGTAGCACATTCCCTATCATTTTCTTTATCTGTTTGACTGCAAGTGGGAAATATATTATCTTTTAAAAATCTACTCTGAAAAATGCTCGCATGTATGACTATTAGTGCTGTCATCAACAAGCCTTTTGTCGCCAAGCTTGTCGATAATAGTGCATTTTGACGGGAAGGCGACAAGTCGACAAAGATTCTATGATGGGCGACAAGAATCAACCCTCATAATGTTAGAGTACTAATAGAAGCTTGGCTGCGCTTTACATGCACTCTGCAAATGCAAACAGTACGGAAATGTAAAATCAATGATGTGTATTTCATCAATGCTGTACGTGCGCGCGATCAATTGCCAATTTGAAGACGAGAATCATTGCACCGGTCAATGTAATATGCGAGCACTAGTAAACTAACCACAGTATTTATCAAAGACGTTTAAAATATCTTTATTTATCCTCTTCAACTTTACGATTTTCAAATTGGTGCCAAGAGTTGCCAATTTGACTACGGGAAGTGTTGCACCGGTCAATGTAACAATTAACATACATACTGCGTGCACTTACGTACCAACCACCGTATTTAGCCTGTACAAAGTACAATTGAACGATCTTCAAATTGGCGTACAAAAACTGTCGATAACTTCAGTTTGTATGAGCATGCATGAACAGAGGTTTTCCCCATAGAAAAGCACAGGAATCGCCCACCCACCAGCGACCGATCTCCCGCGTGTTGAATGTAACTGAAGTAAGCTACATTTTTCTGGTCATATGTTCGCACGTTGTGTACGTCTGTGTATGTGACCAAGCTGACCGACTATAGCTCCATCGTAGATCATGGACATGCACTATACGTTCGTGCAGTGTTTTCATGCCCGTTCTTCTAGAGACTGAAGGAAAATACGGATTTCTTCCCCAAAATACGAATTTGAAGCCTTGTGAGTAAGAATTTTCTTTGATGCAGGTTAGCAGCTCTATTTCATAAATATCGTGTGGTTCACACCTGCACTTGCTACAGCTTCAAGAACCAGTACGTAGTACACATACAAATTGATTGATGGAGTCGAGTGTACACTCGAATTGCTCAAAATAATTCCAACTACGAATGTCGACAATGTGTTGTCGTCGGCTGAGAATTTAACACGACATGTTGACAAAGATTTTTTTCCTCGATGACAGCACTAATGACTATCATTCCCAGCATGTTAGCTTTTGACTATATACTGCCTGGATTTAAAATTAATCTGTAACCTTCAGGCTTTCATCATTCATGTACATGGTGACATCCTTGTTCCCTCTATAATTTTTCAACAACAAAATAAAAAATCAAAGTACTAGAAAATCTATAAGATAGCAAGAAAAGGGATAAAAATCTATCACCAAAAGCATTATTTTATCAAGAATATCTGCAAGATTACACTTGAAGATTCTGCAACTACATGTACATAATTCATACACACATAAAAAGGGTTGATTACGGTATTTTCCTTTCAATGATAGAGAGTTGGTTACAGGACTACCAAAATTACTAGAATAAGCAACAGGTAAATCAGGATTTTAGCATTAGAAAAATGACATGCTATATACTGTTGCATGATATATATATATCTGAGAGTATATGCACATTGCACTAGTTAGCTGTGACTGAACTATCTGAATGTTTAGCTAGCCTTGTTGCTTGCCAACCACACCCCTTCACATGACCAAAACATATCGTATTAGTAGAAAGAGGTCTGAAGATAGTCTCCTAATAATATCCTTCCACACGTCATCATCATTTGGCTTAGGCCTACACTCTTTGCCAGAGGACTACCAAACATGGTGCTCGAGACACTTGGGTCATGAATTTGCTCGAATTCAGGACATCCAAGTAGACAGCCAGCCCAGGAGACCAAGGAGAACCCTATGAAAAGCTTTCAAGAGAAATGTGAGAATACATGATGTCAGTCTAATGGACTGTAGCTGCTCAGATGTTACCAATCTAGCAAACAAAATAAGTCAAGGTGATATTGGAAAACATATTGTCCAGAATGTTGTATATAAAACCAGAATTCCATAATCCTGCCTCGATCTGTCCCATCACATTTCTCGCTGTTATAAATTCTTTGCTTGTGCTGATAAATTTTCAAAATATGCAAAGTAATAGGTGACATTCCATGCAAACTACATGTAAGTTATCACTGAGATTATACAACATACAACCTATGCAATTGCTAGGTTTAACTTTAAAAGCTTAGTTTCGTTACATTCAGAGAATTAAGAACAATTTTCAGTTCAGTGGTTTATTTAATTCAACTCATGTGCAATTCAGAATTAGTTTTACATAATTCAGCAGATGTATAGCTCATGGGCTATATTATCAGGTATCATCATGGAAAATTACTGATAAACCTCCTGTACTGTACTAAAAGATGGCTAGCAGGTCTGGCTGATCTGACAATTGACGGCTCATGTAACTGTAGAGAATGAGCATAAGGGAGAAGATTCCCATGCCTGGACGGTAATTAATCCATCCTGTGTAGACAGCAGTGCAGATTGAATCATCCACTCACTTCCATACCAACTTTTTTATTTCAGAATAGCCATAGCCCACCAAAATTGTTATGAAGATAGAAAAACCCAAAAATGGACTGAAAAAAAATAAATAAAGACAATATTGAAATGATCTAAGTGAATCTTTAATCATTCACCCATTATTCCTATTACATCACTAACCCTGATTTTCCGTTACCCTGTTTGGGCCTGACCAACAGAATGTTTACATCAAATGACCATCTTCTAGGAACTACATTCTTCTCCTAACAATCACCAACAGCCCAACCACAAGCATTATTGCACTTGGTAATGGCTTCTCTAAATTAAGCTTTTAATCCTCTCATATCCTGATCAACAGAGGATTATAACACTACATGAATTAAGATAAAATCCCCCACAGTGACACATCAATAAACAAACTCTATCACATAGCATGGGCAATAGACATAACATATAACAGGCACTGAACTTCTGAAGCAGGAAATACACTAAGCCCCCCTGGCTTCTGGGAATTACATTATTCACACTTGGGAATGCAGGCAGAATAATAAGTCTTTATTTTTTAGTCAAAATGTAAAATGCTCAGTCATTTTCATTACATGATCAATGTATTTCTCTACAAATAAGGAAATTAGTGTGTGTGGTGTTTACACAATATTTCTCTCCATAATGACTGAATAATAAAACTGCAACTTAAAGTTATGACAGTTGACTGTGGCTCCTCCCTCTTAATGATCTTCAAACAATGTATAAAATCATAAATTTTGCAATGGTTGTTTATTTGCTGAAATACTCATACACATTATATTTGGGTGGCATACCGGTACTAAAAACCATACATTACAAGTCCAACTTCATGTATATACACAGACAAGTAGTTAACGTTTGTTGGTAAATTTCAAAATGAATGCATTAAAAGTAAATCTAGTTGAACAAACATTAAGACTTATATTTGCAGCATGTAAAATAATTTTGATTGCTGACACAGAAAAAGGACTAATATGAAAATATGAAAACCGGTTTGGATTACATGTGCAAGTCATACTACTAGGGTATGATCTGTTTATAATTTGCACTTGCATAGTAATTTTACACCCCCCCCCCCTCCTCCAAAAAAAAATAAATAATAATAATAATCATGATTTCCTGGTACTTACACAATAAACTAAATCAATACTACAGAAAGTTAGTCTGCATTCAAAACTGCATTTCAGGTCGTTTTTTCAGACCTTCCCATAAATAACTACATACTTACCAACGCTGAAGAATGAAAAAGCAATAAATTACTATTTTTTGTTGTTTTCAAAAACTAAAGAATATACATAAAAGAGTAATAAGGAATATGAACCAACTGAACAGTGAAGTGGTAAATAGAAACAGAAAAAAGAGTAATAATCATTAATCAATGACATGACTGAAAAATGAAGTACAATTACTGGTACAGACTACAGGCTCAAATACCCCCCCCCCCCCCCCCCTCAAAAAAAAAATGAAGCATCATTTGAAAATGCAAATTATCACATAAACATGCTCATTAAAAAATAATCAAATTCATTTCATTTCTAGATGTTATTGGGATGGTGTTGCACAATGACTGGTTACATGCTGAAGCAATATTGTAAGATATGAAACTGAAACTTACTTTTTATTGAAGTGGAAACCCGTGGTTTGAGAAGTTTATATTAGATGCTTCCTAACAATTGTCAATCATACATTCATATTGAATATCCTGGTTATGTTTTCTTCTTTACTTATTTCCTGTTAAAGGATATACCACTGATTCTGAATAAATGAAATAAATTATTATAATATGAACAGTGGGAAATAAAACAGGAATAAAAAAGACAAAGTGCTCTGAAAAAAACAAGAGAGAGAATTAATTTCACAATTTGGGGTGTTACTCTCAATTAAGCAGTTATTTTATATCTATTCATAATTCATTTCTCAAAATTTTCATTTTAAGTTTTCAAACAACCTTTTTTCTGTCATTGTGTGTTATCTAGAGATATTTTGAATTTAAAAAAAAAAAAGGCACACTGAAAATATGACTGTACATAGTATACTCTTTGATATAATTTGAATATAAAATAGTGATGAGCTGACAGATCACATGTACCCCTAAAATGATGAGAATAGGGAAATAAATATTTTCCATTAGGTAGAGCAAGGGAAAGAAGAAATTGTAACAAAATTTCAGTGATTCTCATTGGACAGATCCAATAGATAAACCTGATCTACTGTTGTGAAAGCAGCGCGAAATTTTTCCCAAGCCCATGCTTGGGCAATAAAGAAAAGAAACCTTGTATCATTGTGGGTAAGAAGTCAGCAACAATGGGGTATTACCTCAACGTGTATCCCTTTATGAATCTATTGACAACATATTGACAAATTGATTAGATCCCAACTGTAGAAGGTACAGGTCATCTTTAAATGAAGTCACCGTGGGAGGTGTTGTCTACACTGCCAGAATGATTTATTATAACACACTGCGCCTGAATATTGCATTTGCATGAATTCACTTGGATAAACATATTACATATATATATATATATATATATATATCACCTGAAAATTAATATATCACATTCCCTGTAAATTGGCAGTGAAGGAGAGATGTACCACACAAAAAGCTTGATTGGCTATGATGCAGTGAAGTGGCCTTGCAGTGTGCACAACTCTAAAAATATCAACTAGGCTTACTGATACAAATCAAATCAATAGTATTCTATTCACTCACTTTTCGAAAAAGGAAAGATCTAGTAATTAGAACCTAAGCCGACAGACATATAATGATGCACATGTGCATGTGTACATCCATTCTTTCTTTGGTTTCAAACAACATGACATTCAAACAAACGTTCACAAAGAATTTGTACTCATAGTGTTTGAAATTCTTTATTTCCTGAATTTGAATGTGTTTTTTTAAAATCTGCAACACATGATATAAAAGTCAGGGCCGGTATTCTGAAAATCGTGTTATCCTTTGTCTTATCTTCACTGTGTTAATTGTCATAAGAAATTTAAAACGCGTACTTATGGTTGGTATAAACGCATAAACGTATAAACGCAAATGACCAGCACACAAGACAAAAGTGCGCGATGTGAGCCAATGGTGTACGCTATTTCTGATTGCAAAGATAACACGATTTTCAGAATACCGGCCCAGTTGTTACTAGCACCACTTGGTCCTATATGACATGTACATGCAGCCTAGATTTCTTCAGTGATTTTTTTAGTGCTGTCATATTTGTCTACATTGTAGGCCTACATATTCTAGAAAGCTCCATATCATGAACACCAGTACCAGCAAGATACAAAATTAGTCTGACAAAATATGAAGGTCCATAAAACAAGCATTGTATGCATCCAAGTGGTTAGTTGAGCCTGTATTCTGTAAGCTTTATCGCATGTTCAAAAATTTAGAGGCTTACAGTTTTTGCCAGAAAATGTAGTAATTTGATCAAAAATCTACATTCAGACTCAAGGTTTCCAATGTCCTTGGGTGACTTACCCAATTCTTGATATTTCATGCGCATATTCTCCTGAAAAACGTTTATTCACCTATTATGGTCATTTGCAAAGAATGTAATGATTTAAATCAGTTCAAGTAGGCCAAAGAGCAATCATATACAAATTTTGGAATTGTAAATTTTCCCTTTATAAATAATTATGAAATCTAATTAATTTTCAATTGAAACAATTCACGTGACTCTGATCAATTTACAATCATTTTAATAAAAGCCCTGCAATATTGCATGGAGGCTCTCTTGTTCTCATTCAAACTGTTGAGATGATCCCTAACAGTTACACAGGATACAGCCAGCTCTGGTAAACAGGAAAGCAGCGGTAGAGGCTGTGGGTTTCATTATCATCCCTGCTGCTATATGCACACAACACACTCACTGTGCTCGTTGTGTTTCTCTGTACACACAAGAGCCGAATATATATACACACACAAGAGCTGAATAGCATTTACAGTACTGCAGACTATTGTGTAGATGCCTAAGTTATATCTGGGTGTGCTTTCATTTTTGACCTTTGAACAGCCTTAGCAAATTTGATTTATCTGAGTAAACTGGTAGACTATTATCCACATTTATACTTTCATACAAAGTAAAAATCTTTCAGTAAATATAGGACAAAAGCACATGATACACATATGTGTGGGATCAAAATCAATATAAACTCTTATCAAGTATGAAAACTTACAAATTTTAACAAATGTGCCTTCCGTTACAAGTTATATCCTCACAATGAAATCGCAACTGAACATGAAGTATTAAGATAAAATAAGATTTGAAAGTAACATAAGGCCTTATAGCTAATCTCAATAACTCACTCCTTGAGAGATGTCCTGTAACACTTATTTTAACAAACACAGTATAATACTGTAAAAATAGACATTTTTGCACGATTAATTTTTCACACTCGGCCAAATTGAACACAATCCCGCATTTTTAATTTTCACAGATTTTAGGATATCTGTATTCGTGGGTATAATAAACAAAATATTTTGCATGGTTTTATTTTCGTGTAAGTGTTGTGCCACGCGAAATGCACGAAAATTTCAACACCGCAAAATACTCCACGTTTACAGTAGCCACATTCTTTCTTGCTTGGGAACTTTCAAAATTGGAAAATAAAGACTAGGGCAAACCAGTCATTCAACCCTACAAATTTCAGGCTAAAGGAATGAAAGTGAAACACTCCCTGTTCTTGAAACATGCATAATTTGTACATGAATTACATGTAAGAGTTCTTGCAAAAGGCCTACAATAAATATAATTGACAATTCATGATCACTTTCGTGTACTTGTCTCCGGGACTTGTCTGCATGTACATATATCAAGCCGAGGGAAATGGAAAGAATGAACCGTAGAAGTGATATACTTCCCTTCCAAACTTTATAATTAAACTTAATATGGCATGTACATGTATTCTTCTGTTCTTTCTTTTTTTAAATAATAATTTAAGGTTCACAGTGATATGCTCTATGTGTAGCTTGTGATTCCAAGACTTTTCCCTCAATTGGCTACATAGATGCCAAGCATATACTTGCAGAGCATATATTCCAGTGAAACAATTACAAATACAGTTTCACATCATGCCTTTGTCATGAAACCGTTGTCAGTTATATGCCATTATATCTTTTATTAAAAGGTAAAATATTAAAAAATTGAACACAAGGTTGACATGAATATGAATATATATTAAGCAATATGACTTTGAATATTGTGTGAGAATAAGGCTATTGTGTCCTTCAACAATTGCCACCAAAATTTTCCACAATGAAGATGTTTGAAAATATTCTTGAAAATTGTTTGTTTGCTCACTTTTATTTCATCTATTTTGAGCAATAAGATATAAAAGAGAACAATTTTTATTTAACACTGAAATTTTGTAGCAATCTTGTAACCATTTTTTAATCTCTGTAAACGTCCAACCATCATGACAACACTTTGGATCTAAGAATAGATATGATATATTTTCACTTAGATGACAATTCATTTTCTGGACCTGCCAATATCTCAGATCAAATATAATCAGATGCTTCTCCCTCAAACCCAGGTGTAAAATGCAAAGAAAATCCTCCCCCCCCCCCCAGTGATGCATCAATCTTAATCAAATATGAGTCTAATCTCTGTACCAAATGAATCGCTGTGTGAACAAACAGCAGGCATGTTCATACTAGATTTTTGAGTAGACTAAGGTAACATTTAATGCTCCAGATAAAATGAATGATAGGAAACATTAGAACATTTCTTCACTGTTGTAAAATGGAAAACAATGGGTTACTCATGAGATCACAAATTTTCACAAATTCATGTACACATGTTCAAACTTGAGTCCTTTGTACATCTAGGCTTAAAGGCATTGGCTAACTTTGTGAGCAGCTGATTTAAAAAATTCTCAAACTAAGATGAAACATGTGTATGAGTACTTGTATTTATACTCAAAAACCCTGAAACCAACCATAATTTGGAAGGAAAAGCTGTAAGTTAGACGCAAAGATGCAACCGACCCTCGTATATTTTTCAAAAATTGGTTCACATTTCTAATATTTAAAAATACTTCCCGTGGATATTATGCTCTGAAACTTTCACACTGGTATTTTTACACTATAACCCTAATGTTTATCCCATTTTTAAGTAACAAAATGAGATTTTTTTAAAATCATAACAATGTTAGTCAATGCCTTTAAATACAAGGAGTCATAATGTTTTAGGATGTGATAAAAAATTATTACACATTGAGACAGCAGGTTATATGCATGTCTGCTCATGATCATATGCAGAGATCTTGAGGTTTGATGCTTGGCCCATATATATCCATATATTTCATATTACACAGACAAAAATAAATGGTTTTAGTTTATTTGAGCTCCATTACCCATATCCTTTCTATACAGGCAGAGAGAAGTGAGGGCAACTATTGTATTTACAACTATGCAACTACTCTACTTGGACATATTGAATTTTAAGACAAAATACAAAATAAACACTACAATGCAATACATGCTAACAATAAAATATTCCAAATGTATAGGCTCAGCATGGTATTTAATTTACCAGGGTAGGCCTAGTCATTCTGTGGGTCATACTGCACCGATATGATTGATAATATCAAAGTGACAACAATTGTGTGCAAAGAAAATAGAGGATCACTTATAGAACCCTTTTTCATATTTACAGTCATGTTCTGTATGAACATGAATCCACAAGCAGGGGGAATGAGGCCTTTCATAATCCTACAAGACAAGATTTTTGCCTGAAAGCATGAGTCATTTGCCTGAAAGAGGGTGAGTGTGTGTATTTCAGGCAGAAAGGCATACAAATGCATTTTCCATTATGCTGATCACAGCTTGTTTGTCAGGACTGTACCTGTCACTGATGGATCACTAGTCTCGGATCAAAAACCTCAGAATATATTCGGTCTTGAACAGTTACCCGGTACTACATGTATGAGTATGTTTCCCCATGAAGAATGAGCTTTCCTCCTCAAGCCACACCCTTTTGTGAATTGTTTAATTAATAACAAGTTGCTTTAAAACAATAGAAAATTTGCAAAATTTTACAAAATGCTAAGATTCAATTAGTTTGTACTGTAAATTTAACAGATTCTGACCAAAGACAATACAAGGCTCTCATACTAATAGTATGCTCTTCATCTTTCTTTTTCTTTCCCAACACACAAAAAAGCAAAAAACAAAAACAAATACAGACTCTGTTAATTTTAGTAAAACCTATCTACTATTTATGATATCATAATCAATATGAGAGAACTATACTTTACAATAGATTACAAAATTCTTTGATAATCATATCTGCTCAGAGGCAGAAGGAAATAAACTTTACATTTATTTATTTATTATTTCATTATTTACTTATTTATTCATTTATCTATTTATTTCTGATTGTTTATAAAGGGTGGCATATTTCAACTGTAATTATGGTCTCCATATATTTGGTAACAATCATCAGTAAAAACAGATAAAAGCAACAAAATAAAATAGAGAAATATATAAACTTGTACATATCAGCTGATATCATTATAAAAAAAGCAGATTTTTCAAGAATTACAGTTGCACATTGTCTGTACAGTTATTACATTGTATCTACATGTAAATCTTACCGCTTGATAATCATAAGTTTTCAGGCATTCGAAAAAAAATCAACAAGAGGAGATAGCCTGTGTCATTGAAAAAATATAAATAGATGTAGCACAACAATAATTTCTACTATTGCCTAACACACAGGATACCAAAGTGCTATACATATTTACGCCAGATATATTTAAAAATATTACTGCTTTACAAATAATACAGATTGTTCACAAGATAGCTGTACAGTGGAATACATGTGCATGCTTAAAGGCATTGGCTAACTTTGTGAGTAGCTGATTTAAAAAATTCTCAAACTAAGATGAAACATGTGTATGAGTACTTGTATTTGTACTCAAAAACCCTGAAACCAACCATAATTTGGAATGAAAAAGTGTAAGTTAGATGCAAACGGTGATTTTATTATCCTTCGTCTCATGAGACAATCACTAAGAGGACCACTTTGCTTGAATTTGAAAATGCCGTTATGTGCCTCCCGCCTTGTGATACGCTAATACACACAGTACGGTAAGGTGAGTCATACGCGCATGCACAATCCTTGTGTCTATTCTGTGCAACCGACCCTCGTATATTTTTCAAGCATTGGTTTATATTTTTGATATTTAAAAATACTTCCTGTGGATATTATACTTTGAAACTTTCAGACTGGTATTTTTACACTATAACCCTTATGTTTATCCCATTTTCAAGTAACAAAACAAGATTTCTTTAAATCATAACAATGTTAGCCAATGTCTTCAATAAACATTCATGCCAAATTTGTGCATGCACGGTCCAACATGTTAATTTCTGTGTACAGGGTATGTGTCTTTTGTGAAAAGGTCATCAACAGGTACATTCACACACAAGAGGAATTGAAATTTGGATCGCGATCAAATTTCAATTTTTTTGTTGCCTATTCACATACAGGGAGACTGAAATTTGGATCTTTATTTGAATCGCGATCCAAATTTCAATTTTTTTGACTGTTCACTTAGTGAAAATTGCACTGCGAGAGAGGATGGTACATTCACACACAAGAGGAATTGAAATTTGGATCGCGATCAAATTTCAATTTTTTTGTTGCCTATTCACATACAGGGAGACTGAAATTTGGATCTTTATTTGAATCGCGATCCAAATTTCAATTTTTTTGACTGTTCACTTAGTGAAAATTGCACTGCGAGAGAGGATGGAACGACTGCAAATAGATGAATATCCATGTAAAAGAAAATAAAAGCAGTTGCAACTTGTGTTTTGTAATACGATGCAGAGATGTTTTTATTTGTTCTGCTTGATGTGCAGGTTTTTTTTTCTTAAGCTCCATTGATCATCATGTTGTAAATATACAGACAGAATTATAGTGAAATATTTAATGAAAACGTGATATACTGATCGACAGGTAGATTAATCAAATAGTTTTTAGGCTAATGTATGTTGAATAGGAAGAGAGAGTGACAGAGAGGGAGAGACAAGGTGAGAGTAAAAGAGACACCGAGAGAGAAAGAAGATTCGTGTATTTGTTTACTATGACATCATGCATCCACAGTGAACAAGACAGGAATGTCCGTTGCAGCCAACAAACCGGATGTTGAGGTTCACACGCTAAGAATGGCATGATTACAACAACAAAAAATTGAATCTCGATTCCATTCACACACACCACGCATGGCAAATATTTGCGATTATTCTGAAAAATTGCACTACTCATTGCAAGTTAGATCGCGATTTCTAGTGAAATTTATCTGTCCACCCATACAGACAAAAATCAAAATTCTGATCACGATTTCAAAATCAATTTTTCAATCTCTCTTTTTCCATTGTGTGTGAACACCCCCATTTTACAATCAATTTGATGATTCCAAAACCTTATACTACAATCCTGTTCTTATATAAAACTAATCTACCTTTTCCAGTTCCTTGGAAATGGTTTGACACTGTAATTGCATGAACAGAGCTCAAGTTTCTCTTTAAAGGAGAAGTCTAGGCGATTTTCTGTAAGCATGGATCATGAAGAGAAAAAATTCAGCAACTAGAAAATGTCTTACTTTACACGACATACCCTAGGATTACCGAGAAATCAACATTTAACTTGTATAAACAGTAGTTCTAGTATGAGCCCATTTTCATCCACAATACAGTTCGCACCCGGGCCCAGTGACGTAGCTGATGCAGGCAGGCCAGGCGATGCAAGCAATATGCGTGTATAACATTCCGGCTCGAAGTGGTCTACGCACACTTTCTTTAGCTTAGAAAATTTCTAAGTTTTGAAGTCAAATTTGTCCGTTCTAATATCATTAATCCATCAGGCACACCTCTCCCTGTCCGTCAGGGGATTTGGGATTGCAAAAAACTTCTCTTTGGAACAGAACTGGTGTGATTTGTACACCCAAAAGCTAGTCATATCGGCATTTTGCATAGAGAATGTGCAGAGAATAAGCGCGCATGCGCAGTACAACTGCATGGCCTACGTCACACGACCAATGACCATATTTGGGTTTCGGTGGGAAATTCAATTATTCGGAGTAAAAAAGCCAAAACTTAATCGGTATTTAAAAATCACAGAAATCACTTTGATAAATGAAAGTAGCATTGTCTGTTAGCGTGAATTATAAGCTTTATAGTGTAATTTTAATGAAATCGTCTGGACTTCTCCTTTAAGGCAGCAAAGTAAAAAAATTATTAGTTTCTCGTCCCCGCCCGCATCATTTTTAGCCGCTGCATCAAAAAAAGTTTGTTTTTTGTTTTTTTAACAATAAAAAGACAAAATTTTCGATTGAGTTTCACTGTTTCCAGCTGTTGAACCTCGCACATGCACAGCCTACATATTGTACCGTACTTAAAAACGAATGGAAATTAGACTACCAAAAAAAAATGTTGTTTTGGAAAAGGCAAAAAAAAAAAAAAAAAAAGTGCTCTCATCCTCCTTTTTTCAAAAAGTTAGGACGAGAAACTAATAGTTTTTTTTTACTTGGCCTAATATCAATTTAGCTCTGAGTCTCAATAGAGGATACAGCCTTTGTAATACATTTCACTTTATCACATAAAGTTCTATGATATAGTATTCATAGTCCATTATCCTCAATGATAGATTGATACTTACTATGTATAAAGTTCATCATTCAGTGCAGCTCTCCTTGAAGTAGTTTCCTCTTCCTGTACATAACAAAATAAAATAAAAAAACATGGAAAATCCTTTGACTTTGAACTGGTGTAGGTGTGTTCTCAAAGCTAATGAGAGATCTGTCATGAGCACAATGATTAACAAGCAAAAGGTAAATTTTAAAAAAAAATAAATAAATACAGCCATGATTTGTAAGGGTTACTGAGGAAAAAAATAACGCTGAAAAAACATGACTTGTAATCGAGACTACTTCTTTTTCTGGAAGGGATAAAGTCTATTCATGTGAGACATAAAAGAAATACAATAGGTGCAGATGTTTAGATTGTATGTTGCCACAGAGAATACTTCCTGAAAGTTATTCCATCTGCTATTATTTCACTCCTTCTCCCCCCCCCCCTCCTCTCTCTTTCTCTCTTTCTCTCATCCCTCCTTCCTACCTTCCCTTCTGCCTTTTCTATCATTCTCTCTTTCTCTCTCTCCCCCCTCCTTTCTACCTTTTCTTCTACCTTTTCCATCATTCTCTTTGTTTGCCTCAGCCTTCTCTTGCCATCTATCTACAGTACCTGTATTAATCCATTTGCAAATAAGAGGCCTCATTTTTTTTCCCACTCTCATCAAGTACTAAGAATCCCTCAACAAGAGAAACCTTGAGGCTATGTCTCAAGAATACCTTGGGAAGGCACAGGCCAACAGAAAAAGAATGCTGTTATGCTTCAGAAATACTAAAGATCATGCATGGACTGGAGGGGGAAAAATTACAGATTGATAATCTTTTCCACCCTGCATAAATACTGAGAAAATCATTTCTAAAAGACATATCACCCAGGATGCATGAGAGCCTGAAAGTGAAGTCTGCGCCCCCAAATTTCAACATTTCTTACAATCATAGGGCTCATGACCAAAGACGAGAAAAAAAAAAATGCCATCTGGATACCCTCAAATAGGTAGTGTAGAACCCTGAATTATATCAATTTGGATATTATTAAAATTATTAAAATTAAATTTTAAAAAATAAAACTATAGTTTCCCACTATAATGCTCTACTGGTAGTATGAATGCATTAAAAGCTATTCTGTTCTGTCACAAATAAATTAAGTTTCTTCAACCTATTCAAGTGCATGCAGATTCTAAATACGAAACAAAAAAATAGCTCAAGATTCTCATCACTTCACAAGAAGAAAAAAAAAGGGATTGATAGCCCCTCCAAGCAACAGATGAATGACAGAGACGGTGGCCTGCAAAATGCAAAATGAAAATTAGTTTTTCCTGTTTATCTTTGGTTGTGGTCAGAAGACTCAGTGGCAGGGCTTTGTGACTCATCATATAATATCTCATGTCTTTAAGACCCTGTCTGTTGCTACTAAATTGGGATATGATGTGAGACTATAAGCTCAGGCAGATGAGTTGTTATTGCAATGAGTACGCGAATCACAAGTTTGAAAGAGATGAATAAACATATAAAAGCCTAAATAATTTTAATTTATAGCAAGACATGTTGTCAGTATCAGCTTTTATAGTACATAGCTCAATTTCAACTCATAGCTAGTATTAAAAAATCATACTGTAAACAGAATACAAAATGTCTACTGAGAGTATGAACAGTATGTCCTCTTCAATAAACAAGGCTATAGCCATGTGTCTCATGTTTGTGTGCAATCATTCCTGCAGGTAAATTGTTACATTTGACCTGATTTGATCTTTGACTTAAATATGTGACCTTTGACCGAAAAATAACAATGAGGTCCCTGTAAAGGCATCTACAATCCAAGTAAGATTACAAATGGGCTCATGGTTCGAAAGTTACCCACCTCAGTAGAAATTTGCAGGCAAATTCTAAAATTTGACCCCATTTGACCTTTGACCTACATACATGACCTTTAATCCCCAAATAACAATAGGCGCTTTCACACCTACCCAATCAGGAAAAATACCTGGTATTTTCAGATCGGGTATTCTACCCCGATCAGAAAATACCAGGTATTTTGCCAGTGTGAAACCAAATTACGCGTAATATCCCCGTAAGAAAATACCTGTAAATTAGTAGGTACTTTCTCAAAATTACGAGTACTTTCTCCAAGGTCGCGGGGATTTTTGTAATGTGAAAGCAAATTACGAGAACTTCTATTCCATCAAGCACTGGCGAACGAACCGTGTACTGTACTGTGTGTACCGTGTACGTATTGTGTACCGTACATTCTGGATTTGAGATTTGTATTGTCTATTTCTAGCTACGTCGTTGTGTTTGTAAAGTTCTGTTCCCCTTTCGTGTTTTTTATTTATGATTTATTCTGATATATCGATACGGTAGTATGTCATCCTCTGATCATCGCTGATAGCGATGTGGAGGGAGGAGGAGGTGTACACGGCAGTGGCCTCCTCCAGCGAAATAGGACTATCTACGATATGCTGGCTGCAAGACTTGCCAGCCTGGGGTTTGAGAGGATACCTCTCGAAATAAAAAATAGACTGAAAGTTCTAAAGAGAGATTATCAGACTGCAAGTGTACATCAATATGTAGAGATCGACGTATCGATGACCGCATCGAGCTAACTAGCTAGCGCTATCATAGCAAGAGCTGAGCTAGCTGAGCGAATTTAAAAGCACGAGCCTCGTCTGCAAAATAAATAGTTCTGCGCATGCTTGTAACTTCGAGAACTTACCCCGAAGAGGTCTGGCTTCGGGTAGGTGTGAAAGCGCAGAACGATTATCGGGTATTTTGGGGCCTTAACAAATTCTCGTAATTTACGGGTATTTTTCCTGATCGGGTAGGTGTGAAAGCGCCTAATGAGGTCCCTACAGAGCATCTACCATCCAAGTTTGGTTACAAACGGGCAAATGGTCGCAAAGTTATTCAAGTTTCATAAGCGTGACAGACAGATGGACAGACGAATGATGGACAGACGACGGACGGATGGACGCTGCTAAGGATCCCTTTATAGTCTTGCTCCACCTCGGTGACTCAACAAAAATGAGAATGCCCTTCTGTCTTTCAGCCAAGAGGACACATAAAAAAACAAATAGTAAACTTCATGCATACTAGTACTTTATTTCTCTTCTCTTTTTCTGAGTGGAAATGATTACCAATCTACATGTATTTATCCTTTAAAGCAAAAAGCTTATTACTTTGAATCTGCGATTCCTGATTTTATGAGTTAGGCGCTTTGAAAATGCTATAGGCAGATAAAAAAGCAATTATACACATAAGTATTCTGAAATTGGATTTATAATACTTAAAATGAAATTTCAAGCAGTTCAAGCCAAATCTACTGAAAACAATCCACAAAATGTTTTCTTGTGAGCCAAATAGAGAAAAGAACTCAGAAACATTTCTAAGAAAGACATAGAAATCACAAACTGCAAACCTTTCTGTCTCTCCAGCTTCGCCGAGAGACCCAATGCAATCACAAATATGTCTCATAGCAACACTCAGCGGGGAATGCTATAAATATCATGCAATAGGCAAAGCAAGACTCTCTCTCTTCATAAATCACTGATGGACTCCATATGCCACTGTTAATTCCAGCAATATTTGTACTGGAATATTAAATATCTTGTTTGGCAATGAACCTACTACAAGTACAACTTTCAAGTAGGCCTACATCTAATGAAGCTGAAATCATTTCTAATTTATACTTCAGATAATCATAAAGACACTCAAAGACAAAGGGTGTGTTTAACGGGGGACTCGTTTTCTAGAAATTAGAAATGGGTACTTGAGTAACGAACTCAAATCGCAATCACAAGAGGTGGTCGTTCTGGATGTCGTGTTTATCGTAGCGATCTGAGTTCCCGATACCCTCGAGCCCATGTCTAGCTGTAGCATGACCCAGCAGTAAAGGTCAAATTTGGCGGGCTTATTACTTTTTATCTGACCCGGAAACAAGAGTCCGAAGTTCCCAAATGAAACACGACCGAAGTCGCATTGTGTTTATTGCCACGACTTGAGTTGCCGATCTCGTTCAACGGGTAATCAAATTCCCCCTTTTTGTGGAACTCAAGTCCGATGCTAGTTCGGTAATCAAGTCGCTGTCTTGTTTACCGAGAGTAACAGGTAAGCTAGTTCAGAACTTTGATCGCTTATTAGCCCTCTGTTACCCTCAATAAACACACCCATTGATATCAGAAGCACGAGAAAACGAGAAAGAAGTTTAATTTGTAGAAGCCTTATTATAGAGAAATCTCTATATCTTATAGCCTCATTACATAGAAACCTTTCAATATTTCAAGGTAATGAAAATCTGAAACATATCTGAAAGACTCTCACTTGAAAAACAAATTTGGAAAAGAGAATGAAAACCTAACCAGCAAATCAAAAATTATTATAAGAGTCAGTTACATACTTTGTAATTTTACCCATAATAAACACAATCTAAGATTTGGCATGGTCATACTGATTTCCACTGAATAGCATGAGAAGATAATGAGATATTAGACAAACATTGTAATCCCCCAAAAGCTGTACCCATATGTTGAATGATTGGTATGCATATCTTTCCAAAATGTACCCACTGGAAATTCTGAAGATTTGAGAAATAAGATATTGACATTAATCTATGGCTGCAAAACAAGTGTTCAATGCACTACATTAACTATTCAATTTGCACAATGTTTTGAATTAAGGCACCCAGCTGTACTCAGCTAATGGCTGTCCTTGGCAAGGCAAAATGATATGTATTCAGAATTCACACTTTAAAGACACATTACCAGGTTTCGAGTCTTGGATATTCATGCATTCAGTCCAACTGAAATCATAAAATGAGGGTTTCCAAAATAATTATCAAATGCCTATATTTTTGGCAAAACGATGAAACTCAGTAGATTCAAGAGTTCGTTGCAACATGAAGAATGACACTATTATAATGTATTGCTTTCACACTATTCATATCATGATGCAATGGTTAATTTCACAGACATAGTTGGAAGAGGACCATGGTAATTGGAACCATGGTGAAATGATTGTTTTACCATAGTTTGGGCAGAGATTTAATACATGTGAATGGTATTAAAATTGCAGTCCCAACATTATCTGCAGATTTTTCCCTTAATTTTTTCATCAAGGTATGCAGCAGATCGAAATTGTACCCTAGAATATTGTTACCTCACAGGTAAAAATTTGCTCTCTTATACACTGTTTTGTGAGTGACTAATGCAGTAATCAGTTCTCCTGGGCTTGCAGCTATTTCTGGGAAAGCTAGATCAATATCCAATTTGCTTTGATGGATGGAAACAACAAGTGAAAAAGAAGAAACAGGGTGAGAGAAAGTGAGAGCAAGATGGAAAGTTAGAGAGAAAGAGAGAGAGAGAGAGAGAGAGATAATGAAAGGAAAGGGAGGGGAGTACTAGTATATTCTACATGTGATGACGCATAGGAAAAAAAGAGATGATATTTACACACTGTATGTAATGCAATTTTTTTTTTTTTTTTTTTAAATGGAAGAGAGTAAACATATATTTATATAAACCATCTCTGGGATGGCAAAAATCCCTCTGGATGTTTTTCTTGGCTTTCTAAATATGCATGCGCAATCAGCAATTACCACACAATTTCCTCTTTTTTTTTTTTTTTTTGCATTCAAAGAGATTTCCGCAAAATAAAAGCAGGCACTCCAGAAAGTATACTCACACGGATCTCTCCGTGTGTTTGTTTTGTTTCCATGTTGATTAAAATATCATCTGTTAAACTCTAGAATGGTGCTTACTCAAACAAATAATGTTACAAAAAAATTAAAATGCTGGTTCTCAAAAGAGGATGTAGGAAAGTACTCTCACTGACACTTGACTATCATCTTATTTTTGTTAATCTTCAAATATTTTCTAAACACTTGAATGTCTTTCTGCAGTGCCCACTTTGGTATTTGTTTTCTCCCTCAAAGATAATCCGAAGTTCTAAGGACAGGGAAATATTCTTTCAACAAAATCAAAACCAAATTTTAATTTTAAGTTAATGTAGACCATGTCACTATAAAAGGATTCAGCTTAAAAAATAGGAAATTTAGCAGTATTAGTCATGACTGAATAAATGACATATGAGGTGTTGCAAGAAAGTTGCAATCAATTGCAAATAATTGCTAATTTTGAAACAACCATTCTGATTGGCTCAGGGTCTGCCCTTTTAAGAATACGTGCATGCAACAATGATTTTGATTGGCCAGTGACAATCAGTTGCAACTTGCAATCGATTGCAACTTTCTTGCAACACCCCAATAGTCTTCGTTATAAAAATTTTCCCCCAGCAACAGACATGTAGAACCTACAGTTTTACCACAGTCTGAATTGAAGACTGATTTTTCCAATTTAAATACATGTAGACTGTAGCTTTCATTATAATTTAACAGTTTAAGCTAAACTCACATGGGTTTTAATTTTATTCTATATCTATCATATGCTACATCAACGTCAACTTGCTAAATCAGTTAATACAATAAGAGCCTTTTCATGAACATTTCATTAAGCAAAAATTCACCATGAGCACTCCACATCTAGTTACAATGCTAACTGGTATCAAACAACAAAAACACCCCTAGAAATTAGAGGCACTATCTTGTATGAATATAAATAAAGTCTGTGCATTTACGGTATGGCCATATTTCATCTACTCCAAGATCAAACCATTGTAAGACAATCTGTGAAGGCACATTCATCATGTTGGCAAGAAAACATGTAATAAATGACATTTATGCTGCTTGCAAAGTCATGATCTCTACTATCATACAAGCAGTCAGAGAGCTTCGGGAACCATTCCCAAGCATTCTATAACAGGAGTTGAATTCAAGAATGGTGTACAACACCATGGTATTGATCTTGAACCCCCCTCCCCCCCCCCCCCCCAAAGCTGACCTCTCATAATAGGAATCTACTGATTGATGTGTCTAAAGCCTCAGCACATCTTTCTTGGCATATGGCTGAATGACTGAAGCAAGAATTTCTGCATGCCCTCAAAGGTCACAACCTTAAAGTAACAATACCATATTATAATGAACCAGTTTTGCCATGGCAGATCATATTTGCAGGCCTATTTCATTTGGATTTAAATAGCCTATAATGCATTTAAAATAAAAAGAAAATCTTACATACATGTTCAGCAATGCAATGTATTTCCTTTCCTAGAGACATAGTTTATGCTTAGATAGTCCATATTACATAGTCTATCAATAGTTAAAGCACTGCAGGCACAATGAGTGTAATGTAGGTATTTAGACAGGCCAGCTTTTCATGTTCGGCCAATGAAAATTGGATAGTTTTAAAAATTATATGATTTTTTTTTTAAAAGTAAGATTGGAATACATGCATATTTCTATATTTGAAGACATAACTTGTACAGGAAGTAATTATCTGAAATTTTAAGTCTGTTTTAAAAATGACCCCTAACTCATGACCACATAACTACAACCTGTGCGCCACACTATAATCAGGGAGACAGCAGGCAGTGAATTGAAACTACAAGAAAAAGCCTGTTTGAGTTATTTCTCTCAGAGTTCCTCTCTAAACAGAACCATCTACAAAAAAAAATGGGTATACATGTACAAGCAGGTACTGATCAACATACAAGTGTGGGAACAGCTCTGTGAAAAACCTAGAATTTCAACTTGAACTTGCTCTTTTGTACATTTCACATTTTCCCACCATTCCGATTCATTCTGCATGGGTGCATTTTCAAAATAACTTGGCAAAGAGCTTTACAACTAAAGGTCATGGCTTGAAGGTCGAGGCCTTAAGGGGATATATCAAACACAATTTCCATTCCCTATGCAGTTAGGTATTTGACGGAAATCCTTTTTCTGTTCTGTAAAATCCATAACTACACATGTAAGTAGCATCGGACTGGTAACATACAGGTACATGTACATTTACATCATGTCCATTTTTGCACTGCATCAATATGCATAGATGATAATCTGCCTTGTTTGTGCCCTACCCCTCTGAGCAATTATTTTCAGGTCAAGAGATGAGAGGACTGTCTAATGCACATGTACATTTGTCCTTGAATGCAGCAGGTAAATAGTGATAGAGGGTTAGTTATTGATTGATAGATCTCGCTTGATTACATTCCACTTGGGTATGGAATTACTGGATCAGGAAATTGTGTATCCAAAGGTCACTACATTAAAGGAACAATGCATGCTCTCAATATGTCATGAAAATTAAAAGTGACACATCAGGTTTAGTGCATCATCTAAATTGATATTATGCTTCATCCATCTCTGAAATTAGAAAATAAAATGTCAATGTATTAAGTCTTATACTCACCAACACTGAAGAAAGAAAAAGTGGTAGATTACTTTTTTTGTTGTTTTTAGTACGGTGAGGTATGGGTTAAATTCCATGAAAAGCAGAAGTTTACCGCCTACATGTAAAGTGGTAGAGTTGGCAAGTATGAAGTCTAATCTTACTTTTAATAACTAAAGTCGAAATGTCATTTAAAACACCATCATATCCTAGGGGTGAATGCACTCTAGTTTTTATTTGCTCTCTGAATCTGAATTCTTATACAATTATCAATTCAATTCAATTCATTTCATTCATCCATCTGAATAAATGGAAAATTGACACAGGGTGTTCCTTTCTACAGAACACACTTACAACGCATGAGCATACATCTGTGGTTCAACCGTTGGTACAAGAACTAACTAGCTACATATGATTATGTACTATTTACATGTAGCCTAAGATACTACTGAAGGCTGTACTCCACCCTATACATGTAAAAACCAATGTTTAGAATTTACACGTACCCTTTTTGCTTTCACAATTTGATGGAATCAGAAGTATCAGTTGGTCTTTTTACATGCAATAACAAGATATATTCATGATGATAATGAAACCAAATTACAAGGAAAAGAGACCATTTACATTACTGAAAAATATTATAACCTAGGTTGCATTTGATCAGTTTCATCTTGTTCATGAGTATTTGTTTGTTAATTTAAACGAAATTCAATGTGTGAGTACAACATTTTTTCATTCATAAACAAGTCTAGAGCAAATCATGTAAGAAACTAAGGATTGTGACAACCCGCTGGCTACCGAATTCTATCATTCCCATAGGTTTAATACACAAGCCACCCTGTTCCAGTAGCCAATGGGTTAAGAGCACATTCTTTTTTCTTAAAAGGATTCAAATATCTTTTAAAAAGCAGTAAAGGCCTAAAGGTGCTTTCACACATGATGCGACAGTGTGGTAACATGCTGTGTCATCACACTTTTATGTGTACAAGCCTATGGGGTATAGGGCGACAAAAAATGTCGCCAAGGCAGGACACACTTTTTTTTGCTCCATAGATACACAAAAAATGCACACCAATCAAATTTCTAAAAAGTTAGCGTGAAAATTGTTGCCATTAGATTGCAAGTTTTGACAATATGCTCTCTTATTGAGAGTTGATGCATTAATGCGTGTTCATTAGCATATGTGGTGACACAAAGTCCTACCATGTGTGAAGACGAAACAGTGTGGCGCCACAGTGTTTCCACACTGTCGCATCATGTGTGAAAGCGCCTTAATTGTTAATCTTGTCAATCACCAAGGATGAAAAGAAATGAAGAGTTTGCATAATAACTATCGGTAAAATTTCATATAGTACATTATCAATTCTTGATAATTAGCACCTTCAAAGTTGCTTTTCATCATTTCTTGATGTTGGCTAATATCAAAATTGCTTTCGTTCACTGCCTACTCTGACTTCACCCCATTCCATTACCTAGATCACACAAATCACAATCACATTTTTAAAGATTCCACACTCAGCTTACAAAAGTGTTATCTTCGATGCATGAATTGGCATTTGTCACTTTGTTTGCACCAAGAATACAAATTTGCAAAACATAACAACTCAAACAAAAGTCTGATTTTTTTATGGCAACAGCTGTGTCGCAATTCCCAAGACATGGGGAAAGAAGGGATGGCAGAAAAACAGCTCTTCAAATAGTCTCCATGAAATGAAAATTAGACTCAGTTCCAGACAAAATGTCCTTTTAAAAAAAAACACATACAAGTCAGATTATATGAATATTTTACGAATAGATAAATGCAGTTCTGAGGCATATTCGTTGCAAGTCTGTTATTTCACTATGTACACCATGACTGCTTGTTCTTAAGGAACTTTTTTTTTTAATGTTTTAATTCATAACATTTCATAAATTAAACTTAGATGAGACAAAAGGAATTTACACTAACAGAAAACTATTCATATTTGACACCAAATTACTTTCTGTACAAACTAATCCATTCTTTGAAACACACTCTCTTTGCCTTTGGGATAAAAGAAAACAGGAAAAATACTAAACTGATGAGATTTTTCAACAAAATAATCAATGTAGCAAAATTGAATTATTTCAGAGATAAACCAATAATCTTTTGACATTATAAAACTCAATATTTTCATATAAAAATCAGTCTACATGAAACAGCAATCATAACTCCTCTTTTTGCACTGAAGAATATTCAAAGTATACAATGACACCATGGGTGAATAATCACAAATCCTGGAAAGCAGGCTACATAGACTCTCAAATGAAAGCAAATAAGTCTCTTCACTGAATGTCAAGTGTTATCCTCGGGGAATGTCTCTGCTTCATTCTCATTCCAACCAGGATTCAAGATGCAGTGGGAAGGAGATATAACAAAGGACAAAAAAATACAAAAACAAAACAAAAAGAGACAACTATTATCTTATTCTGGCATTAGATTATGATAGGTCTTCAATGAGAGTGAAAGTCGCTTCTAAGTTCTACATAATTCTGAACATAATAGATTGCATGGTAGTTTCAGCATTATGTGAAAATGCACTATCACAATAAATATGCAATGCATTATTTAATCAAATCCATCCACAGTAACACTGACAAGATTATATGTATCGGTACACAAGTTTGGAATTTATAATTGCATTACCTCACACTTTAAAATAAACAATGCCATAAGCTTCACAGCATGGTAATCTATTATCAGAGACTGCACAGCACCCCCCCCCCCCTTCATCCTTATACAGCTGTGCTTTACACAATACATGCATGATGATTGTTGAATATTACGTCATGCTGTACTGTACTGAGATCTACAGATTTGTAAATGAATGTGCATACATTAACCTAGTAAAATTTCGTAAGATCCTCAAGAGGATCGTGATGATAATCTGTGCATCATTAAAGACTGACAAGAACAAGTGGGTGATTCATCCATTCCAAAACCCTCCCTTCACCTTACGTGTATGCCTGAACAATTTACCAAGTTGAAATCTATTTTGGAGCTGATGCTAAATCTTAAGATCATTCTACATCATCATGCAGGGATATAGGCCTACGTGTATCAGGATTAATTTTTTTTTTGTTTTTTTTTGTTTGTTCAGGCTTATTTACTTGAAAATACAAGGGGGGATGTCATTGACAGCATACAGAGGCTTACCATAGATCATTTTCTTTTTAGAAACCAATAATGAGTTGAATTCGCAAAAACGCAGTATCCCAAATACTTACAGCCCCTACAGTGTAAAAAGGCTATAGAGGCCTGATGATAAGTATTGCAGTAATCTGCGCAGGCCTATGTGTTTCTGTTTTGAGTGATTTAAAAAAATTTACAGACAGAAAAGGAGATAAAATGCGTCTGGAGTCTTGAGTGTTAACTTTCGATCCATTCAGAAATTTCTTTCAACCACTCTTTTTGCATAATGAATTCTGGGAGAATACCCTAGCAAGAAAATTAGAATACCAAACAAAAATAATGCATTAATTACTCATCATATTTACTATGCAGTAAATGGGGAATGAACAGCATTTGTGGTTGAGTAGTTAAAGTGTTTAAGGGTGAAATGAATTTGGTGGCTCTCCTTTATTTCCCTTCAAAGCAGGAATCTATTCTGCAATTGTGATAGCCAAAATTTACAATGGTTTTGATATCCTCTGACCACATCCTTTGTCTGTGATTACACAGGAAGCTATCGACTTGGTACGATCATGACCATATTTGGTATTCTGCATTATGTTGGTTGAATGCTTGCTGTGTGTTGGTCAATCTAATCATGCACCTGTGGCACAGTAGGAGACCTTTGGCATTGACAAATATTCACTGGCTGCATCACAAGTGTGCCATGCATAATATTCAAATATTAAAGGAATGATACCAAAAGTATATATTTTTACTGTGCGCTACCCTAAAACTATATTTTAAAAATCATCCCTTCCAATAAATTTCATTTAAACAACAACTTAGAAATGAATTTTCAAACTACAAGTAAAAGAATACATGGGAATTGACTGTGAAGCCTAAATATTCAAATTCAGCAGCAATCCAAAAGCATGATATAAAGCATATATTGTTCCAATGCAGCTCTAAATACTAACCTCAACACAAATTTGAAAACTATTCTGTATATCACCGTGCCTTTGCTTATAAGGCAAGCGCATTTTCTCCCTTAACATTGTTATGTTCATTTTTTTCCTCCAAAATATATGAAGCCTTTAAATCAAATGCCAGTGTGCGCCTGCAGTCATGCAGGAGAATGCACATCTAATGAAATTCGGTGTGTTCATGATGCAATGCACGTATTCACAATGCCACAATTGCATTCCATACATTTTAATAATAATCTAGCTCTCCTGGATGAATGGCAAATGATGAATACTGTTTACAGTTCACTAAAGTTCTTTTATGACTCAGAATGAAAGAAAATGGTTCCTAGAGTCAGCAGGGTTGTAAAAAAACATGCAACTCCCAAATTATCCATTTCTTCATTTCATTCAACACTGTCTAGTTAAATGCTGCCAACATAATCTAGAAATGAATGTATTTCCCATACAGAAAATTTTAACTCAGTAAATTGTTGCAACTGGGAAAAAAAATCAACTCTGCAATCACAAATAAACTACATCAATGATAATGAAATACATTTTTTTTTTTTTTTTAATGAAGAAGGTACAATATGACAAAAAAGAATTATAGGAATGTAAGGTGCACTTGAACTGAGGAAGTGAAACTTGATAATAAAATACTGAATTCCTAAACTGGCATTTGTATGTTAGAGGCTAGCAAACAAAACTAGAATTGTCTTCCTCTTGGCAAGACTTGTTGAACAGCAGACTAGGGAAATCAAACTTTTTTCTGACCTCTGTTATTTTCATCGAGAACCAGGATATTGATCTAACAAGTTCTCTGAAGACGGGACATCCGGTCTCTACATTAAATAATACAGACCTTCCGCTCTACCTGTAGACCTGGTACTTTGGCTCCGGACATACCAAAAGGAATCTGGAAACATTCAACATCACTGCCTACACCCCCTGCCCTATTCACCCCCCACCCCCCCCCCCCCCACCTTCGAAAAAAAAAAATACATGTACCTAACTCTATTTTTCAGCAAACAATAAAGTATAGAACACTCATAATTAGAAAAAGAAACTTTAGAAAATTGATGTGGTAAAAAACATCAAAATAATTGCTGACTTTTTATCAAAAGAAAAACTAATAATGCATGGTTGTGTAAAGAAAATGTATCCTTAGACTTCTTAATTTTCTATTTCAATGTGCCTATAGGAAGCTCAAAGACAACCTCCCATAGATATGCCTAGAACCGTTGGATTGGTTGGAAGCACCTACATTTTCACAAGATAACATTTTGACATTATGATTTCATCTAAATTGTGACCTCAGTAACAGTACAACATTTGGATGCTGTTGTTTTGGTGAATTTTAAATGTAATGAAATATAATGTACATCATACTTTCTTCAAAAGGAAAATTGATACTACAGCAATATCAGTGACCCTGTAAACTCTACACTCTATGCATACAACATCAAATAATTATCACTGTGAATCATTTTGCTAATTAATGATCAACTTGAGCTCTGGTAATGCAATTACAATCTTTCCAAAGCAATTGGGAAAAGTAGATTAAGTAATAAATACAGAATGATGTTTACTGTATACTCTGAGGTTTTGAAATCATATTGGTGAGAAATTAACTCAATCTTTCTTGAAAAGTGCATGCACTACACACAAAAATAGGTATGTGGGACTACACCACAAATATGTCACTTAACACTCAAGCTCTTTCTTGTCATATTTCAAATATTAGGGAATTTGATGAGTAACCCACTTCAGGCACATTTCTGCTATGATATTTTTCCAAACTGACATCACAAGACTGAGAAAACTGTTTACAAATTATCTTTTATCACTCCCTAAAACTCAAACTTGCCAACGAGGAAGAATAAAAAGGCAGCAGACTTTTTTGTTTTCACTACAGCACAGGGTGGGGGGGGGGGGGGGAGGGGTCTAGAAAGGGACCATGGGAGGCACTTTTTCCATGATGAACGGGGGTGACAACATTTGAGGAAGCTGAACTCAGTGCAAATACAAGTAGTTACAAAAAATGGTATCAAAATATACTGGTGATAATTCAAGTATCGAAAAGCAGTAGTTTCTACTGAATAGTCAGCGGGTGGTAATTATTAAAATTCACTAAAAAGAGGTAGTCTACCGCCTAAACGTTAGAGTTGGCAAGTTGTAGAATTCAGGATTCTCTTTAAATCTTGATTTCATATTTCATATACCAGCTTGAAAGGCCTATACATGTCAATTTTCAACCTGCAAAAGTGCAGTCCTACACATACTTACTTTCTATATCATACACCTATTGTCAGGTTAGCCATTTACTTTCACATGCTAATCAATATGTCTGAAACAAGAGTAACCTACTTGCACAAAGTTATTTTTCTAGGAAAAGCACTCTCCTATGTCTCCAGCTTGCTCAATGACTAACCACTTCTGAGAAGGTACAGTGCCTGTCCATCTGCCTAATGGATGCATGCTGTTACTCAGATGACCAAACATAATTGAAATGGTTCAACTTTAATATCATTTTCCCATTATCCAATGGCCTTGTCAAGATGTCCTTCTGCATCAAAATAATTTAGAAACCTTACAAGCAGGCATTCAAAATTGCTTGGACATGTACTTGTAGCTTAATTGGCATGCACAGATAATTGCATCCTTTACTGATCACAGACTGTACTCAAATTTTGATTAGGATGATGATGAAGATGGAGATGAATCTGATGATGATGATGATGATGATGATGATGATAATGATGATGATTATGATGATGGTGACAATATTAGCAATCTAGCTTTCATTATTTTTGAAAGGGTGCCTAAATCTTTAAGCCTAAAATGAATACCACCATGCTTCCTACTGATAACCTTTATTTCATAAATATAACAGATATAAAGCGCCATCTAAAACAATTTCTGATAGCATGTGACTCTCATTGAGATGTTTTGTATTAAATTCTTCTTTCTCCTATTCTTCACTTCTCTTCCTTTCTCTTCTTCTCCTCTGCTATCCATCCTCTCCCATGCCTTATCATGTTTGTTCTGGGGGTGTATCTGGGTACAAGGTGCAATTCATTTTTAATTCTTCACACTTAACTTTGTTCTCCACTTTTCTATTTTACCATATCTCATATTGTATGGGAAGCTGTCTTGACAAGACCTTTAGGGGGGTTTTTTTCCCACAGCTATACCTAACTTAATTCCATTGTCACTTCATATTTATGTGTATGTTATTTCAATATGTTTCTATTTCATCTTGAATTGCATGTTTTTATTCAATGTTTTATAAAATGTTTTTAAAGTTGGAATTTGAATAAAGCGAACTGAACTAAACTGAACTGAACCACACTGTGTGGAAATGATTTAATAACACCATTTCTATTCACAAAATAACCACACTATACCAATTTGTAAGAATATAATAAGAAATTTCACAACATCTACTCTTAGTGGTAGCCTAACAATTTCCAAAATGAAATGTGTGTCAAAATTATAAAAAGTATGTAAATCATATTTTTTACCCCAAAAGAAATCAAGCATGAGCATCACTAAAAATCTGCATAAAATAAACATAATGAAAAGTTAAAGAAAATACATATCAATGGCTTCAAAAAGACAAAAAAAAACTTGCTTATAACAAAGCACTTACAATGAAAGAAATATGAAGCCATAAAACAAATGGCTGCATTTGATGTAGGCCTACCTACCACAGAACAGATTTATAAATGAACCAGGGCTAATGGAGAATACCCTCACTGCTTTAATATTCTTCCTGTTTTGAACAAGAGAAAAATTGGAACAGAAAAAAAGGGCCTCTTTCTAATTGATCGTATTTCATCCTAGTGCAAGCCGCAGTCTCTCAGAGTCTTGCAGATGACTTGTGTGTTTGGTTACATCTAAAAATACTTCTATTTTTCAGCACTTAAAAACATCTCCCATTCTGCCTCCCTGCCCTATTTGTCAATTGCTGCTGTATCCAGAATACCATTTGGTTCACAAGCTTTGATTTCCGCTAGAAAGACGTCACTGCTCTTTGATGTTGTTGAAAGCTTGTCCTGTTCCTTTCTCCCATTTCCAATTTGAAGAGCATAATCCTGAATTTATGGATGCTCATTATATTCTAAAATACCATTCAGAGATGAATAGGCATCAATCTTGCTCTATAGTTTGCATTTTAGAATACCACACAGACCCATCTTCATTGTGAATTCCATACTATGGCAGATGGGGGAAAAAGAGGGAGAATTTAAATCTATTCACTCTCAAATACCTTACAGAAAAAAAGGGGGAACTTTTGTAATTGAAAGCTGAAAACCTTTATAATTCCATACAACGGGAAAGTAAACTGTAGAATTTCATGACTTCATGTGTAACAAATAACAAATAAAGAGGCTGATCATATACATGTACGTATAACTGCCAAACATTATATAATTTTAGCATCATATCTAGTGTCATGTTGTAATCATACCTGCATAGCCTAGCTCAAGATATACAAGTGATGTAGGCCCAATGAAGCATATTTTGCTAGGGGGTCTAAATCATGTTTCAAGACACGTGTGTTTTGATGAGCTTTCTTCGATCATGTTCTCCATATTTAAACCTTTCTTATAAGAGCAAACCTATATTTGCTCAATACTCAAACTGAGTAGAGTCTTCCAGGTAGAATGGTAAGACCCACCCCCCCCCAAAAAAAAAATGTTACACAGACTAATCTATATTGTATGTCATTTCTCCTGTCCATAAAGGATATACGTATGTAGTCTAAACACTCCAGACTACAAGGGGAAGTCCACCCTTAAAACTAAAATTCTGTGATGTAACATGCGAGCTCACCCCTCAAATACAAAAATAAGAAATTTTCATTTTCCCATCAAGTAAATTTCAATCATATGTATGAACCCTAAATATTATAATCATTCCCAATACCTATGTAAATTTCAATCATATGAACCCTAATAATCATTGCAAATATGCTTCTATACAACCCCTGCATGGAAAAAAAAATATTCTGTCATCAGTAACAAAAAGAAACAGAGTAGATATTATGGATTTTTTTGCACAGGGCAAATGGAAGGTGACTTGCATGCCAATTTATGTTTCATCACTTCTTCAAAATTTCATAACTTTCTTATTTTAAATCAGAATTTAACCAAACTTCCTCTGTCCTGTTCCTCTCATTTTTCTGCTTCTATTCAAACAAACTTGTCTGTAGGGTAACCTCCCCCCCCCCCTTTAATTTCCTTAAATACATGTATATATGTACACAAAATAAATCTCATGAGAGAAAAATAATCCTGCCAATCAGACACAGAAGCTATAGATCAATAAAGGCTATCAAACTTTTTTAAAAGGGTATAATAATTCTCTGCAGGAAGAAGTAGTATCAATTAAAAAAATATAATTATGCTGGCATTTCCTAAACAAGAGCTCTACAATATGCAAACTGCAGCAGATGGGATTGCTTTCGACAACTTAAGGGGTCTCTCCAAAGGCCTGTATAAACAGGTGTACTCCCAAAGGAATCATTCTTAATGACATAATTCTGGGGAAATGAATGCGAATAGGATAATCACCCAAAGATGCAGCATGAGAGTAAAAACAACATTTTGTAGCACACAAACACAGTATAGAATTCAATATGCACATAGCATAGGTCAAGTAGCTTGCTTTGAAAACAAGCAGGTATTCTGATCTCAGCAAGAAAATCATATCAGGCAGACTACTTCCATACATCAAATTAATTTCCAATCAAGAAGACTTCAGTGAATGCATATAGAACACAGCATCCCTCAGTTACTTCACATAATATAGTTTCTTCTTTCATTTTTCATTTTTCATATTTCAGCACTCTAAAGACAAAATGAAATACATGTAACCCCCTGAGCAATTTGAAAAGCGTAATTATTTTCTCCATAGATCTATAAACCGTCCAGTATTTTGAGGCACTCTCTCCAGTTGATTGTTTCCAAAAGTGGGTCATAGTACTGGGATTTTGTTGTTCTCATGTAGCTACAGTTATTTTTGTTTTAATGTTAGGTCTATAACATGAGAAGCCATTTAGCTGTTGATAAGTGCTTTCCATTTTATTGAGCTGACTATTAACTATTGCGTGCTACATGATCATTATCACAAATGAGAAACCATAAAATTGAATCTTGACCAGAACTTCTTTTATCATCGTATCAGTGTTATTACAAAATATGTTATTGCCTAATTCAAGAGCTAAAAATCTATTCAAATAAAAACTTCCATTATAAATTACATTAAAATTACATTAAAGAAAAATCACTTCCTCATGGACTCAGCATTCACAATCTACATTTATATTTAAAAATACTTGTAATGAAAGTCAGGCACCTCCTAACTCCACTCCAAAATATACTCTGATGAACCTGCCATGCATTTGGTATTTAAGTGGACTCTAAAAGATATGACTCAGCATTCACAATCTACATTTATATTTAAAAATACTTGTAATGAAAGTCAGGCAGCAAATGTGAAGAATTTTCCATGCTCCGCTCTATTTCAAAATAGCATATAAAGGGTAGGAATGCGTAGGATTTATTAAAACCAATTCAATTAACCTTTCATGTACTACCCCCCCCCACCTATTCCCTTTCTTACTGTCTGATACTAAACCTGCCTGAAAAAATCTCTGCCCTAAGGCCTTGGCTTAAACAAAATTCAATTTGAAAAACTTTACTACTCACCAGTTTCTATTGAGATATTCAGCAAAAGCTCTCAGTCAGCTGATAAATCTGTACAAAGATACAAAAAGAGCAATTGTTATATTTTCTTTCACACACTTCACATAAACATTTGTGACAGTCATACAAAATTTCCTGCATGTACTGAAATGGAAGAATTCTTTAAAAAACAAGACATACAATGTATACTATCAATACTACAGCAGTCAATTATGAACACTGTATGTTTATTTACTACACATGCCATTCCACAAATTTTTATATACATGTAGGTGAAGAATCAACCAATAAAGGAAAATGATTTTTGTTCTTATTTTCAGGCAAAGAATCAGTTTTATATAGAAAGGCACATGTGACATGAAATAGACAAGCCCATTATTGCATTAAAGTGATTACACAATGGTAAAATATTTTTTGATATGTGATCGAGAATAGAATTCTAAGAATAACATTACAAATTTGATGATTTTCAATCGAAATCAATGCATTTTGGCTAATTTTCTCATGAAAAATCAAGAGTTGACCAAAAAATTTGAGTATGAGGTATGACGTAAAAGTGGGTACCCAGCTTCGCGCATTGCAGTTGTGCTGCGCGCTAGACTGTACAATATGTATTATACCTTGCGCGCATTTTGCTAGAATTACGCGACAAGGTACCCACTTTGACGTCATTTTGACGTCAAAGTGGGTACCCAGTTGAAATTGGGTCACAGGTGAGGGGTCAAAAATATCCTGAAATCATACCACATTCGGGGGTTTCCTTGGCAACATGACTTTTAAAAAAAATTTAAGCAGATGATTTTCTGCTAATAAAATCATGCTCTTTTAAATGAACTAACATTGTTTCGGCATTGGGTACCCCCTTTAAGGCATACAAATTTTATGATCTTGGTTGGTTTTTTTTTTTCAAAAATGGAAGAAAATATTGAATTTTTTTTTACTACAAATCAGAAATTATTGCTTGAATAAATGAAATGAAAATTACTCTGTAAGTTGACACTAGCAGAGTGAACTTTATAATAGGCAAACTGCAGTTTTATATGAGTTGTAGTATTACAGTGCTGTACTCATGACAAAAAAGGAAATGTTTCTTTAAAATTTGCTAAAAGCTTTTCCATGGGTTCAAATCTTTGTATTTTCAGCCAAAGCCCAGAAATTAGTTTCTCTGGAGGTTTCAAATAGCATTTACATTAAGCCTTTTAAAGGGTACCAGGTATTAGACCATGCAGGATGGCTGATGTGAGACAGATACCTAACTACCTGAATCAAAATTAGCATCCCCTCAAGCTTTTTCTTGATTTCCACTTTGCATGAACTGATTTTTTATTCTTTTTATATCAACTGATAAACAGCAGCTGAACTTTACGAAAAATGGATTCTGCTTTTTTATCTTCTACATTCACAATGGAAAACTGACAATCAACAATTTTAAATTCCATGCTATTCATTTAAATGTCTTCACATCTGCACTTGACAAATTAACAACAAATCTGTATAATCCTAAATGATGAAAAGTTTCTGCTTTAGACGACTGCTTTTTTTTTTCCATCCTTGTGACATACAGACCTACTTTATACTATGTCAATATGGGATCTTGATAGTGGACACAATTGAATAATGCATAAAATATACAAGAGATATTTACGATTCGTTTCAAAATGAATAACCATATTGCCTAATGTCGAAGAAAATAAGTTTGAGCTTTACAAAAAATAAAAAATAAAAAAAAAATAACCGAAGTAGGTTAAAAATCTGATGTCTTCCAACCCAAGCAAACAACCGGAATATTTGAACAGACAACTGAAATTATGCACTCGCACGATCAGTTGCTTTTCTTTACTCTTCTTTACTATATTCATTTTTCAAAGAAGTTTCAAGGTAATGCATTCATAGAGCTTCAAACCTGGGCAAGATAATTGATGGCTGTAGAAAGAAACGCAAATCAAGCTGAGTCACAATGCATGCCCGGGGTCAAATTTTGGACAATAATATGCAAACTATCCATGACCCAATGCACACAAGACTGTTCTCACGGTGCATATTTCAGCCTCTCTCAACTGAATGCCTCCCTCTACTTTAGTATTCAGCAGCAACAACAACAACAACAAAAATTGTCGTCAGCAAGAAGCTGTATTCATAGCTCCCTTGCTGCTGGTAAGCCTTATTAGTTAGTAACCACTGAAAGGTTTCTATTCTACTTAAAACTCATACACCCTTTTGGTAGCAAAGAGAAATTGGGTATAAAACTGGCTAAATATATCTCACATTATTCCCCTTGCATAAAAAGATAGGACGAGATGACGTTATATTCCATTCGTGATTTCTGGTGAAGTTTAATGAAAATATAAAAAAGGGAAGACAAGATAACAGCTACACTCTGCGTTAAAATTAGGACCCATCAAGCCCATAATGATCGCAGCAGTTCGTTATGCTTGGCCCTTGTACCTAGAGCCCTCATGGATTTTACATGTTTGCAAGCATTATGTGATGAACATCTACACTTTTGAAGGTTTATGTCCCTCACCCAGGAATCAAATTTATTTCGTGCTTTTCATTAGTGTGCTTTCCCCCTTGGGTATGAAATAAAATTCACAGCATTTTAGTTTTGGTAGTATCTTGCTATTTAGGATCTAAAAGCAAAGAAATCTGACGAGGAGTTTTTGAGGGCTTACCAAAACTGTACATATGTTCAAGGGGAAGTCCAGAAATACAAGAGTGATAATAAATATTAAATAATATTTATAGCTATTACACTGGAAAGAGAATGTTAATTAAAAAATGAATATATTCAATAAAACAAAAGAAAAAATATTTCATGACTAAGTATCCTTTTGAAAAATAGAAAGAATTTCTTCCAAATGAAAGAGCTAAGAGGCCATATTATGCCCTATATGTAGGCCTATGTTATTTGGATAAAATGTCATGACTCACGAGTCTTGAGAAGCAGTGCAATCAAGGCAATTACCTACATGAAGAAAACATGTCTTCAGTACCCCCACTAAGGTACTAATTACAGACCTTCATCAAGCAGATGAAGTACTATGATGACATGTGGGTACCAAATACAGCTTCCTTCACAAATTTGTCACTGAAATCTTGTTGCGCATTACAACTGCCTTCTTGAATGCAAACATCTTTTGCTTATCCGTACTTAGTTAACTTTTAAGTATTGTAAATTCATATTTACAAAAAAATCAGTAATAAACAATGGGTATAAACAGCACAAATGAAGAGAAACATAGGAAATGGGACAAAATGAAATATACCATAAGGCATAATGATAATGTTATTTTCTCATGCACAACACAATGGTACAATGCTTCTATATGTTTCCAATGTGCTTGAGAAACTGATCTAGTTCTTTATTCGATTCAACGAGGTAACTAATCCTCCTTGAAACAACCACCAAGATCATGTGATTGCACTTGAAATTACAGGATATCCACCTCTAATCATAATAACAAAGTTCATATTTGTATCTTTACCACAGGGTGTGTGCAAGCAACATGCAGTATACAAGAATATCCTACATTGTTGTATTCACATGAAATAGAGGCTGTTAAAGTAATTACAGTACTATGGTTGACTAATGATCAAGGACTTGCAACAGATGAATCCATATGCACATCCCTATCTATAACATTTCCATTAGCCTAAATAAGCTTGAGGTGAAGATTCTTAACACATCAGTGCTTTATAATTCTAAACAACAATAACAAAATTTAATCATACAAATGTTTTCTTAAAAAAAAAAAAAAAGAAGCTTTTAAGTTCCTTGTCTCTCACTCTCTCTGAATCCTGGTTAATCAAACTCTGCTCACTTTAAAAAAAAAATAGTTTAAACTCCAGCAGAACATGAAACATAACAGACAAGAGTGCATCTTCACTACAGGAAAAAATAAATAAACAAGGGCTCGGGGCGAATTCACCCCCGAAATACTAAAAAGAGCCCTGGAAAACTAAAAAAGAGCCCCTGAAATTCTCGCAGGCTTCAATGTAAACTGTAATACAATGTAGAAAGTTTGGGCGGGTGGGTTCAAAAAGTAGCCCCGGAAAAAAATTAAGTATTTTTTTCCCTGCTTCACTAGCAAATTTGGCCAAATATTTCATGAACAAGTACCAATTACAAGTACAATTTAATATGACAAAGGTTTTTTTCCTAGCTCAAACATGATATAGCCTGCTAATTACAACGTCATTGTACATTGAACTGAGTTTATTGAAATGGGGCTAAACTTCCCCCTCCAAATCAGAAATAGCAGTAAACTATTTTTAAAACTTGAGTTAATGATGCCAGGCCTTATTACACTTGGCTTAGATCAACAAATGTTGATTAAAATGCCTACCTACATGTAGGCTATAGCCATCATCATCATAACATCATCTTTTACAAGAAAGGGAGACAATTTACACATTCAATTTGTAAATTTAATGGTGAAAAGTGAAGTAAACTACTGCTCCTTTTAGTGCAGAAAAGAGACATGTATTGTATGTGACATGTTTTGAACTTGGAAATGGGCTAAACCTGCTTTGAGTATGGCTTTGAGCTACTTTGCAGATAGGTTTCCAAGGTGAGTGTAATGGAAACCAAATGCATTATTCCTGTTTACATGGCATGCTTGTGATGACTTGATCTGCTTTATAATATGCAATACATGTAAATGTAATGTAATGTACAGGAGAACCAAAAGATATCTTACAGATGAATTATTCAGACAAGAAGCTTTGCCTTCAAATGTCAGCAGTCTAATGCCAATTCTACAGAGGCATGATGCACACAAATGCACATCAAAGCACTTACTGATAATACTCAAACCTGTACTTTAAAAATGATGTTGAGTTCTAATCATGCAATATGCAAGAGGCAGGGCACAGGTGCCCAGTGTGAGATTTAGGAATTATCAAGTTGAAAAGAATTCCAATAAGAATTTTCCTATCTGACATATACAAAATAAGACTGCTCATATATTATTTTTTAACTTTTCCACAAACTAGTGCTTTTCTTTCATATTTGCATTTACTTTCTCAAAGGTGCAAAATAAAACCATCAGAATCTAAGAACAGAATGAAGTAGGAACGGATCAAAAAATGTTACCAGTTACCAACACCCTCTGTCCATGTTCTCACCATTACCAAGATATGCTTTGGTTACACAATTTTTTACTTGTAATGAAGGGCTATTTTCATTGGTTCCTAAATGGGATGTTAACAATAAGGCAAACATGTACCAGTCCAATAATGAATAGAAAATGAACATGCAAAATTTACGAGAAACAAATTGTGTCTGAATGTGAACGGGCCTTGTGAAAAAGCCTGACCCCTTCATCAACCCGCTTGAGTCATCATCATTCTATTCTCTCTGCATACAATGATGAATGTCTAGTAAGAACCACAAAGGCATTAATTCTATGCAAAATGATATGAGTTAATGCCCTTCTGGCTCTCATGCTCTCAATATATGAATTATGAATGAAATGAGGTAAGGCTTCCTCATCATGCTACTCTACTTCATTTCACGCTCCAACTAACCCAATGTGTATATGGCAAGAATAGAGAGCAAGTAACAATGACATAGATACCCTGCGTCCTAAATAATACACCTTGAAAACGGTACTTAAAGGAGAAGTCTAGGCGATTTCTGTAAGCATGGATCATAAAGAGAAAAAATTCAGCAGCTAGAAAATAATTTACTTTACACAAGGGGATTTGGGATTGCAAAAAATTTCTCTTTGGAATAGAATTGGTGTGACTTGTACACCCAAAAACTAGACATATTGGCATTTTGCATAGAGAATGTGCAGAGAATAAGTGCGCATGCGCAGATGCAAATGCATTGCCTACGTCACACGACCAATGACCACATATTTGGGTTTCGGTGGGAAATTCAATTATTCGGAGTAAAAAAGCCAACACTTAATCGGTATTTAAAAATCACAGAAATCACTTTGATAAATCAAAGTAACATTATCTGTTAGCATGAATTTTAAGCTTTATAGTGTAATTTTAATGAAATCATCTGGACTTCTCCTTTAAATGAACAACATCACTCTGAAGGTTGTGCCAATTCACAATGCAATTACCAATACTGGCATACACATGTAAGATATATCATTAAAATCAAAATACAGATGAATAGGGTACAGGTCTGACATCAGTGTTCAGCTAATTAAGTTCCCCATTGTAATAGGAATGAGAATATCAAGGTAGATAATTCCTATCAATTTATTCATTCAATGGTACATGATCCTTTAAGCACTGAACATACCTTTGTAAATGTTTCTAAAAATGAAGTTTACATCCTGTTGCATTTTCAGCTACATTTAGCTCTATTGACAAAATGTCTGTATTAACTGTCTGTGCATGCGAGTGGTAAAACCACATTAAAAAAAAAAAAAAACACATCCCTCTAAAAATTGTATATACCATAAAACATGAATACATAGAAATACTAAACTGTGAAAGCATCTAAGCACTAACCAGTCTTGGCGCTCCTTCAACCACAAAAAAAAAAAAAAAAGGGAAGAAAATAACAGCAATTTGCACATCTCAGATGAAAAGCTTTTCAGAACAGAATGCTGTCCATAAAAAACATAAAAAGGCTTTTTTTAAAGCCACGCCCATGTTCTTAGAATTCGCTTAATGAAATCAGACATTCTCTACTTTACTACGTCATTTCAGATTAAGAAGAATACGCAGTGCAAAAAATATCTTTTTAATAAATATCTACGAGGTCATACATGAAGCTTTATTTCAAAGAGAAAAGTCATCTGCTTCTGATCTTGTCATCAAAACATATTTTGAAGGGACACCTGTCAGAAGAGTTAAGGATACTTCTCAAATCCAATCCCTCTCACTATACACATACATGTGTAAGCTGTGTATCTACATTCAATGTACTGTATATTATATTCCTGAAAACATCCTTTCATTCAGTATCTTTATTAACATGCAAATTACCTCTATGGCAATAGAGAAAAAAATATCCTGTAGTTATTATATGCATAATATTCATGCTGAAAAAAATGCCAAGGAATCATGATACTGGTGCTGAGGCATAGTGGCTTTGAGTAGTGAGCCCTCTGTTGTCTGTCTCCAAAAATTTTCAGAACGATGAGCAAAGTATAATTTCACCTTGTTTGCATGCATGCCTCAAAATGTAAAAACACAATTTCCTCTCTCGGTACATGTTTGAATCTATTTTTCTCATTACACACTGAAGTATGCACTGAACAAGAGTGATTCAGGGACATTGTAACCACAACTGTACATGTATATATCAAAGACTAAACCATACTCACATCATATCTGTTATTTTGAACCTTTTCTTTTTTTTAAAGAAAGGAACAGGTCAGAATTTGGTGAGTGAAAGAAATAAGGAAAAGAAGAATTCTTCTTTTCTTAAAGATAAGTAACTTCACACTATTTCTTTATGATCCACTCTTATCTTTCAGTTTCTAAACTACATAAGAAGTGTGTTCCTGTCTTGAAGTAATACTTGTAAATTTTATGTAAGAATTTTTACCTAGAAATTCAAGAGGCTAGTGACAATTATATCAAACTGTGTTTCTTTGTAAAAATTTTCTAAAAGAAAGTTGTCAATATGTATTGTGATTTCGTCATTCAAAAATTCTTTGGTTTTAGATCCTTTCCTAAACTCAGCTGATTCCTTACTTTCTTATCAGACAACTTTATGACTGTGGACTGTTCAATTAAAGAATACAAACTTTTTGAATACAGAAGTAATATTTCAAGTTATTTCAGATGGAAGGCACTTATCTCGCTCAGTATCAAATATTTATTTCCATCAATTAGGTAATTGCAGAGTATGTACAATTAGTCAAGAAAGAGATATGCTCCACAAAACCAAGTGTTTACTCTTCAGGAATTTCAATTGCAGACTTTCATGTCTACTACTGCAAAGTGGCCTAAATGACAAGCATGATTAGCCAGTATCCACCTGTCATTCTCTCCCACCTCCATCCATCATCTTCCTTAGCCATTAATTATAATTTGAATCCATCTATTTCTCAGATTTTATACAGACTTAGTTTAAGGCTTCTCTGAAAAAGCATTTACCGGTATGTCCACACTCATGAACTCAGAGCCCAATACAATGCACTATCTTTGTTTTTAAGCATTGTATTGTATTGTTGTTGTTTTGGGTTTTTTTTTTTAAAGCGCATAGGGACATGCTTTCCTGCAATGTGTTATGTGCTATAAAAGAACCAAGTATTATTATTATTTATTTTGTTTTAAAGCAACTTGCTCTGACCACTGAAAAGCATTAGTGGTCAGTATACACCAGCCCGGTAAAGTCCATGTTTAAATTCTGACATTTGCTGGTATGAACCATTAACTCTAGGGTCAATACAGTACCAGAAACATGTCAGTTTTAAGCACTGTAGTATCAGGGTTGAATTGTTGGATACTTTCAAAATGCTCCTTGTAACATTAGACTTTAGAGAATTTAGGAAAAAAACAATTCTATACATTTATACACCAAGTTACATACCAAGCACAATCCTGATATTACAGTGCTTAGAACTGACATGGTTAAACAACATTAATGGATTAGAAGCTTTACTAAGAGCACCCTCACCTTTCTGATTAAAATTCAATAATCCACATGCCAACTTCTTTGTTGTTGTTGTTGTTTTTGTTGGTAGTGGTATTCATTATTATTGTTATATCAATTCATTCTTCATTATAATCTATTTATATATCCATATCATATTCATCTATTTATTAAGATATTTTATACATTCATTTTTTATACTTGAACTCATTTGTTTTTGTCTCAATGAAAAATAGGCTACCAATCATTTATTCAATAAGTTGGAAAGGAAACCATGCATACAGAGTGATATTCAGATAAACACATCAACATCAAACATCAAACTTACAATAAGTAATAGCTAATTAAGTTCATGTAACTCAAAATTTGTTCCCTTCAGAAAGTGCACATGTACTCATGGTAAAGCAGGAAACTCAATAACATATACCTGTTTCTACCACAGAGGGCAGTAGGTAGAATGAAATGACAGTGCCATTCATACCAAGAGTTATCAAGCATGACCAAAACGAGTTCAGCTGGAACAGCATGAAGCAAATTATTCTGATGTGTATACGTGTACATGTACGCCTAAATATCTATCATTACGCAGGCTAACAGCAAAAACAACAAAGAAAAAATGGAAAACTGCTACATAGTATTTTCTCAATCAGATAAAAATTAAAGAGAGCCAGCCTGCTGCCTGTAAAAAAAAAAAAAAAGAGCTATACAAAATATAAATTTCTTTTCAACATATTTTAATGCATAAATTAATCTAATGACCTGAATTCTTTAGTTTTATCCAGGTTATTCATAAATTTGATGACAATGCAATAAACAATATACTACAATGAAGATATAACCTTGGCAACAAAAAAGGGGGGATAACCCAGAATAAGCAGCCTATCCACCAATTAAAATTCACATGTCAATTACTTAAATATACAGGGTGTCCCCCAAAACAGAAAACCAATTTCATCCCACATTATTTTTCACAATAATGTACACATCACTGAAAAGCTTGTTTTCTCCTCTTTCATTTGACATCAAAAACATTATCATTAACATACTCATGACTGATACCATACATTCTAAAGTGGCAATGTCAGAAACCAATTATGTGTGCTACACATACATTTGCTAATTACATGGGTTTTAGAAGACCATGGGCCCATTGCATAAAACTTACTGATAGTAACTTTGCTATTATAGTAACTCTTCATGGAATACTGGTTTTTGATTGGCTGTTGAGCAACATGCCATGTTCAACAGCCAGTCAAAATCCAGTATTCCATGAAGAGTTACTATAATAGCAAAGTTACTATTATAGAAGTTTTATGCAATGGTCCCCTGAAGTGATTTGGGATTTTAAAAATATACCCAAAATTCAAAAGCTCACATTCTCATCTTCCACAGGAAGATGATAGAAGGATTACTGTGACAGAAGGATCCCGAATAACTGGACAGGTACAACTGAAATGGTAAGGCATATTGGATGTGTTCAAGTGCTCTTCACAGCATACCGTACAGTACCATACCACTCTAAAAGTGGACATCTCGAGGTGGTCCAATAGCGCACAGTACCGGAAGTACAGTAGACCTACGACAGTGCCAAATTTTAGGTCAGTGCTAGCATTTAGCAGAGTGTGGTGAATCAGCGGAGTTCATACATCATAAGTAAATTACAAAATATAAAGATAATTGTGGCACAAATGTACCCATATCATATCTCATGTCAGAATATAACATGCTAAAAACAGCATGCCATGTACATTAGCACGCAAAGTCATGAATTATTTTATCCTGTTGCTACGCAATGTGTGACCTCTCTGATTTGAGTTCCAAAGTGTGCTCACAGGTTACCACAGAGGTACACTTTCTCCACAGAGCACCTGAACCTCCCAAAATGAATCAGTCTGGCACCATACGGGTATGGTATGATTCGCTTTGAGCATTCAAATGCACCCATTAACATTTTGTTCAGCTGCCCCCCATTCAATTTCCTCAAACTGCCAATGTGAACAACAAAAAAATTCAATGTGTATTTTCAAATAATTAATAATCCTAAATCATTTCTTATCTTGTCAAATTCATAGTGAGATCCGAACTTAGCAGCCATTCACTTAGTTTGGATGAATGGGTTTCTGAAATTACCACTTAAGAGTCAGACTGTCAAAATTCGGTCATGAATGATCATGTTTCTCTCTCTCTCTCTCTCTCTCTCTTATATCATAATAGAAGATAAAAATAGCTAATCAATGGTGTGCACATTAATAAAAAAAAAATTAATGGGAATGACTGATGCTTAAATTTGGATTTGGGTTTTTTTCTGGGACACCCTATACTTTGTCATATAAACCCTTCTAGGTCAGTACAAAGAATCAACAAAATGGTATATGATTGAATTCTTGGAAGCTTTTTAAAGGGTCTTTTTTTCCCCTTTAGAAAGATGATGTAGATCACATGTACATATTTACAAATGAACAAAGAGGGAGCAAGACTAGTTGCTCCTAATCTGTAGCATGTGATCATTATAGCTTTGTAGTTTCACAACATGTATGTGTGCACAAGTTTGCAAGGATTATGACGGAACAGTTCTAGCATGGTTACATCTCTCTACATTGTATGTATGATTTCAGGATTTTGGTCACTTCAAAATCAAAGCCACTTTAGTTATGTTATCAACAATCAATCAAAGTGATAATGCTATGGGAAAAGGAAAACATGCATGCTCCCATATGTTATCATTATCAAAGTGGAAAAATGCAATAATTTAGCAAAGAAGAGAGGAATGGAAAGTGCAGGGGGGGGGAGATGTGAAAAAATGACATGTGCATATTCAGAGTAGAAATAAATGTACAATGATAATAGTTAATTTATCCCAAAACAAATAGATAAGAAAACTATTACCCCTCCCCCTTAAAAAAAACCTAACCAAGTTCAGTTTTGTCAAACCCATCATCAGTAGTGATTATTGGACATAAAGCCAAAGTAATTCAAATTGGGGTTGAAAAGGTTTTTTGTTTTGTTTTGTTTCCGTTTCATTTTGTTTGTGTTTCATTTTGTTTCCTTACTGTTTCCCCTAATTAGATCAGCCACAGAAATCAAGTTATAATCTAATTGCAGAAGATCATGGATACTAAACATGTCACTTAGGGGGGGGGGATGTAAGATTTTACTTTACTTTACTTTTCACAAACCAATTACTTTTCAAATGGACATAATAGTTAAAGCCTGAAGGTATTTTTGGGATCCATAATAGAGTCCCAGCCCCCCCCCCCCTCCCCTCCCTGTCCTACATCATACAAGGAACTGAATATTAGCAGAGGAAAATTACTTCTAACTTAATACATGTAGACTAACCTGTTGCCTACTGGATCCTGGTGACCCCTGTATTAACCTATGAGAATCAGAGAATTCAGTAGTCAACTGGCTTAAAAAGGGGGCTAATTATGATTCTCCAAATTAGCACACTATAACTTCCACTAAACCTGTATTGAAGATGCAATATAATATAAACTTTTTTTATTATCCCAGTCTTGTTCCAGAAATATATGTACTTGGTCAAATACGCATTTTTTTTTTCTGAGAAGTACATGTATCTTGATGAGGATAAAATGAAAATGTGTTGTCTAGTTTATCTTCACTTGTAAAGATCACTTTGCAAGAATATTCACTGAAGATTACACTAAAACTAACCTTTCTCTCTTTTTTATGGGGGGGGGGGTGCACAAAAATAAGATGTACATACATAACACCAGCGTATGTGTGTACAAAATAAGCAAAGGATTTTTCACATGGGCTGTCATAATTCTGAAACTTACATGTACATGTAAGTTGGCCTGCATCTGCATCAGAATAGTTTGCATGTTCAAATCCTTGTCAATCGAAATACACAAAAAGTGTATGATTGTAAGACTACCATATTCCCTGTGCTGTAGTTGCTCTTGACAAAGACCGAAATCTTCAGTCTCTTTTCACCAGATCGCCGGATTCTGGTGAAAATCAGTTGTTAGTTGTTACATGTACTTCATAAGCCAATATTTTCACATACAGATAATTTCGCAATTCAGGGGCTTACAACATATTCACGAGTCGTTGATTTCGTGAGCGCAAGAGCAGTAGCAAGACGGGACTTGCAGTAAACATTTTTGTACATGAAAGAGCCATACTGGCAGATCCGGAGGATTTGTTTTTCGATTTTTTTTTTCCGAATATCATCACACCCATAGCTTGCGATAAACAAAAAAAAAAGCCGTCATAAAACCCCTGATTTCTTGATTTATAGCGCGTTTTCGATACCTCTCTTTCTTATCACCCCACTAAAGCCCCGCATGCTTTGGAAAAATGGCAAATTCCAAATTTTTGGTAGCAGATTTTGGCTTCTTATAGGGGTTTTGGAGGTGACTACGGAACTAACTTGTGGTGAGTGACAATTTCTCTGTTGTGTCTGCGGTATGCATTTGAATGGACAGGGTGTGTGTGAAATAATAAATGGGGCGCGCTGGTTAATATTCATGTTCAAATATGACCATTCTGAGCTATAGCTAGGGCAGAAAAACGATTGTCATGCATTGAAATATCAAATCAAACCTTGCACTTTTGCGATTAAGGAATCGTGCAGCGCGAATTTAAGAACCCGCGAATATGTTTCTGGGTTGCTCAGCATGAAAAATTAATCGCGCAAAAATAACAGTGTTTACAGTACTAGTATTGCACGGCAATGGCAACAATGTGCCGATGACGAGAGCTAAAGCAAAGGTGAGGATATTTTCACGTGTTGTTAAATTTGCAATAGGTGAGCAATTCACGAAATTCACAAAAATAAAACCATAAAAATTTCAGCCTGTACAGTATATGCCTTATGGGCTTATGGTTCAAGGTGTAATGTGTATGGGGAAGGTTGTCAAATGTCTGTTTTATTAAAAAGACTCCAAATAACAGACGGTTATTTCTGTCTACTCCTCAGAGAGTCAGATCCTAGAAAAGTTAAGGCTTCTATAGTAAGCACAGTTTTTATTTTGGATTATTGAAAGTTTTTCTTTGGATTATCATAGGAATTGTTGTTGAGTATCGAAACAGACTCTGTGTCTACCGCTAACATACATGTACATGTATGACCTTGTGTAATAGCATCCATTGCTTGTATTTTTGGAGGTAACCATAAGCTTGCTCAAGGACTGAAACTACAGCTAAACTTAGTTTTGAAAGTATGAGTACATATGTCCTAGAAAAGTTAAGGCTTCTATAGTAAGTACAATTTATCCTGATCCATAAAGTGCTTAAGTTAATACTAATAACAATAATAATAATAATAACAATAATAATAATGATGATAATATTATTATTAATAATAATAATAATAATGATAATAATAATAATAATAATAATAATAATAATAATAACTACATTACATTCCTTTCTTTAAATGAATTGATTACTAGTACTGTGTTGTATATCTGTATATATTTATATGATTTTTTAAAAGATTTGTAAATACATGTATATCTATGTTTGTTTTTATTGTAAACTACACACAATTCAGCCTTCGAGCTGCGATGTGTTGATCACAATAACCATTTTCAATTCAATTTAATGTCCACACAACCTGAAACTACAATAACCTTAATGTTTAGAAACCACAAGCAAATTTGAAGTTTACAGGAAGGTTGTGTGAACATAGCTTTTAAGTGTAAACTTGACTTTGTATGGTCAAGGTTCTAAAGCTATGCAGGTACAAAAGCTACACACCTTGATATAACTGAGCAATGAAAATATCATCCAAGTTTGCCAAAAAGAATCAGTAGATCTCCTACATTTCTTGTGATATCATCATCATCATCTGGATGCAAGGACAGGTAGATGCTGTAATCCTCGGTTGCTACTTAAAAAATGACTTAGTTCTGTGATTGGTGGTAATTTAATGTATTAAGTTCTTAACATATTTTTTACTGTTATTATTAGTTTTTACTATGCACATGCGCAGGACTACTACATATAGATAACTTGAACCACTCACATTATGGGTTTGATCATGAGATCAAACTTCAGACCACCACCAATAGATCCACTTGTTTAATCTAGTTTCAAAGGTTCCAATGGAATTTGAGTCTATTGAGTCTTGCGGGAGACTGTTTCCACAAATTCTCCTATTAATTTTTCAAATCAGATTCTTGAAACCGTCATAAGTCTAACTTTGGACATCCCATTGAAATGCATAATTCTACAACACATGTTTCCATGGGATGTCCAAGAAGTTACACTTATGACGGTTTCAAGAAAAAAAAAGATCAAGTCTAACTTTAGTTTAGCCATAGACCTACATGTACATGTGGGTAGCTTTAGACACTGGCATCATCATTATATTGACTTCAAAATATTATTATTATTGACATTAATATAGTCCACAATTTTCACAACAAATGATTTCTCATTGCTTCTAGTTAAGTTAAAAGATCTTATAACCAAGTCTAGTCCAGATTATAAAACATCATAGAAGATATTTGCACAGCCACAGATCTAGATCTAGACTAGACTACATAATACATTGCAATCTAGGCCTAACAGTCAGAGTCTAGGCCTGTTGAATTTAGTGACTTTTGAGCTGCTGAACTGCTGAATACGTTTGCTTTAGGATCATACATGCAGGACTATACTCCCCCGTAACACAAGCTTAGCGAATGATCGTAGGATTGCTTTTAACGATTGACTGCATTGATCTATCTAGAATAATTTGTTTAACAGTTAGACTTCATGTAAGTCACTAACTTACTATAAAAGTGAGTCTATGTCTCTAGTCTTATAACAGTTAAGTTAAACAGTTAAATCATTGATCCATTCAACTCGGCTGCGCCTCGTTGAATGGATCATTTCATCTTTCACCTCATGAAATATTCTGTCCATTGCACTTATAAACATTCATTATTTGTATAATGGCATGCTAAAAACAGCATGGGATGTACATTAGCATGCAAAGTCATGAATTATTTTACCCTGTTGCTATGCAATGTGTGACCTCTCTGATTTCAGTTCCAAAGTGTGCTCACAGGTTACCACAGAGGTACACTTTCTCCACAGAGCACCTGAACCTCCCAAAATGAATCAGTCTGGCACCATACCGGTAAGGTAGGTTCGCTTTGAGCATTCAAATGCACCATTAACATTTTGTTCAGCTGCCCCATTCAATTTCCTCAAACTGCCAATGTGAACAACAAAAAAATTCAATGTGTATTTTCAAATAATTAATCATCCTTAATAATTTCTTATCTTGTCAAATTAATAGTGAGATCCGAACTTAGCAGCCATTCACTTAGTTGGGATGAATGGGTTTCTGAAATTGCCACTTAAGAGTCAGACTGTCAAAATTCGGTCATGAAGATCACGTCTCTCTCTCTCTCTCTCTCTCTCTCTGTCTCTTACATTATAATAGAAGATAAAAATAGCTTATCAATGGTGTGCACATTAATAAAAAAAAGATTGGATGACGTCCATATACACAGTACATAATGTAACTCCAGCTGCAAAGATTTTCAAAAGGAGAGGAACTTGGACCTGGAATTACATGTACGTGAAAAAAGAACATTAAATGGTTAAATGGTTAAATGGTTGGTTAATTTACCCGACTGCTAAGAAAGCATAATTGTGCATGCTTGTTAGTAAGCAACCAGGGGACAGATAGCTTTAAGTCCCCTCCAAAAAATCTTACCAAAGGGCATTTAATAGCACATCCACATGGTTTTGAACCCGGGTACTCCCGGTTACGAGACCACTGCTCTATCCACTGAGCCACAGCGCCTCCTCTCGGGTACTCCCGGGATCAAGATCGTTTGAAAATCTTTGCAGCTCGAGGATCAGGATGTCAAATTTGTAAGTTGAATAGATTCTTTGTATAAAAAAGCCTAGGCCTAGCTATAAAAATATTATGTAGCAGTCAACACTGAATTTTAGTGATTATTTTAATTTCATTTTTTTCTTATCGGCCGCCATGCAACGGCTATGCGGTGCTTCTGTCTCTAAGTGAGAAGAGCCAACCCTACCCAAATAAGAGGCTAACTACGAAACTAGAGACAGAATTTTCCGTCTGCATTAGAGCAACCTAAAATTATCTAAAGATTAACGGTACTTTTTCTTTGAAATTGAGGAAGGAATTGGGAAGTTATTACTAAAATATCTGCAAATTTTGCCGCATTTTGCATCCATTCCGAAAAAAATTGAATCTAGGCCTACACTGTACTGACAAGGGTCTAAAATTCCTCATTTTGAGAGACAGTGTCATCAAAATTGTAACATTGTAATTGTAAGTGATATCAAATGATTCTATGGAGTTTTGCCTTGCTATTGAATTGATGCAATTATTTTACATTTTATGGATCTCTATTTTTATTAATCATTTGTAAACTTCTGTGAATGAAATTAGGACCTGTTTTTTTTGTAAAACTTTTCTAGATCTAGACTAGACTCTAGTTCCAGCGCACTGCAATACGACATCGAATTTTGCGATTTCGAGAATTCTTTGTAAATAAAATTTGAGCGCAAGAAGAAGACTTATTAAATACATGTAGACCTACATCTTCTTCTTGCGCTCATTTGTAGTCTAAATACCAATACCTAACTTAGTACTTTGCTTTCTCTTTGGTATCAATTAATCTGAATAATTTTTGGCAAAATTTGACAAATTATGGATTAAAAATTGCATTCTCTAGAAAATTATGTGCGCGAAATATGGTCACCCATATCATACTTACTGAGTCTAGTCCACTGCTATCTGGCTCTGCACTAGTTTCGGCTGCAATCAATCTGGCAAATAAAGTTCGGATCGGCTTATCTTTAGAATCCGATGTCATTGAGTTCTCACTGTAAACTTTTGAGTCCACCGTCCTTTCGAAGAGGCACAGCCATGCCAATGGAACACAAATGAAGGCCGTCGAAGAAGAAGAGGTGCAGCCAGTGCAAACCGCGGGCTTGCGCTTGTGCCCCGGAGTCGGACGGCCGGACCATGCAGGCCAAACGAGGGCCAACGTCAGGTATGGCCACGGCAGTGACGACGCGGCAGAGGTACAGGCGGAGAATGCGGCATATATCCCGGTTCAAAACTCCTCTCAAACCATAGTCTACATTCACGGATGAAGAATCCTCGATACAAATCTTACTGGGTCGAAAGTAGTGTGATTGTCTGTTTGTTGCGTCGGTCCTCTTCGACTTCGATTATGCTAATGCAAAGACATTAAATTACAAGACAAATCTCTCCTATCTACTTCTTCCGTAGCACATTTTGGCAAGGGGGTGCAAAACGGACTCTATCTAGAGATCCTCTTATATAGAATCTCTTTGGGAAAAATGCGTCCTCTGCTATAAGTGAAAAGATGTCTCATTTCTTCTTGTTGATATTTCAAATCTAAAACTTTGTTTTTGAAGTCTGATTTTCACACGAACGGAAGGATGGATAGTTTTAGAAAATACATTTCATAAAACTTTATTTTCAATAAATGGTACTATAAATCCCCAGGATCATGCCTACTTTTTGACAGAGTCACCTGCCTTAGGGATATAACACGTGAAAACAGGGATTTTAAGATTGATTATAGTTCCTCTATTACTACTTTGAATTTATTTCAAATGTGATTTACATGTAATTTGAGAGTTTGGAGAAGATTAGTAAAGGCTCCAAAAAATTCAAAGACCACCCATAAATTTCAGGGACTATGCATGCTTTTGACCTTCGAACTGCCATAGGATAATACGCAAAAACAGAGATTTTGAAATGATTTTAATTCCCCTAACGTTTATTTGAATTTACGGAAGAAGTGATTAATTTCAAACTCTGAAAATAGACTCCCCCCACAAATCCCTGGGAACTTGAATATGCATATTTTTTACCTCCCCCCCCCCAAAAAAAAAAAAATCACACCTGCCATAGGTTTACACGTGAAAACAAGCAATTTTCAAATGATTATAATTCCTCTATTACCAGAGGCGTTGTCCTGGGGGGGGGGGTAGGGGGGCAGTTACCCCCCCCCCCCCCTCTCCCAAGAAAATTTCGGGGGGGCAAACATATCATTTTGCCCCCCCCCCCATAATTTCCGAACTGAAAAAAAAAAAAGGAAAAAAGAGAAAAGACAGGAAAAGAAAGGCAATGAAAGTGAAAAGAAAGTAAAAAAAAAAAAAAGGGATAAAGAAGGAAAGGAAAGCGGAAAGTGGAAAGCGCTTGCTCGCATTTAAGTATCTTAATATGCAATGCTGATGATAGATACTATTCTTATGAAAGGAAATTGGTTCATATCTTCTGTCTCTAATGTTGTTACACCATTCATCTACTCATAACTCATCATACTCATAGAATGTTAGTGATATTACCAAACTTGAATATTATCACTCAAACCGTAAAAATCGAGCGGCAATACACTTTGAGTGAATAACGGCCTAGATTAAAAGAAAATCCCACTTTTTTCGTTTGCTCTGTCTCTAATCTCGCTCGTAAAAGAAGAAACAAGATGATTTTGGGCAGAAAGCAGCCTATATATTTCGGCAACAAGATTCCAAAATATCATAATATTGGGCAGTGGGGTGGTTGAAAACTTTACAAAAACCATCTTCGTTTCGGTGACGATACGAATCCATAGTTTTTTGTTGGTCTCTGAGTTTGCTACCTCGCAGAAACAGAAGGTTAAAGATGACAGATGAAGTAGCTAAATAGAGTCAGATTCGGTCACAGGTGATCAAATATATCATTTAGATATTTCATAGACGTATTTTGGTGACGAAATAACACTTCTACTATGAAAACACTCGTTTAATATTAATGGTTTTGGAAAGCAAACGAATTCGGCAAGTGAGATGATGGAATAAATGATTCAGATGGTTCATAGATCCACAGTATTCATCACCAAAAACCCATATATGTATATATATATATATACACACACACACACACACACCCACACACATATATATGGGCCGCGACGCGACAAAAGGGCCCTTAGGGCAAAATTTTTCAAAAATGAGTTTTCAACACTGTTTTGTAGTATAAATGCTGCAGAATCTGAATATGCAAACGGTTTCCCAAAATTCCATCCCTAAGTGTCCAAATTGATGAATTTTAAAAAAGCATGTTTTTTGCTCCACGCGCGCTGTTCTGACATTCGCGCGTGACCAAGGTTGAACAATAGGCATATAGTCAATCCTGTGACCATTTTCGCCAAAATTCCTAACATGCTTAAGAGGCTAATTAAACATTCTCCTAGTACCATGACGGACACTTACATTATATAATAGAGAGAATTTTATTTTTCTTGTTATCTTTGTCTTCTTTGAACCCTATATTACCTCAAAATGACTTTGAAATGACCTTGAAATGACCTTGTCCGGGGACCTTGTACACGTCCGTGAGACGGCCTTGAATTTGGCTTTTAAATTGCTTGCATTTTCAATCACAATCAAGCTGAAATCATTTTTTTTTTTTCATAAACATAATTATATTATGTAGAGAGATATAAATAGAGAATAAATCTATTCTGTAGCGAGTATAAAAGATTACATAATGTAAAGATTATAGAAAAGATGAGGGGTCATATTTCAGGGGCGTCACTATATCCAGGGAGGAAGGGGCCGTATCATCTTTGCTCACCATAAATCTTTGTGAAATAAACACTTTTGTCATTAAGTGAATTTCAATCACAAATCTACGAAAATAAAGTTGTGATTGCTTATTTTTTCATATTAACAGGGAGATAAAGAGAAAGAGAATCATAGAGGAGTCAGAGTTCATCAAGGACAGTTCCAGGGAGGGTGGGGGCGAAATCCCCTTTGTTCACCATTTTTCATTAAATATCTGTATGTCTTAAAGTGAATTTTGGAGCAAAATGTCATCTTAAATTCACCTTCGATTTTAGTGGTCTTTGGGGGAAGGGGTAGGGTATTCGCAGAATTTTTAATGCCCCTCCCCTTTCAAAGTTTGGATGGATTTGCCCCTAATTGGCAAACACGTGTCAAAGATTTTATGTTGCTGTTAAATAGTAATAGTGTTGAAGATGCAGTGAAAATCAATTCAACTAGCACGCTTGTTCATTATTACATCATCATCAAAAATCAGAACCATTTACCGCCCACTCAATCACAAGTCATTCAGAAGGCATCAAAATTCAAATTATTTCTCAATTCCGTGCTTCTTTCCATGTTCATGTTTCTTTCTGTTAGCTAGCTCTTTTCTCTTCTTCCAACTTGGTCTATATCTTTCCTTCTCTTCCTTTTTCTCTCCCTCTTTTTCCCTTCTATTTCCACCATCTCTAGTTTTCTCGCCTTTTCTCTGCTTACTGTTCTTATCTTTCATTTCTCCAGCTCTCCATCAGATCCCTCGGTTGCTCTCTCTCTCTCTCTCTTTTATACCTCTCTTGTTACTTTCACTCACCTTCTTATCATGCATATACTTATTTCAAGTGTGTGCCTAAATTGTGTTAAATTGTCTTATATCACTTCATCGTTCATTTCATTAACTGCAATGTATCTTTTGTATTTCCACTGCCAGCGGGAGACCAATTTTCTGGGTTTTTTTTCCCCCTTCAATCATGGATCCATAAAAGATATGAACTGTGAACTTTGAAATACATAATAGGTCAGTACATACAACATGGAATGAAATAAAATTTTCCTTAATTGCACTTGTCATACTAGTAACTTTTATTCAAAACAAGGGTTGACATACGATGTACTTCAAATTAGGAATTTAAATCCGTCTGGATTGGTGCTCTTTATCAAGCTGTAGTCTGAAACTGTTAAATACTTTCGGTTTCTAAGAAATTTAATAAATTTATAAATTAATTTATAAATTAAATCTAATTTAAGAGTGTCTGTTCTTTCTTCCTAATAAAATTCACCCTTTTCTTTCCTTTCACTAAAAAATAGAATAAAATCACGTGCCCCAAAATATCTCGTAACATCTAGTCATTATTTTCCTTTACATGGTTAAACAAATGAACTTACAAAGTTTAGCTAGTAGGGTATTTTTGTTGTTGTTGTTGTTGTATAGTTAAGATACAAAGAAGCAATTCAATCTAGATTTAGATCATTGCACATGTGACCTAATTTATAAAGAAAAAAAATCCTATATGACCTTACATGATCTTATCGTTAATCCAATGATTAAAAATTTGCTAGCTTTAAATTTACTCTCCAAGTCATCTGCTTTTAAAGGCACACAAACTTAGTAAATATTTAGAATTAAATATTATCTATGAAATAAAGGTAATATCATCCGGAAAGTGAAATTGCTCCTATTGAAACATATGTCATGAGTTCTAAGGGCACTTGTCACCCACATTATGAAGATACAAAAAGCATTTTTTGCAGACTTTTGTTCATTAAAGAAGTAGCAATATCGCTTCCCCATAACTTCAACTGTAGCACACCTGGACCTGTCAGTCGGTTCCCACATAATGTAGAGGTCATGCTCAGCTTTGGCAGGTTTGGTAAGTTCATTCACAAAATGAAAGGATGTGATCTTAGACCGCAAGGAGGCATCCAAAGTTCCAAACACTACTTGTTCTAGTGACATCCTGTACAGCCATACCCATGTTCATTTTGTAGGATCTCCATCATTGTGAAGTTCATCCTGGGTTCATCCGAGGAAAATCCGACTTCATTGATTGTTTCAAGATCTAAGATCACCTCTGCTTCCTCCTCTGATACGAATGCAGTGACCTGACATTTCCAGCATCGTTGAATTTGGTTATCATACCCTCCCCCTCTGCTTCCAGCTTTGCCTCTAAGATACAGTCCAACATTCCCATATTGGCCTGGAGATGACAATGACGATAGGGACGAGCATGACCTTAGCTGCTTCATATCAGTGGCCTGTAAAAAAAAAAAAAAAGATTTAAAAAAGATAAAATCCCTTGTAATGATACACGAAATGGCACTAGAAGCAGTCAACTGCTTGGATGAATCACACTGAAATACAGACTTATTGTTTTAGAACAGCTGAAGTACACGAAGAGCATTAAATGAGTACGGAATACAAAATGTCATTCATTCTAATATGAAATATTAGACAGTAATAACAATTAATCCATTTAGTAATGTGGTTTTGTGATTAGTATTGTTTTAACTTTGATTAATTTAAAAGTAATTTAACTAAATATTCAATAATGCCTCATAATTGAAATTCAGTTTGTAATTCAATTGCTCTATAAAAAAAAAAAAATCTAGAGAGACAATTAATGCACTCAAAACTGAAGACAATCCAGCAATACAAAATGGAAAGGGTTTGGGGGAGGCATTACTTGCTAATAATGATCTGCCCCCTCCCATCCTCCTCTCGATTATAAGCAAACAATGCAGTGTCCCCCCCCCCCCCACACACACCAGTTCAGCTTCATCTTTTGTTATTTTCTTTAATTTTTTAAAAGCAGGTCTGTGCTTACGTTGTTGTAAATGTGATACATAAATGGTTATTTGTAATTCCATACTTATCCAGAGCCCGAGTTAGGACAAGGCCCTAGTCTGGCCCTAAATTAGCTAGACTATATATAGCCTATAGATTTAGGCCTAACTTTATTTTATCATCTCTGTGTGGGAAATACACTGCAGGCCTATATGTATATAACTTAGCTGCTAAAATTTTCTGATGAATTCCTGACCGGTAAAGTTCAGCATGGGGAAATTGAGGCCTCAAATATGAATCAACAAGTTCAAGAGATTGGTAGAAGCAGGTCTGAAGTTAAGATCTAGTCCCCTGACTGTAGTAGAATAGATTTGCACAAACGTCAACAAATTTAAATAAGGGTAGGCTAAGGCATATCGTGCATTCATCTATTAACTAGCGGCAAATAACGTTCCGACATTATGAAACATCGTCGCTTTTTCTTATGAAAATATTGTTCTTGGTTCTTACACAAATTTAATGAGATTTTCGGCACAATTAGACTCTAATATATGAAGATTAAACCGAGGTCAGCCATTAGAGGAAACTGAAAGGAAAAGCTTGTCAATTTCAAGTGAATGTTAGGTGCGCATAGTTATAGGGCCCCTCATCATACATGAGCTTACGACTACGAGTGTGACTGCAAAGTCTACGTCTACGACTACAGTAGAATCTACATGTAGTTACATCTTGCCTTGGTTTAAAGAAATTGCCCAACTGATGAAATAAATTACAAAAATTAATATTCAGAGATTATACAGTAATATGAAAAAGAAATAACAGAGGAAGGAGATTTCATAAACTGTCAGAATTAACAGTTAACACTATTCACTAGACTAACTTTATCTTTGAAAGAAACTATATGCATGTTGCACGCAGCCTTGCAGTTGCAGGGCACTATACGAAACGAGGTAGACAGTCACCTATCCAAACTGAATTAAATGCACGAAATGCCTTTAAAACCCGTAATTTATACTGGAACAAACTGTTTGAAGTAATCATAATAAAAATGTTCTTACCGATTCATCCATGATTTGACATTTGATCATCAGCTAGAGCCAGATTAATCGGCGGACTACTAGAGTCACTGTTCCAGTATTTTTCTTCTGCACGTGTGTTTTGTTTTGGCTTGGTGTTTTGTTTTGTTTTGGTTTTTGCAGTGCGCACGTTTTGATAAGCGCTGACTTTAGCGCGATTTTACTGCGTAAGCCATTTGGAGAGCTAAGGGCCCTTTTGTCGCGTCGCGGCCCATATACATACATACATACATACATATATATATATATATATATATCCACTTGATCGTCTTGCCCCCCCCCCCCCCCCCCCCCCCCCCCCCCCCCCATCGTAAAAATGGATCGACGCCTCTGTCTATTACTACTTTGACTTTATTTCAAATGTGACTTACATGTAATCTGTGACTTTGGAAAAGAGTAGTAAGGATCTTAAAAATTCAGAGACAAATTTCGGGGACTATATGCATGCTTTGGGGGCTTTTGTCCTTCTAGCTGCCATAGGTTAGTACACAAAAATAGGGAATTTGAAATTAAGTTAATTCATTTATTCAAATATGTGGAAAAGGTGATTCACATGAAATTTCAAAATATATATAATTGAGTCTCGATTAGTCCAATAGACCCCCCATAAATCCCCTGGAAATATGCATGCTTTTGACCAATTTTTGTAATACTACACGCGCGTGAAACCGTTTGTTGTTATCAATGACGTGATGTGGGGTGTTCTTGGTAGTTAATATTCTTTGCTAATGGACTGACTGATTTCAAGTTCGGTGTTGGTTGTGGGTTGTGTTGAGAGATCGAGCATGCATGTACGTACGTATACTATACGTAACGTTAGAGCGAGCGAGGTGAAAGTAACATTATAACTTCAATATATAAGAAGATATTTGGAAAGACATCATAGGAAAATCGGATATGCGGCTGTGAATATCTCCTTTTCATGCTCGTAAGTTCCATGATTCGTGTTGTTATGGATGTTTTAAGTAACCGAGCACAAGTCATGCAAGTGTGAGTGAATGCATGAAAGAAGACAGTTTTGTACGAGAGTTTATTGACTTTGTCTAACGTTAGGGCCTGTGGCTATGCCCACACGTCCATTATTATGTTTGTAGATTGTAATTGTATACCGGTAGGGCCTATCCGTATGTTTGGACGTACTACTCATCGACAGCCTTTAATTTGTTACGTCGTATCTCAGAAATTATTCGTTGGTTTTTCCCTTAATTTCGTCTCACTTGTGCAGAAAATGCAGCAGATTAACATGTTATGTTCAGATTGTTGACTTGTACAATATGCACAGAAATCTCGGCGACAAACGCATGTATTTATCATTTTCATTATCAAATTTTTTTTTTTTAATTATTAAATTCTGTTATTTCATCCTAATTTCTCTTGGACATGGTTTACGATAGCCTGTTTGATTACTGTGGGGTATTGCGCCAAGTTCCATGCTTACTTTTTGATTTCATGCGCAGGAAAGTATTGCGCGAAGGTGGTCAGTTTAAATAAAGGTCGTCGATGAGTAGTAAAGCTACCATATGCTGTAGACAAAAACCATCCTCTGGCTCTGCTGACTTGACTAGAATCTATACACAGCGCTGTTCGCGAAAGCGCTGTAACAAGCGGTCATAAAAAATTCTTGCGAACTCACGTCAAAAAGCCTGACTACATCGCATATGTGATGAAGCTGAAGAATTCTCTCAGGCATGACAGCTGCAAAACTAAAGTGACATTAACTTTAAGTCATTCGGGTCTTAAAATTGAATATGTCTATCATTTATGGATCGTTGACGAAAAGGAACTATTACAGTTGGCAAATTCCGCTTGGGATTGTATAAGTACAACGGTCAACTGAGCTGGCCTCTGAAGAACCGATGTAACTGTGTTTATTCAATCTATGGAGTTACAGAAAAAGAGGGAAAAAACATCCTCAGTTTCATGACCATAAATGTATCTTTCAATGTTATGTGGTTTACATAACCTCCTAAATTAACATGAATCAAATGCATATTTGACTTTACAGTCTGAATTAAATTGTTTATGAAAGCTCTGAAGTCTTTGCTTTTACTTTCATGATGTCATGTTTGCATTAATTACTTGACAAATAAATTGAATTACTGGTAAAAGTAATCCTTTAAGTCTGAACAAGTGTCTTCATTGTTTAACATATTTTAGTTAAAGTTTCAGTATAATTTCTCAATCTGTGAACTCCAAATATCCCACTTGTAACATCATGAGTAAACAAACACCTCAAATATAACAATGGTTAATTTTGAATCTCAAATGCCTACCGTAAACATGAGCCAACTGGCATCAATTATTCATAGTCAGAAATGACTGAAGCAATTAAAAAATGATGCATATTTGTTGCATTTAAAATCTGCCAAAGACAAATCTAAACGTCTGAAAGAAGACTAATATTTGCATTTTCCTATCTGTGCAGTTTGCACTTATTAAAACAAAACATTCCAATGTTTGGTGCATAATTTATCCTTTTTCAGAAATAATTCTGTTTTTCCTAAATTTGGAAATCCTTTACTATCACAAACCTTACTTTGGGTTTAAACAATATCTGTTATTAAAAATCAACTAATTCAAAGAGTGTATTTCTCATAAATTCTAAACCTAGATATTGAGCAAGAACACACATGTATGCGTTATCTTCAATATTCATATCGACTCTTGCTTTTAAACTGTAATCTCACTATTTTTACCAAGCATGGGAATTTTGTTTATTATTCTCATGCATACTCTTCATCTATCACATTGCCTGAAAATGTTCATCCCATTTTCTGTTCAAAAACAAATTACTTCTAGGGCCTATGTCTGTTTATAATTTACAGACTAGTTTAAAACAAATACATTATCTTACTTCTGTTTATCATTTTACATGTATCATAACCTATAGTTTCATAAACTAAATGTGCAGATTCAGAATAGAAAGTGTATCGTATAACTTTTGGACTTTCAATCTTTTAATCATTTGCCAATACCGCACTAAAAGAAAATACAAGCATTGAACCTAGCCGATTGCAATGGCGCTTTATGCATGCGTTAAAACTTTCACTTGACTCGTACACTTTCCGTTCCAAATGTTCACATTTGTACATTACATATATGGATCCTGTTTATCTCATACTTTACTCACTTTCTTGGCGGAAAGTACCCATAACTCAGAAAGTCAGAAATGACACCTCACGGTGTCATTTGCCTGAAAAACTCCAGCGAAACAGCTAAAAACATGTCTGCTGCACATGTAGATTACTGCCTAATCTTAACAGCCCAATTTTACGGTCAACGTAAATTTCTATGGTATCTTCAAATTCTAGCTTCTGAACTAAATCAAAAGAAATACATATATATGAAAAAATACATTTTAAACGAAACAATTTAACTTAGATCTAAGTAGTAAGTTAGTTGATCTTATCTTGCCAATTGCCAGAACGTGAATGTGTTTTTTCATCGAATATCGTCAAGAAATGAAGGTGCCCATCTCTGCACGTCACTTGAAAGGCTTAGACTAGAGTCTAACATTAGATCTAAATGTGTGTAATGGAAATCAGGGGGCTGTTTCATGAAACCGTCGTAAGTCTAACTTCTTGGTCATCCCATAGAAATGCGTGTTGTAGAGTTAACACACGTTTCAATGGGATGTCCATGAACTTAGACTTATGACGGTTTCATGAAACGCAGCCCAGAACCCTGGTTTTAGTACTAGAGTGGGCTATTGGTGAATACACATTTATCGACCACTAGTGTTGGGTAGCGTAGCCAGTGGCAGCATGATTCTTTTTTTTTTTACTTTTGAAATATGTGAGTGTTATCGCCATGTGCCATGATGATTTGCAATTCATTTCAATTTCTCATTTCTCAAAAAAAAAAGAAATGAAGGAAGAATAGTCTACTAATTCTGAAATGAATATAATTTTTAAGGCAGTGTACAGCCACATGCGTGTGTATTTACCTTACGGCCACAAGCATGTGGCTGTATCCACAGCATCGACAGCCACACACTCGTCTGAATTCCGACTTATACTCTGTGCCGCGGCGCTATCGATTTCACATTGCACAAGCGATGTGTACATTCATGTGATTCCTGGTGTGTTGCAAAACCCCAAAACTTGGATCGTCATGGTTTTATCTCTTGAAATTCACTGACATACAGACAATATTTTTACTTCATTATCCTTGCCAATCAGATGAGAACAGATGAGAATGAAGTGAAAATATTGTTTGTACAATGTAAGTTAAATCGGGAGATAAAACCTTTGTGTCGATCAAAGTTTTGCAAGTTGCAACATATATCGCATGAATACACATCACTTATGCAGTGCATACACTAGCGATAGCTGTCGCGGCACAAAGTACAAGTGGGAATTCAGACGAGTGTGGCTGTATCCTCATGTCGATGCTGTGGATACAGCCACATGCGTGTGGCTGTAAGGTAAAGACACGCATGTGGCTGTATACGCTGCCAATTTTTAATGCCAACTTATTCATTAAAAACATGTAGAAAATCATGAAAATACTTGTTTATTCAATTGTTCTGTAATGTAATGTTCAAATGTACAGGAATGTCAGCAGAAGGTCCTCTTGACTTTCCCAGATTGCTTGCAATTATGGTACGTGGCTTTATTTCAAGACCTATAGATCTAAATTTCTAAATTTCCTTTTTTCCAGAATCATGGCTAATTCCATTCACCGTCTTGAAGGGCTTTCTAATCAGGTTGGAGGATTGATTGTCAAGAAGAAGAAATCAAACCCTGATCATGCATTCAAAGCGCCACCTTCCAGATCCTCAATTTTGGGCCTAGATGTCCTTGCTGCTGAAAAGCGCAAGCTGAAAGATGTTTCTGAAAGAGAGGTAGAGGAGGAGAAGAGTAAGAGGTCAAAGGTTATATCCTACAGAGATGAGTGGGAGAGGAAGGACTCGGATTCAGATGACAGTGATAGCAGCGATTCAGGCAGCGATTCAGATGATGACAGAGGATCAAGAAAGAAGAAGCATTCTTCACAGGAAAGGTATGTTTGTAAAGCTGCAAACCCCCTGAGGTAAACATTTTAAAAAATGTTCACATATGGCACTGCAAACCTTATCACTTCAATGATAATGAGATGCACAGCAGTCATTATTTTATAGAGAGTTTTGCTAGTAAAAGTTGTGCAGGGGATATTCATGCGTGATGCCATATTGTGGGTTAACTTTATAAGAATTTGATTGGTCCACACCATTTTGCTGCATGGGAGCATGATAGATATTATTTGGCTTGCTGGGGTTATTTTTTAAGCTCCTCAGACACCATTCATTTATATACAGAAAAAAAAAAACATAGGGGTTTACTGCAGAAGGGTAATCCTGCATATGTGAACAAGCCTTATTGAGTTACTCAACAGGATGAATGAAGAAGATCAAACCGTGTAAGAATCAGGGAAAAAATTAATTTTTTTATTTCGGGGGCTCCATTTCGAGTTTTATACAATTTTTCGGGGGCTACTTTTTCAACTTTCAGGGGCTACTTTTCCCATTTCGGGGGCTACTATTTTCGGGGGCTAGTTTGAAGTTAAACTTCACAGATTTGTTGATTTATCACAAGAACAAGCAAGTTTCATGTATATAATGACCTCTATCACCCTTTGGCCTTTGACCTTGAGTCCCCAAAATCTAATCAGGTCATTGTCCTTCCCATATGCATTCATGAGCCAAGTTTGAAGTTGATCCGTCAACAGGTTACTAAGTTATCGCAAGAACGAACCATTTCTATGTATAAAATGACATTTATGACCTTTGACCTTTGACCTTGAGTCCCCCAAATTTATTCAGACATTGTCCCTCCCATATACATACATGATGCAATTTTGAAGTTGATCTGTCAAATGGTTATTGAGTTATTGCAACAATAATACATTTCTATGTACATGACCTCTATGACCTTTGACCTTTGACCTTGAGACCCAAAAATTTGATCGACCATTATCCCTCCCATATGCATACATGAGCCAAGCTTGAAGTTGATCCATCATATGGTTACTGAGTTATTGCAAGAATGATCCATTTCTATGTACATGTAGGTGTGCTCATAAATATTCATATCTGGTGTGAATATTTATGAGCATCATCTACCTAGCTGATTGTGCAATCACTAATCAATAAAGATGTATATCATTTTTTATCTAAACTATAGCACCACACGTATGTGGAGGTGCTTATAAACATTCACAATATCTGAAGGTGATAGATATTCATATCTGAAGCTCATAAATATTCATATCTAACTTGAATATTCATGATGTCTCCTTACACGTGATTTGAAAAATACTAACCGTGAAAGATAGATATTAAGTTTTGTATAAAGCTGTAGCACACCCATTGAATAATTGAGCCTAAAAAGCTTTTACCGAGAGCTTGGCTGTATCATTGCTCCCAAAGCTAAAATGCGACTGGCAGTCTAGTCCTAATCGCATTGGCGGGAAAGATTCATGCAACTGACGGGAGAACGCATGATTAAGCGCATGTGCCATGTGCTTCATCAGAGCTTTCCAACAGTGCTGAAACTTTCCTCCAAAATGCGATTGGTTCAGGAACGGACTTGCTGGATTCCCACCAAGAACTTTCGGGGGCGATTTTATAATTTTCCGTCGCCCCCGAAATCATTTTTTCGGCCCGTTTCGGGAGCTCTTTCAGGCGTTTCCGGGGCGAATTCGCCCGCCGCCCCCGTGAATTTTTTTCCCTGGTAAGAATTGATGACACTAGTAGCACTTACATGTGCTTTGTAGCCAATCTAGCCATCCATTCACTGGTAGAAACAGTATACCAATTGCTGTGTTACCTCTTTTAAAGCAAGTTGAAAATGCTCTCCTGCCCACCTTGGTTACAAATTCTTTTCATTAATTCAGTTCAGTTCAATTCAATCCATTTCGGTTGTTTCTGCAAATAATAAATATATACAAAACATTAATTAAACAAACTTTAAATTCATATAGAATTCACATAAAATCAGGAATAAATATAGCACACAATAGGATGTGAATACAAATAATTTTACGTAAAATACATGTGCATGACTAGAAAAAGAAAACATCCAGCAGCAAAAACAGGATAAGGTAGAGGAAACCAGATGTTGTTCAAGGAAAAACAGATCAAATTAGGTTAGTAAACCACAGAATATCTAAAGATCTATTGACATTTTCCAGCAAGGTAATAAAGTACTAGTAATATGTGGGAAAGTGCTTAAGGGTGAAATGATATAGTTGCATCCACCATATTTAGATAAACAAATTCTATGTAATCGAAAATCCAAGGTCCACACTTTTATTCCTATTTAATTATGTGAAATCATCATCATCCCTTGTAAAAGTTTCTCACTGGACAATTTTATTGATTTTGTAATAGGGTGAATTTTATTGCATCAATAAATTTGCCTGTGTGAAGATGTAGTATTGCCATATCTCTGGTAATCATTAGAAATATTTTTCTGTATTACCAGGCACTATCGAGCTCCTCGTATGGAGACGCCCTCTCACACGGGAGGTGTGAGCTCAGAGGCAAAGGAGAGACGGCTACAAAGGGAGAGGGAGAGTAGGAAAGGAGGTGTATATGCTTCGTCTAATGATGATGACAGGAAAGACAGAGAAAGAGGTTAGTCTGTTGATATCTTTTGGAATGGGTGAAAATAATTGCAAAGGAAAATTCCGCCTTGTCTTCTGGAAAGTATACTACATATAGAGCACATTTATTATACTTCATTGGAAAAAGTATATGTGTAGACAAAAGTGGATATGTGATGAAGATTCAGTGAGCTGCGAAATAAATGTGAGTGAAGATGATCTTGGGATTTTACAGCCTTCGGCCAAAATCAGAACTCACAAAGAAATAAATTTGAATTGTGCTTCCTTTATGCCTCCATTTTCTGTTTCCTTTTTTTAGAATGGTATGAAAGAGAGAAATACAGAGACAGAGACAGACGTGACAGACATCGAGACAGAGACAGAGACAGAGACAGAGACAGGGACAGACGGAATAGACATCGCGATCGACGAGAAGACCGTAGAGGGCAGGATTCAGAGCGAGGGAGTTACAGCCAGAGGAGTGACAGAAGTGATAGAAGCAGCTGGGAGCGTACCCCTCGGGCTGATGATGAACCTTTTACTCCAAGGATATCTAGAGGTTTATATCTGTTTGACTTTTGAGATAAAGGGGGGGGGGATGTGATTAAATGGCTTCACAGAGTATCAACAAATTGTTTTAAGGCCACTGCACACTATACGACTAGGGGGGTGTTTCATAAAGCTGTTCGTAAGTTAAGCACGACTTTACGCACGACTGGTGATATGTTCTTGTGCTACATGTTAATGATTGAGAATCTGATTAGCACCCAAGAACATGTTCCAGTCGTGCGTAAAGTCATGCGTAACTTACGAACAGCTTTATGAAACATCCCGCAGGTCATACGACCTGACACCACACACTATGTGACCTGACCTTCAGGACCTGCACTCTTTGCTTGTGCCAAAGCAACCACAAAAATGGCAGCAAAAACAAATTTGCTGCATTTGCTGCAGTTCCTGTTGCTCCAAAGGCAACGTACAAATACTTCATCGTGATTGGTTGAAAATTGTGATCGGGGCCCATGGCGGCCCACAACCAGTTGCAAAAATCCAACATTCCAAAATCTCCCATTCTGGTCATGCGACCTGGTCCTGCGACCTGGTCCTGCGACCTGAAACTTGGTTGTGTGGTGACATCATACCCTAGGTTGTGAGGTCATGTAGTGTGCGGTGGCCTTCAGAAGTAAAAATTATCTCTGAACAAAATCATAGCAAGGATATTTTACACAGGTATACTGTTTTAAAATGTATTGATTAACAAACCATTGAAACAGTATTATTGTAGTACATGTGTGGCTTTTCTTATATATTTTAAACAAGCTTGGGGAAATTAGGAGATACATTTTATACCTGAACACTATGCATGACATAGGTGATATTTACCTGAATGAATTTCAAAATTGTCAAATGTTAGCATTTTGGTATGTTCCTGTACACCCTGAAGTGTTACAAGTTCCATTTCATTGTTTCTCAGGAATTGCCACACCATCCCGCACAAGTTGGGAGGAGGATGATGATGTGCCTAAGAAGGCTCCTTCTCAGTGGGACCAGCCAACCCCCAAAACATCAAGCAGACAGGGTGATTTCAGTGAGAGGAAAGATAGGAGTGAGAGGAGAGATCGGAGTGAACGTGGTGATAGGAGGGACAGATCAGATTCTAGTAGGAAAGATGGAGACAGGTATGAGAAGAATGAGTATAGATTTCTTGCATTTTATTACCAGTGATTTCATTTTGTCACCATGAGATATTTTACATTCACGCTATTTATTTTTTATGTATTTGTTCACCCTATACTTGTTATCTGGCTGCAAGATATGTTCATCTATCATTCAGAGATTCTTTAGGACAAAGCAAAGTGGTAGTTGTAATTTCGGTTTCATATTATAAGCTTGATTTAGAAAAAAAATCTTATTAAAATTCTGTTGCGTAAGAATCATTCGCTTTATCACTTCATCGTTTCGAGCCTGTCTGGGTTGTTCTTATATTGTATGTTTAGTGCATTTAGGACAAACTAAGATGGTATTTGTAGTAAAGTTTCTTATTGCTAGCATGGTTGAAAAAAAAAAACTCAGTAAAATTCTGTTTGGGTAGGAATCATCCTCTTTATCGCTTCATCATTTTGAGCCTTTCAGGGTTGTTCTTACATGGTAGGCTTAGTGCATTTACCCTTCACACATGCGCTATCTGACCCTCACCTAAATCTTGTTTTCCTTCGATGCAGGTCCCGTCACAGGAGGAAAGATGAAACACCCATGCTGACCCCAGCTCATCGCTATAACTCATGGGCCAGCAATCGCAAAAAAAGTGGTGCCACACCACAAGTCAAAGGTCAGGTTTCATATATTATCTGATGTTGTTTTTTCCTGAGAGGTTAAGGTTGAACTAGGTTTGATTACGTGGAAAATCGTATCCTCCTGTATTTATCCATATCAGAACATATCATCCAGCTTTTACGGGTGGACATGTTGTTGGACATGAAAACAAATTCATCCAAGTCTATTGAGTGCTCTCTCTCCCACTGTGTCGTGAATGTAGATGTAGATTTCGCCAGGGATTTCTGGAACATTAAGCTTTATTATTGGCTGTGTATGAGGACGTCCCTACCAAGAATTAGTACCAATGTTGCTGTTTTGATACTGAATTATCAAACTATGTGAGGGCAGTGCTACACAAAATTATTCCATATCTTGCCATTTTGATAATGTTGTATTAATGCATTCCCATAATGCATTTGTTCAGGTGGAGACATAGTGACCCGGTTCAAATCAGAAGAGGAAAAGGAATTATGGGAAGAAGAGCAGAAGGTGGGTGTCATAATTAGTTTCTTCTGTCTTAAAGTGAGAAGGCGTGTTTATCTTCTTTTCTTTACCTCTTCACATTTTATCCTTCCTTTCTTCTCTTCAAATTATCATTCTGTACAATATCCATACTTTCCTCCATCATCAAATCAAGCCTTTGTATTTATCTTACATGTTTTGGATGGGACATTTATATTTACACCTTGATGGCACGGATGATTGTTGATGAAGAGCGTTTACTTAACCCATTCGTGACAGGAATTATTTAAAGTCTAATTTGATCAGCTTTTATTCTTCAAATTGGCAACACCAACATTCTTATTTTATTGCTACATTTTTCTTATAAAACGTCATGTATCTGAAATGAATATAAATTGACAGAAATTATGAGAAGTCAAAAAGTTGCCAATTTGCAGGGGAAAATGGTGATTTTAAACTTTCTATCACATTGCCAATTTAAGGATTTTAATGCTTATTTTCCTTTAAAAAAATTTCAGCATCAAACAACGAATATTTGTGCAACCCAAATGGGACAGTATGTGTAGAATTTCTTGCTCTTTCTGCTCATGTATTTGGTATGATTTTTTAGGGCTTAGCATCAAAAGATATTAGGCCAAACCACAAAATGTGGACCCTCTGTCACGAATGGGTTAACTGGTTAAATGGTTAAATGGTTGCTGATTGCTAAGAAAGCATGTGTACGCTTGTTAGAAAGCAACCAGGGGACCGACGGCTTTAAGTCCCCTCCGAAGGACTTGGTAATGAGGATTAATACCTTACCAAAGGGCATTAGCGCATCCACTTGGTTTCGAACCCAGGTCCTCCCGGTTACAAGACCACTGCTCTATCCACTGAGCCACAGCCCCTCCTCCTACTTCTGTGTGTGCTTGTAGTGTGAGTGATATTCGTGTATTAAGATGGAATTCAATTTTACAATTTCCTTTAAAATGAATAAGAATTTGTCACAATAATGCGACATCAAGTAAGGAACATCATCCTCAGCTTTTAAGGTCCATTTGTGGAGTTGGACATTTCATTTGCTTAATGGCAACTCTCCAAGCTTTCCTGTCTCTGGGATCCATGTGTGCAATACCGGATGTTTTGGCATGAGGAATATTTACTGCTATATGCAGTGTCTTCATGTTTTTGGTAACATAAGCAATAAGAAGGTGCAGTTAGAATTTAATGTTCTGTTACCTTCATTATATTTCAATTGTATATGTGTTCTCTTGTTGTCAGAGACTAGACCGACAGTGGTACGGATCAGACGAGGGGTATGATGAAACCAACAATCCGTTTGCTGCCGTTCCAGCTGAGTATGCAGAGAAGAAGGAACGTGACCTGGCGACCCAGAAAGCCAAGAGAATGTCAGCTCAACAGAGACAGATCAATGTGGTATGTATTATGGTTACACCTCGGTATGAAAAGTTCACGTTGCATCTTGTGCCCAAACTATTTGTCTTAAACAGTTGTGTGTTTATTTTCTTTAAAAATTGTGATTTTTTACAGGTTTCACTTTTTCAAGAGGGATAACTACTCCCTTGTGTGAAAATTACAGGTTCTAGCCCAAACTGTAGGAAAAACAGTCAGAAAGTTTTACTTGACATATTCCACATTTGTTCTGTGCAACGCGGCATGTTAGGTTGTGTTTTGTGCTGTTCCACAATAGTGTATGTTTAGCCGGGGGGGGGGGGGGGGGGGGGGGGGGGCACTGCCATTAGCCATTACAAGGTGGGCACAAAAACGCGTAAAGAGGGTTGTTTTTCATGGATGGGCGCTTGCAGTGAAAAGGGTATCAAATTTTTCAAAATCAGGAAAAAGGGTGTACTTTTACAAACAGCTTGATTTGAAAATACTTGTGTAGGGTGGGGAAAACATGACAAAATACTTGTTTAGGGTATTCTGAGATCAAAGGATAATTACTTGTTTAGGGTCCATTTCGAAAGTTCATTGTACGAGCATGGTGACCACCTCAAAATGACAGTGCCCCCCCCCCCCCCCCCCCCCCGGAATGTTTAGTGAAATTTGTCCTCATAGCTTCAAAAGCCTAACTCTCTTTAGTGGTGACTTTTATTCTCTCTCTCTCTCTCTCTTTCTGAAAAGAGCTTTTTTTTATAAATGTTTCCTGTCTACATTGGCCACTCATTTCACTTGGGAGGCATATATAGAGAGGTTTGACTTGACATGTACGTGGATTGTGCCAATGCAATGAATACAGTATCATTTCACATTTGTTTTGAGTTTTAACCCAGGGCAATGAATCGGGTCAATTTCCACGAGTCCTTGATAAGTGGAAAGTTAGTATACATACCTATGGAAAATTGTAGTTATTCTGCAGAATTTGGTCTATGGCTTTGTAGCCTCCACCCCCTCTCTTCAAAAGATACTTCAGTAGATATGTGAATTACTACTATTGAAGAATTAAAGACATACCCTGTCACCCTGTTTTGTATTCATTTTATTAACTCAGGACAACGAGAAGTGGGAGACCAATCGAATGTTGACCAGTGGAGTTGTCCAGAGGATAGAGTATGAGGATGTTGTTGATGAGGAAACGGTCAATAGAGTTCATCTCTTGGTGCACAACATTGTACCTCCATTCCTGGATGGAAGGATAGTGTTCACCAAACAACCTGAACCTGTAATACCAGTCAAGGTGAGTAGGCAGTGTGAATGCACCAACAAAGGGGAATCGATATCACATATTGAAAGGTAGTGTGATCGTAGACATTGAAATTGTCACAGGTGAATAAAGATTATTTATCTTAGAACTCATTTCCAGTAATTTCAACCATCCTGATAAACTTGTTCAACAAGTTAACTGTAACACTCTCTGCCAGATTAAATTCTTCTCCTAAATGTGCATGTACATATTTAAATTGCACAATTCTCTGGTGCTGACAATACAATGAAGTTCCCATTGCAAGAGTGATTGTACATGAAGGATGGTGAAGAAGTGATTTATGCTCTATTTGTAGTATTAAAGGGAAAGTCTACCCTAGAAATGTCACTATTTCAATAAAAGGAGAAAAATTTGAACAGCATTTTAAAAAAGAAATGAGCAAAATGTTATGTAAAAAGCAATTCTTCTGAACATACATTGACTATGGGGGTTAGAAAATGTGTAACTTCCAAGAAAACTGAGAAAAAGTTAAATTTCATGTACAAAGTGAATGGAGACCTGCTCGCATATGATGTCATCAGTGTTGCCAATTTGCAGAGCCAAGAGCAGTTTACTAGAAAATGTAAATGAGTGTAATTTTCTTCTTCTTTGACTGATTTTGCTCATTTCTTTTTTAAAATGCTGTTCAAATTTATCTCCTTTTATTGAAACAGTGAAATTTCTAGGGTGGACTTACCCGTCAACATTGTATCTACGTGATATTGTTTTACTTGATGCACCATTTTTTTTTCTTCAGGACCTCATAATTACGTTCAGGTTGGGTGAGTCCTGATTATGGTCTACCAGTTGCATCTGTGTGTAAATCTACACGAGTTATTAACCGCTGTTTCTTGCTGTTCCCTTGTACTTGCAGGATAACACATCCGACATGGCCCAGATAGCTAGGAAAGGCAGTAATGTGGTGAAGAAACATAGAGAACAGAAGGAGAGAAAGAAAGCACAACACAAACACTGGGAGCTGGCTGGTACAAAGCTTGGAGATATTATGGGTGTCAAGAAGGAAGATGAAAAGGTAGATATCTCTCACTATCTCTTTCCATATCTTATTTCATTCTCCCACCCTCCCCTCCCTCCTTCCCTTCTCTTCCCTCTATCTTATGTTGCTGCTCTTTTTCTCTTTTGTTCATTTTTTTAACCTCTCTATTATCCACATTCTCTGCCATATTTCTCATGCCAATTTCTTCACTTTTTCCTCTTAGGATACGTAAACCAGGCATCTCTTACTATATAATCCCCTCTTTTATTCTCTCTCTCTCTCTCTCTCTCTCTCTCTCTCTCTTTCTTATATCCTATTGCTTGTTCTATTCTCCTTTTTTTCTTATCCAAATCTATGCTAATGATGATAATGGAATGATGATTGTGGAAATCGCTTTCTTTGTTCTTTTTCATGAATATAGGAAACTGAAGAAGAGAATATCAACTACAAGTCCCAGCAACAATTCGCTGATCACATGAAAGAGAAGAACGAAGCATCCAGTGCCTTTGCTAAGCAGAAGTCAATACGGGAGCAGCGTGAGTACCTGCCTGTGTTTGCTGTTCGTCAGGTGCTGCTCAACGTGATCAGAGATAACAGTGTAGTGATCATCGTCGGTGAGACAGGGTCTGGTAAAACTACTCAGCTCACACAGGTAGGTAGTAATTGGTCTTTGATTGAGTATTCACTTCAAGTTCAAGCTATTTATTCACCATTTTCAATCGTAAACATCAATAATCAATACAGTGCATAATTTACAGAATAAGTAATGATAGCAGTAGTAATAATGATGTCTTTTCAACGATCTAAGTATCAGTAATAATAATAATAATATACAGTTCTTGTATAGCGCATATCACATTATGATATAACGTCTCTATGCGCTTCCAAAGGACTTGAATATTATTACCCCAGCTTTAGCCCAGCAGCCTTTTACAGCGTGCAAGCATTTCAAGGAATGAATTCCTGCCAGGTACCCATTCACCTCACCTGGGTTGAGTGCAGCACGATGTGGATGAATTTCTTGCTGAAGGAAATTAACGCCATGGCTGGGATTCGAACCCACGACCCTCTGATTGAAAGACGAGAGTCAGAACCACCAGACCACGACGCTTCCACATATAATGTTAAGAATGCAAATAGTGTGTATTATAAAGATATTCATTTTCATGTTTTCATCTTTATATGTCTTTAATACAGTATCTTCATGAGGATGGTTACAGCAAGTTTGGTATGATTGGTTGCACTCAGCCTAGACGTGTAGCAGCCATGTCTGTAGCTAAGAGAGTCAGTGAGGAGATGAATGTACCCCTGGGAGATGATGTAGGCTATGCCATCCGATTTGAAGATGTCACCAGTGATGTAAGCTCATGAGGATTAAAATCTTAATCCTCCTTGATGATAAAATAAAAAAATACAGTGCATATTATGCTTATTAAATTGCTTTTAGTAATGCAAGCTATATATTAAAGCATGGTTGAAACTTTGCTAGGGAGTTACAAGAGTAGCATTAATTAGTAATAATAATGATGGTGAGGATATGAATCCGTTAACCCATAGAGGTACAGTGTCACCTTTAGGATACGCTTTTGCAGTATCTGTTGGTCCAGATTGTAGGGCAGTACATATCATACATGAGCAGAAAGAGAAAAATGCACTGACAAATTTGAGTCCATTCCTATCGCTGTATGGTGTGGCGTTCTCGAATTAACGCAGTTTAAGTGTAAACCAGTCATTAAACTCTTTAAATTGGCAATACAGTGAATAATATATAATCACTATTTCTGTGTTCAAATTGGCAATTTTTGATTCAATTTTACAATTATATTTCTTTATGGTTTATGTTATATCCATATTTATTTTCTTCAAGCTATGTAAGCATGGAACAAAATAATTTGAATTGCCAATTTGAGGATTGAAGACGATTAATTTAAACCTCAAGAAAGCTCTGTACTGCTATGGGTGAAAGGACTTCAGTTTGCTTTGAGATTCTGGGTATGAAATATCACTGTTCATAGATTTCAAATGAAGTTAATTGTTATCAGTAATGAACAGTTACAAGAAATGTCACTCAAAGTGTGTATGATTCTAATTAACTTGTGGGAAAGACAGGCATGTAACATTGATTATTTGTAAGACGATTTCATTATTGAAAGTATCTTTTGGTAATTCACTTCACTCTACCTGTTTCCTCTATTTCTATCTTTTTGATAATTTAGAAAACATTGATCAAGTACATGACTGATGGTATTTTGCTTCGAGAATCTCTGCGTGAGTCTGATCTTGATCACTACAGTGCTATCATCATGGATGAAGCTCATGAAAGGTCTCTCAATACTGATGTTCTCTTTGGTCTGCTCAGAGAGGTGAGACTTGCATGTTTTTAAATGATTTGAATGGTTAAGCTACATTGATGTTTTGCAGTTCTCCAAATACAACTTTTACTCTTCCAAATAAAGAAAGGTAGTGAAACAACGATGGATTTTCAGTGTTTGTGTAGGAATTTTGGCTTGTAGCCTGAGAGAGCAAAATATTTAAGCATTACTTTCAAATGCCTTTGAAGTCTTTTTAGATTTGTGGCTTGTATGTTTAATAAGGAAAGTTTTTATCTGCCTGATCACCACCACATTTTGTGTTTACCAGGCAGGTAAACAACCAGTGTTAATTCAATTCAATTCAATTCAATTCACTTTTATTCACATCCATAAAAAAAAGAACACAAAGTATATACAATACATAAACATTGCAATGGGTGTAAAGGGAAAGAATACGATAATAAAAACAAGACAAAAGATTAAAATGTAGTGGACGTAGGAGATCGGCAAAGGCCAAAGACCTGTCGAGGCCGATCCCCTGTATGTCTACATTTTAACAACAGAACAATTAAGGCAAACAAAACAAAACGGATGAACGAACATGACAAAAAAGTATTAACCTACATTGTGAGAACAAGATAACATTAAAAGAAACAAACTCTCCACTTCTCAAAATAAAGCATAGAAGATAAGTCTTCAGCTTTGCATCACTTTTCTTTAGTGGCTATTTATGGGATAAAAAACTTCTGCCTCCCTTCATGATGATGAAGAAATTGTAATATGTGCAACTTGCAGTGTGTAATTTCATTCCTGATTTTATTAGGTTGTTGCTAGACGGACTGATCTGAAGCTCATCGTCACCTCGGCTACCATGGATGCAGACAAGTTTGCCAAATTCTTTGGTAACGTTCCTGTCTTTGAGGTGAGTTTTTATTACTTGTCAGAAAAAATTTTTCATTTTTCTTCAAAGTGGAATGCCAAAGTCACATAAACCTATTTCGTAATCATAAATCACCAACGAATGATATGTTATACAAAATTAAGAGATATTTTTTGCTAAAGAGAATCTTGCACTTGAATGTAGCATAACTGTCAAATGCACGAGACAGAAATAAATGTATATATTTTGGTGAAATGAAACACGACTCTCACAGAAAACTTTGTGTAAAGAACTTAAGATGATCTCTGAACTGATGCTAACACCTTCACATATCCCACACCTACTCCTGCACTTTCATGGAAAAAAAGGCCATTGCACACTTCAAGACAAAGGTCATTTTCACACATACCCCACAAATGTACATGTAACACAGTTGCCAATACCAAGACATCTTTACCAATACACTTTAAATACGCACCCAAATTTGTTTTCTGTTAACACCGGGAATGTCGCCAATACAAAGCCCAGTACCATACTTTTACCCTTTCTACCCCAAAGTCCCTGACAGGACACTCTCAGTGAACATTCTTCATGAAGAATGCTGTAGAGGACTATGTGGATGCAGCAGTCATGCAGGCCAATCACCTTCATTCACCTTAACCCTGATACCATCAGTAATAGGACTGCCACCTAAACCACCCCTATCTTGGAATGCTTTCTTCTATACTTTGAACTTGTAGATCCCTGGCAGGACATTCCCAGTGGACACCATGTTTAGTAAGAATGTAGTAGAAGACTATGTAGATGCAGTGGTCAAATGGGCAAATCACCTTTATTTACCTCAAACCTGATACTGTCGGTATTAGGACTGCCATCTAAACCAATCCTAACTTGAATTCTTTTCCTATATTCTTTGAACCTCTAGATCCCTGGCAGGACATTCCCAGTGGACACCATGTTTAGTAAGAATGTAGTAGAAGACTATGTGGATGCAGCAGTCAAATGGGCCAATCACCTTTATTTACCTCAAACCTGATACTGTCGGTATTAGGACTGCCATCTAAACCAACCCTAACTTGAATTATTTTCCTATATTCTTTGAACCTCTAGATCCCTGGCAGGACATTCCCAGTGGACACCATGTTTAGTAAGAATGTAGTAGAAGACTATGTGGATGCAGCAGTCAAGCAAGCCATTCAGATCCATCTCCAGCCACCTCCTGGTGATATCCTAGTCTTCATGCCTGGACAGGAGGATATCGAGGTCACTTGTGATCTTATTGCAGGTTAGAACAAGATTAGATTTTAATTCTTTCCATTTCTTCCTCAGTTCAAAATCGACCATAAATCGACTTTGTTCTGGTGGAGATATACTACAATGCTATGGAGGTTATTTTGAATGCTTATAGCAGCAAAATACTCCTCTTGGTTGATTTTCTCTATTTTTTTTTTTTTTGAACGAATTATTACCTCATTTATTAACATGTGGGAAAGCTAGACATTGCTCTCCACTTTGCCATTCTACTCATTCAATATCATGAAATTAAAGGTGTACGATGGAAATTTTTTGGTTCCAGAATTCACTGTTTTTAGTTTGCTAGTTGTTAAATTCAGTGTTACCCTATTGTATTGTAAATTTGTTCTTTGTGGACACCACAGAACGTCTAGGAGAGCTAGACAATGCCCCACAGCTTGCCATCTTACCCATCTATTCCCAACTGCCTTCTGATCTTCAAGCCAAGATCTTCCAGAAAGCCCCTGATGGGGTCAGGAAGTGTGTGGTAGCTACCAACATTGCTGAGACTTCACTCACAGGTGAGTTTTAATATTCTAATCAAGTTCATACAAGTTTTTATGATTTCATATGAATTTGTTGTAGGTTTGATAGTTCAGCTAAATATACTTAATCACCTTTAGTGATATTTCTCAGGGTTTTTTTTTTTCTGTACAAAGTTAATTAACCAATGAATGGGTTGAGTTCAGCTTAGTTATAGATCAAATCAATTCAATTTCAATTCAATTCAATTCAATTCAATTCAATTCAATTCATTTATTTCGGAAAATAAAATTACAATACATTATAATATTACAATAACATAATATGCATACATACAATATTCTGCGGGGCTTTCCTCGAAGGTTAAAAACCTGTAATTTAGGATCGCCCATGTACAGTACAATGAAAAATATACAGATGTTATTCTAACAATACAGCAAGAAAACAATATGAAAAAGAGACACATAAAGAACAATTTAAATGAGGGAGGAAGGAAAGGAAAGGGGAAAGGGGAAAGGGGATGGGGGAAATCAATTTGCTCTATTTCTATTTAGGTTGATTTGTTCTTGTATCATTTTATTTGTTACTGTTTCATAGTGAGTATATCTTATTCAAAAGTATGGAATTCAATAAAAAAGGAGATTACATTTTTTTATTTTTATCTTCTTTACTTAAAAGACAGCCATTAGATATGTTAGTAAGCAGTCGTTGAAGTCATGACCTCATATCTGAAAATTAATACTTTAAGGGCTTATCAGAGTGTCAAGCCAATGATTTCATAGTATTGACCAACAAAACTTATTAGGTACCTGAAAACCATATTTTTCTAGATCATACTTGATCATATTTTCCACCTCTCTCCTTGCAGTTGACGGCATCATGTTTGTTGTGGACGCTGGGTACTGTAAGCTGAAGGTTTACAACCCTCGTATAGGTATGGATGCTCTGCAGGTCTACCCTATCAGTCAGGCTAACGCTAGGCAGAGATCTGGGAGGGCTGGAAGAACAGGTCCAGGGTAAGTGTATAGCACAGCACAGCCCTGTGAAGATATCATCTCAAACAATCTTATGTCAGAAGGGAGTGATCTTTGAAGACTTAAAGTGGATGGACTTGAGGATGAATTTAAGGATGATGTTGATGAAACTTGGTTTATGAACGAAACCTCTTTTCATAGGATACAAGGAGCTAAATACTTATAAACAAGGATTATTTGTGGTGCTATGGTTTCATTTTTAGGAGACAATTTTTGCAAATGTCGACCACTATTTGATAGGATATTGATGAATGCTGTGCAAAATTGCACAAGTATATATTGGGTCTTTGGTTAAGTTTATTGTCTATTTTCTTGTAATTTTTCTATGGACATCTCTCCCTGTTACAGGCAGTGCTATAGGCTGTACACAGAGAGTGCATTTAAGAATGAACTGCTGATGACAACTGTACCTGAGATCCAGAGAACAAACCTTGCTAATGTGGTGCTTCTTCTCAAATCATTAGGAGTAGATGATCTTCTGCTCTTCCACTTCATGGACCCACCCCCTCAGGTGAGAAAACATGGAATGTTAAATTTGAATATACTTGATCATTCTTCCTTCCTTCCTTCTTTAATTCAATTTCTTTGGAAACATGCTTTTATTTTTGTTTCAGATCAAGCAATTTTGTTGTTGTCTTAAAATTGAGAAGTGAAAATTGAAGTAGATTTGCAAAGTCTGCTGAAGTGTAATGTAATTTTGAATGAAACTCACATAATTAATTTATATAGATGATTGGAAGCCTTATTTGCCTTCTTGTGCTTGCTACATCCTGAATTATATATCCATATGGATGTGAGATGCCCAAGAACACAATTGGTGACGTTCAGAAAACTTTGAAAACTGCTGACAAAGTGGATTTTGTCACTATCAGCAACTTTGAGCAAGGCTAAAACATTGTGAAAAAATTCATTTGATTTTTTTTTTTAAATCTCACACAAACAAAATTAAGGAAAAACATTGTTCGACATAGACATTAATGTAGATTTATGTTTTATTTACTTCAGGACAACATGTTAAATTCCATGTATCAACTATGGATCTTAGGCGCCTTAGATAACACTGGTCAGCTAACACCTATAGGCAGACAGATGGTTGAATTTCCTCTAGATCCTGCTCTCTCTAAGCTTCTCATTGTGGCTTGTGAGATGGGATGCAGTTCAGAAGCTCTGGTAAGTGGACACTTAACCATACAAGTGGGGGGCATTTCATCAACATCAGGGGAGCATTTCATGAAAGGAGTTGTCAGATGTTTTATGCGACAAAGTCTGTTTTATCCGACAGTTGCCATAGTAACGATGCTTCTCAGCCAATCAAAATCAAGGAAAGATGATCTGACAACTTGTCAGACAACAAATGTTGATGAAACGCTCCCCTGTTGTCTGACAAGTCAGATCTGACATCTTTCCTTGATTTTGATTGGCTGAGAAGCATCGTTACTATGGCAACTGTCGGATAAAACAGACTTTGTCAGATAAAACATCCGACAAGTCCTTTCATGAAACGCTCCCCAGATCATCAAAAGGTACATAGGAACTCTACTAGCATTTTGGCATGCCAATGAAAGGCTCTATACCACAGCCATATTACTAGAATTGGATTATTATCTTGTGCATTTTTCATTTTATTGCTTGAATCAAAATAGGACGAATGAAGTTTAGAAGCACAGGACATGTGAAATTATTTTTTTAATGCAACCATGTTAATCATGCCCATATATTTGTACATGCTGTTGAGAACAATAACTTATTGGTATCATTAATGAGAAAAACAAACATACAACTTGATAGGAGTATTTTAGTGAGAAGAGAAATTTTAAAAGCCATGATGGACAAAACAAAATTTTTTACCATTCATTGCAAGTATAATGTAGTTCTCGTTGGAGCTTTTTTCTTTACAGATGGAAATTAGACAACATTTAGCATAAAATTGATATTTGTGGATAAGAATAAAACGGAATCACCAAAGATCTCTCTCTCTCTCTCTCTCTGTTTTGCCTCAGATCATTGTATCCATGCTATCTGTTCCATCCATCTTCTATCGACCCAAGGGTAGAGAAGAAGACAGTGACCAGGCTAGAGAAAAGTTCTCTGTCCCAGAGAGTGACCATTTGACCCTTCTCAATGTCTATCAGCAATGGAAAAACAACCAGTAAGTAATGGAAAATGTCCAACCTTTCATGTACCCCTTTTATTGAATATTTGTTGAAATTCATTTTTAATGTGGAAGAAGAAGAGCGAAGTAAGTGAGAATTGGTTTGCATTTTGATAGCCATTCTGAAAATTTAATCTGTCACAATGTAGTGGAAACTCAGTATAACAAGGTCCTTGGGACCATCAAAATTACCTTGTTATAGCAGGAATCTCGTTATATCAGGTTTAGAAAACAATAAAATATAAAGAGCTGGGACCGGAATATTGCCTTGTTATATCAGGAATATTGTTATATCAGATATCTTTATACCGAGTTTCTGTAGTAAGTTGCAAAAACAAATATTTGAGGGGGAAGAGAAACAGAAATGAGTAAGCTAGGTCTAAATGAGAAGGATGTTCAGGACAAGAATAAGTAGAAAGAAGGAGTTTCATCATGGCACAAGAATCAGTTACCCCTTGGATGAGGGCAAATGCCGACTTTGATAAATAATGGTGATGATGATTGTGGTGGTGATAGAATAAGGAAGAATATACATGGCCATCGTTATTTGAATATTTCTCTATAATTCAAACTTATTGTATTAAAGGTAAATCTGTAAAAATTTGCCATCTTAAGTTTTCAGCTTTCTAAATACATTTATGAATTTTAAGATAGTCACTGTTTCTATACATCAGAATGTATTGTAAATGTTAATCTCATCTCTGCCATAACAACAGCTACTCTTCCAGTTGGTCCTCTGAGCATTTCATTCATGTGAAGGCAATGCGTAAGGTACGCGAGGTCAGGCAACAGCTCAAAGACATCATGGATCAGCAAGGAATGGAGTTGGTCTCTTGTGGAACGAGCTGGGATCTTATCAGGAAATGTATCTGCTCGGCTTTCTTCCATCACGCTGCTAAACTCAAGGTAATGTGCTTGTCTTCCTCTGTACAAAATGCCTCTGGAGATTTACACCATGGTCCAATATGTCAGCTCTTTAATGTTTGGTTGGATTTCTAACATATTTTGACTAAAATTTGAAGTTGCTTAGTGTTTTTAAAGGCAATTGAGATCATCTTAATTGTGTAAAAAAAATGTATGTGCAGTTTTGTTAGTTTGCAGATAAAGTTATGTGAAGTGAAAAAATGCAGACAATGAGATTAAGCAGTGTTGTTTTTATTTATCATACTCTTTGTCAATCAGGGCATAGGAGAGTATGTCAATGTGAGAACCGGCATGCCGTGTCATCTACATCCGACTAGTGCCCTCTTTGGCATGGGTTTTACACCAGAATACATCATCTACCATGAACTGGTCATGACCTCCAAGGTATTGTTTTATCTTTAAGGTTTAGACTAAAAGATATCGGTCAGTCAAGTCAGATTTCTGCCAATTCATTCATTTTCCACCATTTTGCATCTCTTTTTGTTACATTGGTCCAAAGGTTTTGAAAGAGGAACATGATATAATTGAGTACTACCTAGTCAGACTTATGGATAAAGTCAGTATGTAGCATGTGTAATATTTAAAAAAGTGACCTTTCTAAAAAATTGTCCGTCTTCACAAGTTACTTCCAGACCTGTACATACAGCACTTGCAAATCAAATGAATTTACCTTTGTCAAGTCACCTGTCTGCAGAAATTCCTCAGACACTCGTGTCCAAAGAAAGTCTTGTGGAATCACTAGAACTTTTCTTTTTGGAGAATCAATAGGCTGAAATTTGATGTCAGCAGTGAAGACAATTAGTAATAGCTTAATGATCAAGCATGATTAGTTTCATTATAGCACATTCCAGCAGAAAAAAATTGTCTAGTTTGAAAGTTTGTCTTTCCATTTTGATTTCTTTCAGGAATACATGCAGTGTGTGACAGCTGTGGAAGGGGAATGGTTGGCTGAGTTAGGACCAATGTTCTACAGTATCAAGGAGAAAGGCAAAACAAGACAGGTATGTTTCTGTATATCATCATGCAAATAAAAAAAACCCTAAAATAACAGAGTAACTTTTTTGAAAAAGATCAAAGATCATTGTATTAGTTTTGTTGCCCTTTTGTTTGGACAGAAAAAATACGAATTGAAATGACACATTTGATGTCCATTTATGTTCATAACTCCTCATTACTTGGTAAAGAAGTATGGGATACCAAATGACCAAATACCTTAGACTTGTGAAACTAATGAATTGTTATTGCCTGTTGCTTACTCTTTTCTTCTTTTTTCTTTTAATTGTAGCAAGGACGTCAGGAAGCCAAGGCAGACTTGCCAAACATGGAGGAAGAGATGGCCCTAGCAACAGAGGAACTCCGAGCGAGGAAAGAAGACAAACTTCTTGAGAGGATCAAATCATCTAGAAGGTAAGCAGCATTCACATTGTGATGTATCTTAAACGACAGTTCGAGGGAAACTTTAAAACTTTACCTATAACTTTTGATTTTTTTAGCCCTACTGAATATCCATAGACATTACAAAGTTCAGATGTCCGTTTATGATTATCATTTGCTGTTATGTTTGCAACATAAATTTACAAGTATATATTACAAGTAAATATTAATCATCTATTACTATTCATTTTGCTTTCCTTTCAGAATGAAGATTGCTACACCTGGAAGGAAAGAGGAATCCTCCTCGTCAACACCAAGGAGAAAAACGCCCTCATCTTTTGGATTATGATCTTTCAGAATGTAGACCAGAGTGTTGGTTCAAATCACATAGGGTTCAAAATAAATCACTATTTTGAAATAACCCAATATGAATGAGGATAATTTCCAATCTTAAATGGTTCTTCTTGATCATTTGTGTGTTTTTTCCAATGTTAACATTTTGTTCCAAAACGGTGATTTTGTGTGCCTCTTGATGATGACTTGCTTACCCATGAATAACTCAGGGACAAGTATGTTTGTGAACTTACAAGTCATAAAGATTAATTTCAGTATAGTGAAGATTTTTTGAACTTTTAAACTAAAAATAGTACATTATAATTCATAAAAAGACCCATTTTCTGACTGGATTAGCAAATGAGACATGTATGATGGTTGGAAGTCTATTCGAAGACTCAGAAAAATCTTGGTAGAATGATTCATGTTGTATTCTTAAAAGGTATACAAATGTAGATGCACTATGCAAAATCATGTTGTCTTCAATAAGTGACTTTGACCAACACTAGTTCAGCTACAACATTTTTGCAGTATCATACAAGATGTTCATTTACGCTGTAGAATTTTCAAGCCAGTTTACTTATCTGAAAAAAAATGTCTTGATAAGTTGATATTGTCCTCAGTGTGGTGTAGACTTTAAAAAATATACATATACCTCAGGTATAGAGCATGCCATTGATTTTCCTTTTGGGGGGACACATTTGCTCCTGCGACAATTGCTCGTCTCGATTTCTTCGAAGACATAGGATTGGGGTTGTGATAGGGGTTTTGGATCAGAATTATGTGAGGATAAAGACTAAGGTTAATGTTTGGGTTGGGGTTGGGTTTTATGTTAGGCTTAACGTGCAGATTTTCCATGGGAGCAATTGTCGCCAGAGCAAATGTCATGGAACCCCTTTTTTTATACAACAAAAAAAAACGGTTTTTAGTATGCACCATGCCATTAAACTGACTTAAACTGCTACTTGCAATACATGTAAAATTATATTGGCTACATATGAAATGTTTCTAATGGTCATTCACTCATTGGTTTAAAAAATTAATTCTTTATATTAGTGTAAGATCTCTTATAGATATTAAAGTTCTCAGAATATTTGTACCAGTAGTAAATTCTTCATTAGAAACAATGCTTCAACTGTAACAGTGTGGAATTTAATTTGGATACTCACTGCAGATTGAAGAGGGTTAATAGGCTACTATCAGTAGACAAGTGATACATTTGAAAAGTTAATTCAATCTCATGTTTGATATGTGGAAATGGATTGATAAAAACATTAGTTTTATATTTGTAGTACTTCATTCCCACAAACATTTTTTTTTATAAAATGCATTTATCCTGAAAAGTCATATTATGAAAAGATTATTTGTTTATGCATGTACATAATGAACTGTAACTATATGCTATGTAAAATAAAACTTTTAATGAAATGTAATGTTTCAGTGTAAAACTTTGTTTTCTTTACAGCCTAAGACAGGGTTTGCTCATAAAACTAATACATTGATTTTTATATAATCATGAAGAAAAAAACCTGGAGTAGAGTATAAATAAACAAGATTCATATAACACATGAAATATTCCAAGTAAAGATTAAAAAGTTTACTACTTCAAAATAATTTATTCTATCGTTCCATTTAGGTATACAGTGTACAATGATTTTCTCCACAGATACAACATATGATAGACAAATATATAAGGCCAGGTTGTTCACTGCATGTTCAGTTATATTCTGTGATTACGTGTAGAATGAAAGATACATGTAGGGTGTTAGTAGAGTGACATGAATAGGAACATTTAAGTTAGGGTAATACATAATTTGAGTAAATGTCAAAAGGTTTTGAAAAAAAACTAAGATTTCCATTACTGTTTAAATTGTTTTATATTATTTTGAATGCAACTCTTAAAGAGTTTGCCACAAAATGCCCGCATTTTAATGAAATCCCATTTTTTGAGGTGATTTATCCAACATCAATACTCCAGGGATGGTATCATTTTCACACATATGGACTTCCAGGCTGATTTCATGTTGACAAACCCTTTAGTGAAACAATGCGAACTTACAATAGATCTGGGAGAACATCATATTCACATATGCAAATGCCTATTCTTTGTCATCTTATAACCTTCAGATCTAATGAAATGAAAAATAATCATAAATCAATGCAAATGTGGAAATAATCCATGAACAAAGAACAGTTTTGTGTACATGTATTTCCTTTATTCTGAAAAGATGAAATAATCCCCCCCCCCCCCCACCGAAAAAAAAAGAAAAAATGAGAGAGAAAAGACAAACTAAATGGGAGAATGCAGTCTAAAACATAGGTTCTTTGGGTTGATGCTTTCTTGCTAAATGTGGATTGAACTGTGAGTTATATTTTCCATCCAATTTGTCTGTTATCATCTCAGGGGCAGGTTGTTCAACCAGTGGCTTTCCAGCTAAAAATCTTTCTGTCTTAGTCCTCTCTGCTGCCTCCCTCCTCAACCTCTCTGCCCTTAACTGTTCAATAGTGGGAGCAGGTTTGGCAGACACCTTTGATTTCTGTTTGTCACTTTCATCACTTCCAGTACTAGAGAAGCTCTGACTACTGCTATCACTGCCACTATTACTGTCCACCCTGCTTGATTTGCGTTTGATATCTCGCTTATGAGATTTCCTGCCTCTTCTAGACAGTCTTGCTTCTCGCCTTGTGTCCTCACTCTCTGAACTTGAACTATCACTGTAATGTCTTGAATGTTTACTGTGCTTCCTACTGGATTTTTTGTGACTATGTCTTCTAGAGTCTCTTTTCCTCTCCTTTAGCTTGCGATGTTTCTTTCTCTTCTTTTCTCTGTGTCTTCTGTGACTTGTATCTTCCTTCCCATTTTCTTCCTCTCTAGACTTATTCTTGTACTTGCTGAACATGGACATAAGACTTGTTGTGCCAGGTAAACCCTGTGAGAGGGAAAAAAACAGTTGGTAAACTGTAAACTTGCTGCTATTGTCATGATTTCATCAGTGCTTACCAAACAAGACATCCTTATATGCTAACAAAATCAATGTATAAATTGAAACAACGGAATATAAAAATTCATGACACAGCAATTATGTTAAAGGCATTGGCTAACTTTGTGAGTAGCTGATTTAAAAAATTCTCAAACTAAGATGAAACATGTGTATGAGTACTTGTATTTGTACTCAAAAACCCTGAAACCAACCATAATTTGGAATGAAAAAGTGTAAGTTAGACCCAAACGGCGATTTTATTATCCTTCGTCTCACGAGACAATCACTGAGAGGAGAGAGGACCACTTTGCTTGAATTTGAAAATGCCATTATGTGCCTCCCTCCGCGTGATACGCCAATACACACAGTACGGTAAGGTGAGTCATACGCACATGCGCACTCCTTATGTCTATTCTGTGCAACCGACCCTCGTATATTTTTCAAACATTGGTTCACATTTTTTATATTTAAAAATACTTCCTGTGGATATTACACTTTGAAACTTTCAGACCGGTATTTTTACACTATAACCCTTATGTTTATCCCATTTTCAAGTAACAAAACAAGATTTTTTAAAATCATAACAATGTTAACCAATCTCTTTAAGAGAGGAGATCCATGTAGATCGACAGAAAGGGAGAGGAAAAGAGAGGAGAGAGTGGGGAAAGCGATAACATGTATAGAAATTGATCTGTAGAACTGTTGAAGTTTGTAGAGGGATATAAAAAAAAAAAAAGAAATACAGAGGAAAGAAGTATATTCAGAGGCACATCCAACCAAGAAAATCATTTTTAAAAAATACAAAAGCAAGGAGATGCGACAACAAAAAAATACACAAGAGGGAACAGCTGGAATACAGAAAATTTTATGACACCAAAGGAGAAGTGAAATTCCTTACAACTCAATTTGGTGACACAACATTTGCTCCTACCACACTTGCTCCTGTCTTAATTTCTCCAAAGACATAAGATTAGGGTTGGGGTTGTGATAGGGGTTTTGGTTCAGAATAATGTAAGGATAAGGAATGAGGTTAGTGTTAGGTTTAGGGTTTTTATGTTTGGCATAACACGCACATTTTCCATGGGAGCAATTATCACCAGAGCAAATGTCATGCAACCATAAATTCATACCCCTTTAGGTTGCGTTTCCTTTCCTTTGGGAGGATGTTGGTGGATGCTAGTTTGTGCATCAGGCAGAGTCTTTGGTTTCTTTCCAAGGTACCTCAACATGTCATTCATGGGGTCCATTGATGCTTTCCTCTTCATTTCATTTGTGCTGCAAAATTTAAGAACAAAGGAAAGACTACATGGTAACACAAGTTAATGATAGAATTTTAAAACATCAATTGACATGGATCTGTACACAGATTCTAAAAATCTATTTCATTATTAAAGACCTTTTCATCAACCTGTAAAACACTGCTTAAAAGATAGTACATACTACATGTAAGTGCAAAAAATAAATATTTAACACACACACACACACACACACAACACACACAAAATACTTCTTACTCAGTACTTGTAGCATCTGTGGTTTTGTCCTCTTCTCTTTTCTGTTGATACCAAGGTTTGACAGTTTGTGATTCTATGGCACTTTGTCCCAAACCAACCAGTAGACCAATCTTCTTCTCATAGGCCTCCTGTTCCTGCTTCTTCTCAGCCTCATGGTCCTTGTTACTTGTCTTTGTGTTGCTCTATCATGATAAAGATGAGATTCATCTTTAGAAGAGGTTAAACAATGAATGTACAGCTCTGAAAAAGTGGGTGTGTACCATATGTATATTAAAATTATGGGCACAAAGCATTTAAATGTAGTTTTGGTAGCAACTGTATGATACATGTACATGTAGTAGCTTGTCTGACTAATAGATTGATAAAAGGTGATCTCTTTCCCTTGCACCTTTAATAGTAAATGAATCAATTTCATTAGGTTCAATGAAAACTTAAACACCCATTTAAGTGTATAAGCTTTGATTTACTTTCAAGTCCTGTGTTAAGTTAAAAGCAGAAATATCTTTGGGTCATTCTCAGTTACTACACATAAAATGACTCCTAAATAAATAGATTACTGATGCTGATCAAGACACTAACATAAAAGAAGAATCAACTTTATCATCATATGCTGAAATGTAATTTCACTCTCTTCAAGAAAATAATTATTTGTGTTACAATATGATTATGCCGTTTTTTCTGCCACACATACAAATAAGAAATTAAGAGTAACCCATTCATTATGTAAAATATATCTTACCCCTGATTCTATTTCAGAAAAGAAGTTGATATGAGTTCTGGGCAGGGTTTGGGAGGGAGGAGCTCCAGTAATCGCAACATCAGGCAATGGCTGAGGTCCGATCACTTCCTGGTCAAATCCATGGCCGGTGTTGGCTAAATTCTTGTTTCTGGCTTTTATCCTCAATTTCTCAGTACGTGCCTCTTGTTCCTGTAAAAGTCACAATGTGGACCAGTAGGCAGTAAATGAGTGAATGCTCCAATTTCAAGAATTTTGAAAAATTATATTTGCAATTGAAACTGAAATTCACTAATTTGCAAATGCATCCCAAAGATTACATTGTACTTAATGATTTGTAAACTACTTAGAAATAAACAACATGGGTAGTTGCTCTTTTTTATAGCATATCAAAATTCTTCAGTCCTTAATTCCGGTATTGTCACTTTTGAAAAAATTCTAAGAAAATGCAGTTTTAGTTAAAAATACTATATTTGAGCCTGAGGAACTTTACAGGAACTAGCTGAAAAAGACCATTCTATGGTTTAGTCTGTAAAACAGATAATTATTACATTACAAGCTATGCTTTTACGAAGGAAAGATTATAAAACAAAACTGAATTTACTCTATGACTATTCCGAATTCTTCTGTAAATTGTATGGAATACTTACTGCCAAAGCAATTCTTGCTTCCTTCTCCTTTTCTTCTTCTGCTGCTTGAGCTTCATCCCTTTTGACTCTGGCAATATTATCTCGACTTCGAACATGCCAACTGGAACACAAAAGATAAAAATGTTAAATCACAAGTGTGTCTCACAAAATAATTTGAATAATCATTAACTAAATTCTTGTGGGTACTGGTCCATTTTCCTGTTGATTGCCACTTGCCACAGTGTGTGTCACTATGGCACTAACTATCAAGTCCAAGATAAATCAGGCTGGAGTCAATAAAAAATGCATATTCTACTGAAATATGGGGTAAAACTAAATTCATTAGAAAGTACATGTAGGTCACCGGAAGCTCGGGGGAACTCAATTGTTAAATTGCAGTGCAAATTCAATTTGTAGGAGCTTTTGACTCACAATTTTTATGACAACTCATGTAATGATGGAATTGAAACTTAGAGATTTGCACACTTCACCTTGTCAGAAAATGGATATTTCTCAGAATAACAAGAAAGAAAAAAAGATTGCCACAAATAGCTAACATTAACAATTATAATTTGATAATTTCTTTCCAAATTCCGAAGGAAAATTCAACACAAGGGGTCAAGGTTTGATATCTTGCAGGCGAAAGAACGGTGCGCATGCGGTGTTGCACTCTCGCACGTACGTATACAGGCACGCACTCTACCTGTGAGAGTGCGCCACTGAATATATCGCACATCATGCACGTTATGTTGCAGCGCTGCTCCGTTCTTTCGCCTGAGCCTGTGGCCTAGGCTAACGAACGAGTACACAGTCACAAGTATGAGTCATTGACCGAGTACACAGGATGAGTGCATAGGGCCAAACATATATCGGACTGTAGCAAACATTCAACAAGCAACAAAATTGCCCTAAGCAAGATTTAATCTTTTTATTTTTGCTAGATTATCTGGCCATATCGTGGTTTAGGAAACCACTCGTTCATTTGACGCACGCACTTGTGTACAAAGAGAATGGAGGTGGAAATAGGAAACCAATGCGTGTGACTGAATAAAGCGCTGCTGTACAAAGTGAACGGTGGTTTCCTATTCCATGATAATGCCGATTATCTGATTCAGGGACTCTTCAACTGTTCAAGTCTTGATATGCCACAAATTTGGGGATTCAGAGTTGAAAAAGGAATTTTAAACAATTATTTTCCTCTCATGTATGATTTTCTACCAAGCCCAAACGCCTGGGAATAGACACAAAAGCTTTTGAGGCTTTTCTACCGCAATGACTACTATGGAGTACAAGCTTGTAGTTGTACATGTATAGATCTAAGTGAATAACACCAATGAACGCCCCTCTGATGCTGCCTGGGCTAGGAATAACCTGGACTGGGCTAGACTACACCATCACCAACACATGGGACTACATCAAATTTATTGAGCTAAAAAGTTACGTTTTAAACTTATTTTCACAAACAAATTAATCTGAAAATTGTGAAGAAAGTAATAAAGCATCATCTCACCTTTTCTTTGGTAGAATATTCATAGCCAAGCAATTTGAATTTAACTTTTAAATGACATAAACATGTTACGATGATACTCCGAAATAGGCGAAGATGTAATGATATCGATAACACGGTCGACCTGTGGTATCGACGCGACCGTCTCTCATATAAACACATGCATGAAGCAGGGCCGGCGGGCCGGGCCGGCAGCTAGGGTCGATCGAGGGTGATCAATTTTTAAGTGCCTGATGGAGTGATGACGAAAAGGGACGCAAGAGCAATCAGAGATCAAAAGTGATCCAGTTCTGTTCTAACGTGCAGCCCAGGCCCAGCCTCCCCAGCCTTTGCTAAGCCTGAGCTGAGCCTGAGTGAGGCTGAGGCCGGCCCGGGCCAAGGTCAGGAACTTGACTTGAAGTTGAGGAAGAACGTTTTCATCAATTCACAATTCAAGTTTCCATTTGCTAGTAAAATGCCGGTGCACAACACAGCCGGTGGTTCCTCGATATTTTTTGCAAAAGCTCCAGACTTCAGTCTTCTTTGTTCAGTTGTTTGTCAGCTTGAAAGAAGTGCACCATCCGCATCTAACTCTGGATCAGATTCTTCATCAGGCATCCACAATCAGTCCACAACGATTTCCCATGATAAAAAATTTGGGCAGTCATGCCTGTCTCTAAATGTTCTGAAGTGCAGGTAGGCCTAATAATATTAGATTCAGTTTTCCACTAAGTTAACATGTGAAAAGTTTTTTTTGAATTTAAAAGAGACTTAAAGGCATTGGCTAACATTGTTATGATTTTAAAAAAATCTCATTTTGTTACTTTAAAATGGGATAAACATTAGGGTTATAGTGTAAAAATACCAGTGTGAAAGTTTCAGAGCATAATATCCACGGGAAGTATTTTTAAATATTAGAAATGTGAACCAATGTTTGAAAAATATACGAGGGTCGGTTGCATAGACCCAACGTAAGGAGTGCGCATGCGCACATGACTCAACGGACCGCACTGTGTGTATTGACGTATCACGCGGCGGAAGGCAAGTAACGGTATTTTTGAATTCGCGCAAACGGTCCTCTTAGTTCAGTGTCTCTCGAGACGAAAGCTAATAAAATCGCGGTTTGCTTCTAACTTACAGCTTTTCCTTCCAAATTATTGTTGGTTTCAGGGTTTTTGAGTATAAATACAAGTACTCATACACATGTTTCATCTTTGTTTGAGAATTTTTTAAATCAGCTGCTCACAAAGTTAGCCAATGCCTTTAACTGTTGTTAGTGTAAAGTTAGTTGAGTCTGACATTCAAATTTTTCAAAAGTTATAATCACTAGACCTCTAACGTTAGGCCCTACCCGTATTCCGTAATTGAATTGATATTGAATTGTCAGAACTTTCTGTGACAAAGAAAAGTTGGGATTTGTAACCTATTCAACTGTTGCCAGTTTTGGCTTTGCTTATCTTGTTTGGTTCGGTTGTTGGTTTTGCCCAAGAAGTAGGAACTTATCATCCCCAAGATTTTGTAGACCAGGGCCCATATTCATGAAAACTGTCTAAGCTAACATTAGATCGAACTTTAGTTGTCAACTAATTAGATTAGGCCTACATAGGTCACAATACACAGCTGGTCGACAACTAAGTTAGGGCTATGAAGGTTTCATGAATATGGGCCCTGTTAATACTATTTATCAGTTACTTTCCTTGTCTTTTAGGTTTAGTGATGAAATCTAACCTTAGTTTTGATTAATGAGTTTTATTTCAGGTTTGGAATAGATCTTCTATATGATATTTATTGATCAAATCAGATCAGATTATATGCCATCTACAACAATAATGTTGGATCATCCCTTGATGAAACATTTTTCAAAACAAAAAAAGGGGAGCAAGGGACAACAAATCGAGGAGGGGGGGGGGAGCTGGAAAGGAGGAGATACTTTCAGGGAAAGGAACAGAATTTCTCTATAGTAGTAGTATCTATAACACAACTTTGATTATTCTTACAGAGAACTGATATTCACTGAGTCCAATGTCTTAGCCTCCCCCTCTCTTCAAGAAGAAGGCACTATTTATGTGATCATCACTTCAGAGTTCTGGGAATCTGGCAAGTTACGAGAGAGATGTCTGAAGATGAACTTACAGGTAGATCTACAAGTGAAGTGTTGCTGCAGAACTTTTAAAACTTTAACAGGAAACAGACAGCTGCAAATTTCAATTGAATTTAAAACTCTGGGGGAAAGAAGAAGAAAAAAAAAGAAAGAAAAGGAGGATTTGTCAGCCATTAAATGACGTTATTTGCTATATTTTAATTTTATGTATTTCTATGTTTCCGTGTTTGCCTGACTGGTGTAATTTTTATTAAATTTGGTTGATTTGTATGGGGGAAAAATGCAAACAAACAAATCTGGGGGGGGGGGGGGGGCTAATGGAATTTTAAATTAGGGTGCATTCTTAGTTTCTTAGAATCTAACTAGTTAGAAACCCATTTTCACTTATAAAGCAAGTGCCGAGACTGAAAATGACACTTGATATAACATATTTCTATATCAAAGTAAGATAAATCTTTTTCAAAAAGTTCTGAATTACTAGTACCGGTATCGAAATATTGCATTTCATCTAGGTTGGAAAACCCATCAGGGTGATTCCGGCAGTGTTTCAAGCATGCTTCTCTTACACACTGAAGGCAAAGCTGGCTCCTTTGTGGAACAAAGTTGGAGAATATTACATCCAGGGCAGGGACTTCATCACAAATACTGGAATTCTTGGTGCTATCAGTAAGTGTTCTCCAATTTTTTTAATATGAGACAGGATTCCAGTGCTCTTCTCTTTTTTAAGTTTCCAAATATTGTAGACCGTGAATATTAGGCATGGACAGAATTCTTGATTTCATTTGTAATTGACCCCCATAGGAATGGTATAGAGAAACAATGGCAACATTTTGTGACGTTGCATCAAATTTTGATACTGGCTAAGAAAGTGTTCAAACATTTAGTTTAAAGATACACAGACATGATTTTGATTAAGACTGGATGATTTGATATTTAATGCAGTACATTTCTGAATGTGCCTTCATCTTTCATAAAGTTTTGTCATTCTGCTCTCACGACAGACCTTGAAACCAACGTGACAGATGGTGAAATATGTCTTGCAATCAAGCCTCTAACAGTCAAGATCCCGCACTGCACAGTGAGTCTTATGATTGCAGGAGTTTGAAATACTCACTTGTAATGGACATTACATGGACATTACAGGATGGCCTTATAACTGTTGATCTTGTCCTGTGGTAGATGAATCTTATGAAGATATGAAATCATTTTTGTGACATTAAAGAACCTTTCAAATATGAAGAGGAAATCGCATGGGGTTTTAAGCTCATTTTATTACAGGCAAGTAAATGAGTGTGCAACCTTTTAAGCACAGTCATTTGTTGCTTCATTGTCATTCATTTTGTACACAAAAAAACGCATAAAACTCGGCGGTTTCTCTTATATGTGATTGAGCCTTAAGAGTAAAGCAAAAATACAGAATTATGAATTTACTTGCGGCATATGTATTTTAAACAACCTTGAAGTCAGTGGAGTTATGATATAAAAAATATATCAATTAATTTAATTTCCAAAATTAAATCTCCTCTTTTATATTGATTTATCCGCATGTCCCCCCCCCCCCCCTAGAGGTTTTTAAGAAGAATCTTAAAACCTTGTGGCAGACTAGTCCCATACTCTTTCGAAATAGCAAACTACTAATAGTTCTTCTACATGATAATCTTGATTAGCTTTCTTCTTGTACAGTGTAGGACTCTATTTCCAGACCATCATGGGTAATGTGTAGTAGATAGGGTATCAACAGTGGTTAATGTGGTAAAATAACTACTTTCTCATTTTTTTTGTTTTTGTTTTTGTTTTTGTATTTTCTCCAAACAGTTGCAGGATTTTGGTGTGTGTCCTCCTATCATCAATCACTTTCTGATGGATATCAACTACATCATATCAGAATACTCGGTAGATGACAAATGGTGCTATGTACTGCCAAGGTACGCAATGGCTATGAAACTGACAAAATTGCCTTTAAAAAGGGAGTGGTGTTATCATTAAAGTGACTTGAGTTGCAGATTTTTTATATTCTACTTGTCTATGAAATTCACCCACATCAAATGTCATTCAAAATATTAAATTTGGCCTGCAGTATAAATATTTAGTATAAGTAAATTAGCAAGGCATTTACCTATCCACTGTCTTCTTAATAATTTATCACCCGTAGGCTTCCTCCCTTAAAGTATACTTCTGTATGAAAATAGATAAATTTTGATTATCTTCATAAGAGATGTTTTGATGTTAGGACAGCATGTTGACTGAATAAGTTGCTGCCACGTTGGGCAAACCAAAGACAAGCTTAAATGTCATCAAAACCAACAGTTGTGAATTGTATATACACTTTGACTTTACTGATTATCCTTGTATCTTGTGGGGAGACACATTTAAACTCTAATGTTTCTACATCTTAGGTAGATAGCTAGGTATATGAACATGTATATGCACAAACCCACTGATCAGTAATCAAACGAGATTGGTTCTCAGAGCCATTGGAAACAATGAAAAGGGTTCTTCTTAATGGCTGCTTTCATATTCTTGATTTTCAGGATAATTAATAACATATGGACTATCTTTTTTGTTTATTATTGACAATAACGTGATATATGCAAATTGTGTTTTTTGTTTGTTTTTTCTTGTAGCTGTCTCAGGGGTACCTAAATAGCAACGTGGACCTCAAGGAGTTACATTTTGAAATTTAAAAAAAAGATTTATGTGACAAATTTCAAATGAATCAATTTTCAAAGTCTTCCTAGTATAAATATATAGATGATCACGTATTGTATACATTAGATATTTGTATTTTGATAAATATGTACATTTTATTTCATTTTGCAGCATGAAGAAAGGAAAGGTTGTGAGTCTCATGCATCATATTCCATCGTCTAGTCCTTTCAAGTCCTACAATGATCTGAGGAAGTACTGGAAAAATAATGCAAGTTTAATCATCCATAATTAGATATCATTTGATTTTAACATTTATGAAAGTCTGTAGAGGTATAGAGGTGCCGTAGGCGAGTGGCTTATGGCACTTGAAAAAAGACGCAAGAATCAGACGTTCGATCCCTGGCACAGCACTTATGCCCTTGAGTAAGGCATTTTACATTGCTCTTTTATCATACATCAAATAAATTACTTGGTAAGTGCTATAGGCACATTCATAACTGTCATGACTGTGTGCATGTGTGTGTTGTTGGTTTTTTTTTAAGTCTCTACAATGTAAAGGTGATAGGAAATTATAATGAATTTTAATTAGGATTGTTAAAATATAAGTATACTTAATCATTGGAAATAAAAGAAAAGACATATTTATACACAAGCTCGCCAGATCTTATGCTATGGAAATTGAGCACTATTTTGTAAAGATTGTCACTTAGAAATGTGCTCTTTGTATCTCCAAATTATGTATTTGCAGTATGGCTACAGACTACCAGAGAGTGGAGAAGGCATAGTATACATCAACATCTTCTTTCCTGCGATACCTCACACAATATTCACGTATCCTTTACCAGTAATGGAATTAGTGATATCAAACTGAATCCTTAAAGGCATTGGCTAACTTTGTGAGTAGCTGATTTTTAAAATTCTCAAACTAAGATGAAACATGTGTATGAGCACTTGAATTTGTACTAAAAAACCCTGAAACCAACCATAATTTAGAATGAAAAAGTGTAAGTTAGACGCAAACTGCGATTTTATTATCCTTCATCTCACGAGACAATCACTGAGAGGACCACTTTGCTTGAATTTGAAAATGCCGTTATGTGCCTCCCGCCGCTTGATACGCCAATACACACAGTACGGTAAGGTGAGTCATACGCGCATGCGCACTCCTTATGTCTATTCTGTGCAACCGACCATCATATATTTTTCAAACATTGGTTCACATTTTTGATATTTAAAAATACTTCCTGTGGATATTATACTTTGAAACTTTCAGACTGGTATTTTTACACTATAACCCTTATGTTTATCCCATTTTCAAGTAACAAAACAAGATTTTTGTTAAATAACAATGTTAACCAATGTCTTTAATAAAGCATCGCAAGACGCTATGTTGTTTTTTGAGGACAAGAGAAATAGGCATATCTGATTATTTGAAATAATTGCTACTTTGAATATTTCATAAGAACAATAGTCTTTTGCAAATTGGAGAAAGTATTTTATGAAGACATTTATCTGAACTTATGTTCTATGTTTGTTTGTTTGTTGTTGTTGTTTTTTTTAGTTCTAGATGCAGGTTATAGTAATTTGATAATAACCTGAAATTCACATTTTTATCTTTTATTTTTTTAGTTTAAGAATATCAAGATCACTAGGTGTATATCAGACATTTAAAATAGGACAAAGGAAGAGAATATGTTTGAAGCCTTTAACATAGAATGGCATGCAGTTACCCAGAATTCTGCATCAGGAAGGTTGAACCAAGACCCATTCCTAGAGTCGATTCTACTCCAGTCCTGCAAGCATTCCTGACAGATATCAAGAAGAAGATGCCACACATGTGCCACACTCCTCTAGAAGTCACCAGGAAACCACAGTACACAACCGTCACCATGAATTCAGCCATTGGATATGTAAGCAACAAAGAGGAATTGTTTATTGTTTATCATGAAATCAGTGGACTTTTTTTTTTGGTACCACTCACAGTTTCACTTATGGGATTATGTGTATGCATTCAGGTTAAGACATTTAGCTTGATTTCCTTTAATACTTTTTGTCGTTTGTTGCTCTTTTCTTCTAGAAGAATTGCTTATTTATCATAAAGGAGATGAGTTACTTGGATCAATGAAATACTAATTAACTAGCAAAACCTTCTGGAAATCACATTTTTAAAAAACCATAGGGAATAGTTCCAAATTATGAAAATTATGACATTGTGTTGGACATCTAAAACGGGACTTCTAGCTTGGTGTCCATATTTTTTTTTTCGTCATTACACACCACTTGGTGTGTTTTTTACAAAGAGATAGTTGGCTGTCATTCATTTGCAACCTTCAACATTTCCTTTTTCTTTTATTCTATAAGAACATTTTTCTGTTTTATTGCCATATAAGGAAATTTCCTCCACAAATGGCACAAGAGATGGCAGAGACTAAATTAATGCAAGTAATTCATACAGATATTATTTTCTATTCTTTGACAGGTTGAATCTGAAGGCCATTCAAGTATGACTCTGATCAGTAGGAAATCTACCATGCCGCAGAGAATCCCTGCTCGGAGTCTGGTGCCTGTCAGCGAGCACAACATCCAGCCTCAGATATCTCCTTACAGACCCCTGAGTGGACATCAAACAAATGTCAAGTCTGCCACAGGCTACATCCTCAAGACACCTCATAACATGTCTCCTGTCACTCCTGCCCTCCCGCCTAGTCACTTTGGGTACCCTCATGATGGGATCTTGTCCAAAGATGGCCGGCAGCATCTTCAGCAAATTGCTAATCCACATCGTCCTTTACCATATGGGAGCAACACAAAAGTGACACCTTCACGGCATCATTGTCATGATCATCAAAGTCCTAGACAGTCACCTTATGCTGCTAAGAACACACTCGCCATGCCAGTGGGTTCTCCTGGACAGCAAGCTTTGTTCTGTACTCCTCCACATTCATATACACCACCAGCACACACTGGAGTATATCCTGTGCCTCATCAGATGACACCAGCAAATATTCCAGTTGCTTCTGGGAGAAAGGAGTTGCGTCAGTCTGCTCCAAAGTCGGCCAGAAATCTTAACCACACCATATTCTCTTTGGCTGCTGAGCTTCGTAACCAGTCAGGACAGGACATCAACAACTCCCCTCAACATGCATGTATGCCTGCTTATCGAAAGGCAATGAGCAGGCATGTTGGTTCTGGAAGAGATGCCAGTAACTTATCACCACCTCTTCAGATGCAAGAAATCCCAGAGAGGGGTGGAATTCTCCACCAAGGGAATGATGGAGGGTTTGCAAGAAAAGAAGAACTTACAGTTACTCAGTACCCTCCTGCTCCTGCATCAAGGCCATTTGTGCCCATCTTTAACCCCAAACCATCTCGCTCACTCTCAATTCTGGCCAGTGCTAACCAAACATCCCAAGGACCAAAGATCAAACCCCAATTCACCCCACACAAACCACGATCAGTGCAGCCATCCACATTTATGTCCAGAGCTGATGCCATGCCCACCCAGAAGCCTACCACCTATCCATCAACCACTGATCTGACATCTTGCGATGATGTCATCCCACCAACCCAACCAACATTACAATGCCCACAGCATCATCTGCCAAATGCTGCAATGCTCAAGCAACAGCAGTACTCTCTTTCGCCATCTTCTGACTCAACTTCTCAACCAGCTGCTAGACAGGCCCTTTATTTTGGACCCAGCAAGATGTCATCCTTCAAGCCAGTAGGAACTTTGTCCAAACCAAATCATCCCCTAGTATCTGTTGCCACTAGCTCAACCAACCATGCAAAGAAGAGAAAAGCTAAGGTAATTACATTTAAAGATCTCCTACATTGCTATTTTCAGAAAAAAAGCCCAGACAGTTTCAGGCTTTTGTTATAAAAAAAGAAAAGAAATGGAAGAATGTAAATGGGGGGTAATTTCATACTAATGCTATGTAAGTTATTTGTAAGTTCAATCCCATTTAGTGCTCAAACACTGAGAGTATAGATTTTCAACATTTGTACTCAATTTCTGTTCTGCTGTTTCCTCCGCCTTAAAGGATGGTGATGATTCTGGAGAGGCAAAGAAATCCAAGCCTCGTTCCAAACCCAGGGTTCAAGAAAATATGGATGTTCAACTGATGGCACAGAATGATCAGGTAAGAAATCATACGGTAATCATTTAATTCTTCTGTAATTAGAGTAATACTGAAAATTTGTTGATTTCGTACAGGAATTTTGTTATATTCAATATTAGCATTTATATATATATATATATACCCTACTTCCTGTTTCTATTGCATTTATCTTTTGATAAAATTATCACTTCAAACTTTAATCTATATAAAAGTTAAAACTTGACAGAGTTCTGTAATAAACTATACTGTTGTATAAATGTTGCTCCTTAGAGTTGTTTTGAGAATTCATGCTCATGATTATATATTTCATATCAATTGACAGCTCTCAAAGGTGACCAGTATCACCCTGGTAGCCTGGTTGAAGGAAAAGGGTGTCAGTGTGTCCTCAAAAGACAAGACACTTGATTTGATCACCAAAGTCATGACATTCATCAACTGCTCAGCCAAAGAAATGTAAACCAGAAACTCTTCAAAGATGCAAAGATGAACAATGTCTGTTTTTTTTGCCTTACATAGAAAGATTAAGAACCTGACTTGATGCATTTCAAGATAAATGTGTGATTATTTAAATGTCCTATAGTATATATACTTTTTTTTTTTGACAAACCAAAGACTTTTCTGCCACACGCTTGTGCTTCAAGTTCTAACAACCATGGTTTTGAATGGTAGATGCCAGTTTAGAAGTGTGTGATGTACATATAATCATAAATTGAATGTATAGCAGTTTTGATTAAAGGAAATTGTGTAATACATTATGTACATTTTAATATAGTCACCTTTACCTCATATTAGTGATATAATATATTGTATTTAATAATATAATTGATTCAGAAATAGCTCTCTAATTAATTATTAATTGAGATGTTGTTATATTAATGTAAATTATTCAATTTTAAAAAATTCTATCTTAAATTATTGATGCAAATACACTCTGATTTTTGTAAATTATTGATTCAGGGAAAATGCAGTAATTGTGTAATATTGGTGCAGATATAATAGTAAAGTTATTGATCTAACCATAGTTCTGTAATCTATACAATTGTTGATTCAGATAGATTTATAATGATAGTATATTGAAATCATAGATAGGATAGAACAGAAATTGTTCTGCAGTTATAAGTTATGATTTGTTAATTCAAACATAATTCTATGTTATACATTATTGACAATGACATTATTTTGTACATTATTGGGGTAGATAGGTCAATATAATTGCATTATATTGCCACTGAAAGTTTCATTATAGCAAATGATTGATTCATCCAAAGCTACCGATGTAAATTATTTAAATACATTTCTGTCATTGCAAATTGTTGATTGATATGGTTCTTGTTGTACATGTTCATTGTTCATTAAGGCTTAGATCTTGTATGCACATAATGGACTTTGTTTCTGTTTCTATAACTGAAACAGTTCTCTTGTAAATGTTTTATTCAAACATTCTATTGTTGTAAATGCTTGGCTCCAGACATAAAGGGATGTGCATAAGTGACTGCTGTAAAAAGATTGTCAAGTGAATTGGTCATTTTGTAATCTAATCTGATAAAGCCTTCTAAGCTATACAACTTGAGTAATTTCACTTACTCTTTTCATTGTACTATATTCCGATTTTGCATTACTTTGGTTCTTTTAGATGTATGTTGTTTTATATATTCTTAAGGGGCAGTTTTCTACTAAACATTTGCCATCTGATGATGGTGATTTGATGAAAATTTCAACACAGCACAGATGTAATTTATACTCATAAATATTGACCGTTAGTTGTTGTCACAACTTTAAAATTTTGTATAATTTGGGACATTTTCACTGTATATATCATCATGTCCATTATCCTATGATTTTGTATACTTTGTAAAAGTATGTATTTAGATTTTTTTACATGCAATCTTGCCTATCGAAATAAAGCTTAGGTGTTCTTTTTCAGGTTTCTTAAACAATATTTTCCTCAGTGCTTTTTTTGTTACTATTATTTCATTTTAGAAGCTTTTAACAGCTTTTGTATAATATTCACTCAGTTTAAGTTAATTTCACTTTTGCACTCAGTAATATCAGCAGATTTTGCATATCGAGCAGGGGAAAGGGGGAGGGGTGGAGAGAGAGAGAAGAAAAGAGAGAAAAAGAAGAGAGTGGTTGACATTGGGGGAGGAAAGGGAAATCATTATTTGAGACAAACTGCATTAAACAACTAGGACAGACAAGGAAAGGAAGGGTCAGCTAAGAAGGTTAAACAAGACTAAAGAGAGATAGTTATGAGGGGGTGGAGAAGCAAATAAAAAAATATAAACAAGATATACTCTTTAGTCTTAAACAAGACTAAAGAGACATAATTATGAGTGGGTAGAGAAGCAAAGAAAAAAATAGTAACAAGATATCTTATAGGGTTAGTGTGGTGTATTCAAAAGTCAGAGATAAAAATAAGATTTGGTTAAATTTTTCAAATTTTGATAACACAACCCCAACCACTTTCCCATTTTGGAGAAAAACTCACATGAGGATATTTTAAAATATAAATTATCTGCCAATTAACATAATCTTTGGTTTCAGCTGCACTGATCAACTATCAATCACTGGGATGATTATTAATTTGGCCTTTAAAAAAAAACCTGAAGATGTATTTTTTAAAGTCTCTGAATTCACTATCCTCATGAACACACTGTACCTTTAACATCAAAAGTGGCACTAAGAATGAAAAAAAAAAAATCCAAGTTGCTTTGTAATGCTTTAAATGGTTTGAGTTTATTATTTGTTAATCTGCACAGATATATTTCACATAATTTTACACAATCATTTTAGACCCATGATACATAAAAACATCATGAACAGCACATACATATTACATATGCATGCCAAATAAGTACCGCTACCAATTTTTGAAGGAAATATGTTATCTATTTCCAAAATCTATTCAATTGGACAAATGCACATACATGTACATATCAACATGTATACCAAGTAAGTACAGCAATTTTTGGAAGGAAAATTTTATAAACAATCAATTTTTATAAACAATTCACAAGCAAAATAGACCCCAAAGAACCACATTTAGCAAGAACTCCTGTTCTAAATAGATAAAACTACAACTTTCAGAATTCTTTACATTAAGAAGTTGATGTATAGCATGAGAAATGTTTTAAATGCCATTAACATTCCAGATGTGTACATGAACATGAAAAATGATAAGAAATGTAAGGAATAATAAAGATCTGGGCACAGAAGTTATCTATTTTAATCACATAATAGACATATGGTTGTTCTACAATTAGATCCTAACATCGTAAGAAATACTATGCTATTTAATCTCAAATTTCCATCCAAATAAGTCAGTTTATGATGCAATATATGAAATATACAGACCACCTTCGATTAGGAATAGAGAATCTCAGAATGACAATACAATCTCTGTTGGCCATGGTAAACGATCCTCACTTTTTTTTTACTGGCTAACTGAATTCTAAACAGAGGGTGAAGAACACTTTCAAAATGTGTCCCTCTCCGAAATAAATGATGTCCCTGTGGATTAATGACATGATATTATGATATTTCAAAATTTTCCAGAAATTAGACATTAATATAGCTTTCTTGCTATGATATAAAGGAAACGGGAAAACTAAATATAAGAAATTTCCTTTACTATTGAATTGTTGAAATACATGTATGCAAGGACTTGTCTACGTAATGATGAATTGCTTAATTCACAATACATTGTAGTGCTGAGATACATGTAAACTTAGAGAGAAATGCTAAGTATTTGAGAGACTTCACGTTTGAGTTGTTGCATCCTCACATTAAATCTCTAGTAGAATATCAATTTTAATCCAGTTAATGAAACTCTGATGGTAGTAAATTCGATAGACATGTAGATCCTTTCAGCTCCATTAAGTGGGATGCTGATCTCATGACAATTCAATCATCTTAAGATTTTTTTTTTTTTATTCATTTATCCTTTTTATTTATTTATTCATTCTCCACACATGGGCTGAATTACGCTCTTCGGCCAGAGGCTGTTCTTCTGAAGGGTCCAGATATCAAATGATGAAGTATCTTCAATTTCGGATTAACAATATTTTACTGATCTGGACCATATATCTGCATCACATATCGACAACACTTTTCTTCTGAAAACATATAGCAATTAAGTACATTTCACAGTCATATTTTGAAACTCATTTGTCTACAACTTCCCTATTCATGGTACAGTTTTGCCATTATATTACTTTGTATCAATTACTTAACTATTCTGTATATTCCTCATAAGCGATACAACTACCCAGTCTGCAAAAGCAGACTAATACCATACAATACTTCTGAAAAAAATATATACACACATCTGTTTTAAAGATGAATTTCTATTTCTATCTTTATCATCTAACATAATTGTGATGAAATCTAATTTTGTAAAATAAATTTACGAACTTTGATTCAAACAACTGAGTACCGTGAACAAATCTAAAATAGCTCTTCCTTTTTTGGCTTTAACATCCTGGTATACTAAACAACACGAACTATTATTCAGTACATAAAGATGGAATGCAATTCTATTGCAAAAAAGAAAGTTCTCAAACGACTATTATCTATATATTTTCTAGGAATTGTACATGTATAAATGTGGCTGCCCAAGAAAATACAACAAAATATGAATATTTGCTAATCTTACCTATAAGACTGTATACAAACTAAAGTTAAACATATAAATTTCAATAAACTATATCACAGGACTTCTGGATATGAATAGCTCATTCCCACCTATTAAACTATAACTTTGATAGTTTGTAGCTCACTTTTCACTATGTTCATGGTTCTGCTCCCCAACAATTTGTCTCTCCAGTTCAAAACTGAACCCCTGGAGATCTTTACGCTCATTCACTTCCAGTTCTTGTAATCCCTAGAGTTGCAAAAACTTGAGGGGAAAGATCATTTGCCCAAGCATGTCCTAAATTATGGAATAGCCTTCCTGAAAACATCAAAACATGTGTAGCATTTGAACTCCTGTAAAAATCATGTTAAAACAATACTGTTCAATTCTTAATTATTTCAATATGCACCTTGAGCACTCCACAAAGTGGATTTGGTGTTGTATAAGTCGCATTTATTATTATCATCATTATTCTAAATTTTCATGATTTTAAATAAAAAATGATTAATTTTGATGAAAATGAAATTGCACCTCTCTATGAGCTTATCAACACAAATCTACAGAAAAGTTTCATAGATAAATATTAACAAATGAAAACACTTATCTAGAAAAAGGTTGGCACTACATATTCTAGAATCAAAAGAAGTATTAGATGATGCCACATTGCGAGATAATCTTCTTTAATGATAAAAAGAAATACAATAAACCAAAAGAGCTTCAATATACCATACATGTGGAAGAAAATGAGAAAAACACATGTATTAATATATAATACAGACCAAACAAAAAGAGTTGTAGAAAAGCAAATTAGATAACTAGAGACAAAACACAGTAACTAACTATGTACGATACACTTGAAGCACACACACACACAAAAAAGAAGACAAGAGCCACATATCCTGGAAAATATACATGTGTATCTATTGGTGTTTATTGCTGGCATGCTTTTTTTTTTTTCCCCTATACCTCACAATGCAACAGTGAGAACAGATAAATGAGTTTTACTCTCTTTATAACTTTTACACACTTCTATAATCTCAAGTCATCCACAACACAAAATTATTGCACTTTAAAATGCTTCGCTTTGATTTGGTAACACTGATCGATGCAAACAATATAACTGTTCTATCATTTATAAAGATAAAGATACGAGTTTTTGGTTCATTCACTCGTGTTTCTTGTTTTGAAAAGCTTATTTGCCATTAGTAAATGACTTCTGAAGGGAGTTAATGGCTTCCTGCTTTCTAGCACAAAACATTTCATGAAAAGGAATCTAGTTCAGCATAGATACATATATATCAAATTACTAAATTTATGTTTTCAAATAGTACCTGGCCCTGATTATTTAGTCTACTTACTAGTATACTGATGTATTGAAACCTTAGAAAAAGAAACATCATCTAATCGTACTAGGCGCTAATCTCGCACATTTGTTACATCATGATCTCATAGAGGAGTTTTAAGTAGCATACAGTATGAAGTAGGTCAACCATAAAATCAGGTTTGATATGAAATACTCTGTATGTATTCATTACTATAAGGTTTAAGATTTGTATTTATATGCACAATATATGCAAATGCACACCTATAATGAAAGATTTTTAAGTAGCATACAGTATGAAGTAGGTCAACCATAAAGTCAGATTTGATATGAAATACTCTGTATGTATTCATTACTATAGGATTTAAGATTCGTATTTATATGCACAATATGCACAAATGCACACCTATAATGAATGATTTTTAAGTAGCATACAGTATGAAGTAGGTCAACCATAAAATCAGATTTGATATGAAATACTCTGTATGTATTCATTACTATAAGTTTAAGATTTATATTTATATGAACAATATACGCAAATGCACACCTATAACGAAAGATTTTTAAGTAGCATACAGTATGAAGTAGGTCAACCATAAAATCAGATTTGATATGAAATACTCTGTATGTATTCATTACTATAAGTTTAAGATTTGTATTTATATGCACAATATGCACAATATATGCAAATGCACACCTATGATGAAAGATTTTTAAGTAGCATACAGTATGAAGTAGGTCAACCATAAAATCAGATTTGATTCTTCAGATGTTACACAAAAGGCCATTCACTACAAGTTATCATTATTAAATTCAATTTTTCAGTTTTTAATGTTAAATACTTTTGCTTACACAAGAATAATACCTGCCCCAATTATCACATTTACATCACAACATGTTTTTTACCCTCTCAAACACATGCTGCATGCTTCTGTGACACCTCTTATCTTCCAAGTGGCCATTCCCAACAGGTTTGAATGAATACACACCTGTTCTTTGCTTGATGTATGTGCACATACAGTTGGGTACTACAACAAGACAGTATCATTTCAAATTGGCATCAGTATCCATCTTTTTTTTTCCTTTGCAACCCCCCAAAAGACTTGGCATTACAGCACACATTAATCATAGTCACATACTCATGCTAGAATACCAGAATGCTTTTCACTTCACAATGAAACTCAACCAATCCACACATAGAACATACATACATACTAAGCTATATCCAGCTGTCAACTACGTACTAGCAGTTTTCTACTGTATTTTAACAGCATGGATCTACAAAAGCTCTGCTATTACACTGTTCTTGGAACCAGGAATCCCTAGTCTTGGGATACACTTCATCATTTTTATATACGGTAGTCACTTGGTTAGGATTCACAACTACATATTCAATTGTTACTTATAAACATATTTGTATTTGCTTTCTTACCATAGCATTCAGAGTTTAAGTATGCCACAAATATATTTTTCTTTCGAAGTTTATATAGTCTTAATTAGTACTACAAGCAGGCACAGGAATAATATATTATCTTTATCTTTATAATGGTACTTTTATTCTAGTTTCACTCATTATACTGGTTATGAAGATAATGGTAGCTTTTCCTGTCTAACAGGTTTACTGAGAAACCAAAAGAATGTTCATTGTTATTCTTACAACCTTCAAAAATGTTAATTCACTGTATTTCAACATATGCCACACACAGCTTTAATAATGACAGACATGTGATAATATGGATATTGATGTATAGGCATGATATAACATGGTGGAGTACAGGTAGTACCTTTTAGGACCTTTGTTGTCTAGAAGCTGAAGAGAAGACTCATTGCTTCTGCTGCCTTGACCCTCACTGATGGCTCTGGATCCTTCAGCAGTTGTATTAAAGCTGCACAATGATGAAAAGAATATAAAATATAATGCCCAAAATTATTTGAAAAGCAAAATTCATGCTTTATAAACAGATTTGGCATTCACTACCAGCATTGCATCATATCAACAACAACAACTAAAGAAAATCACTTTGGAACTGAAAATACCACATGCCAGAATTGTGTACATACTAAACACTGTAGTTAAAAAAATATCATATGATTAATGTACCAATACAGAAAGGACTCTACTAAAAATTGATTGATAGGCCACATGGTATTGTAATCTATCAAAACTTATGAAAGTTCTAAAAATGGCTAGAACGTAAAACTGTCTTGGATGAAGTATGTATATGCACAATGCACATTATTCAAAAATTACACCCTGCGAGATCTCTACACTCATCCACTTCCAGTTCTCTTGTGATCCCCAAAGTTGCAAAAATGTGGGGGGAAAGATCATTCGCCCACTCGTCTCCTAAGTTATGGAATAGCCTTCCTGAAGACATCAAAAAATGCTTAACCTCTGACTCCTTTAAAAATCATGTAAAAACATTTCTGTTCAATTCTTAATTATTTCTATTTGCGTCTTGAGCACTCCATAGAGTGGATTTGGTGCTATATAAGTTATATTGATTATCATTATTCCTTCAAAAAAGAGTAAAATTAAAGTATGCTTACCTCCACACACATGATCCTTGCTGATAAGACTTTGATTATCCCTGGGTAAGTTACCAAGTAAAAAGCCTACACACATAGCGGCATTAGCTCGAATATCAGGCCAGGCACTACGAAAGAATGACACGTTACCCATCACATAGAAGTTTACTTTCTGCAGGAGGTCAACAATCTGAAAGAAAGATAACATTTAAATTGCAGTAGAGGCTCTGATATCAAGGTTTTTTATCAAATAAATTAACCATAAGATATCTCTTTTGATAAAGCTTTTCACATCATGATATTAAACAGGAATTTACCAGAATTTATATCATCTCTAATGCTGCTATAGTAAAAAAAAAAATGCAAGAAAAAGAACAATCCTGCTCAATTACAAATATTCAGATGATTTTGAAAAACAGATTTACTGAAAATCAAAAACTAAAAAGAAGAAAAGGGAAGAAGAGGAATTCACTGCTTCTATAGAAATGCATTCAGGGAAAATACAAGTAGCTGCTGTTTCTGAATGAATAAAAATATATAATACAATGGTGAAATCTGCCTTCAAACCTTCAACCAATCAAAATTCGACAGGAACCCTGATTTATCTGATGTTTAAACAAAGCTCAATTGAGATACATGTTTGTATCAATAGGATGTCTGGTGTAATGTTCTCATAACATTTCACACATTTTTGTTTTCAGTTTCAAATTAATAGGCCTTCCCATTAAATGCAAACTACTTAGACAAACAGTTTAACTGATGGCATGGATAGATTCTTTACAAGAATACATGGATACTTACAATGACCTTTGAGAGATCATACATGAACTCTCCATAGTTGAGCTTCCTGTCCTCCAGTAGATGTTTCTGGAACATGTCATTCATGGAACTTGACCCCATCAGAGGACCAAACTGTCGGAGAGCAAATTTGCAGGACTGGAAAAAATAAAATATATCAATTTTACTTCAAATAGGTATTTATCCTAAAAAACAGGATGAGAGTTGAGTCTAAAGACACATTTTTCCATAATCTGCAGCCCATGTTATCCAGGACTGAGTATTACAATGGTTAGCAAAGGAAAGAGTGCAAAAGCTTTGAAACATTAACCTGTGCTCCTTACAATCTCTGAAAAAGTACTTCAAAGGGTATGGATTCCTTGAGGTATAGTAGCAGACTGTTCACCTGTTACAATTCTTGTTACAATTCTGGATAGGGAGAATTGTCATGTGCTACTAGTGCTAAGACAAGATAAAACTGCAACCTTTACAAAGCAAGCAAGTGAATGCTAATGACATCAACACATTCATGACAAGGTCCTCTCCTTAGCACTCTCATATGATAAACATACCTTCTTTACATCATCATCCTCATCATTGAGATGAAGCAGTAGACTGACAAAGTTGGTATGGATCTGCTCCAGGAACGGATCTCTAGAAGGACCGTCACCAAACCGACTCAGGTTACCAAACAGAGTGAAGGCAGCAGCACGTACTGAAGCACGATCCTACGTAATCATGCAAAATAAAATAAATATATTTCAAACATTTCTTTCAAGTGCAATAGAGCCTGTGAGCCTTTATTCTCCTCTACCAACTGTAAATGTCCCTTAATTTTATAGTTAAGGAAGAGTGAATTACCTACACATCAATCCCCCTGCAACATGTTAATGAACATAGGACTCTTATTATATTTCTGTACATACAAAAATGCAAAGATTTTTTTAGTCAAATTGATGGTAATGCCTACAATAAATGTACATGTATGTGTGATAAGGATGTCATTTGGTTATCTAGAATGTTTGGTGCACACACAAAAACAATTAAATAGCTAATTACAGTGCTTCCTTATCCTGATGTGACAAATGTTGAGGTGACGACTAGACAAATAATGGAATCTTTTTTAAATATTATCGAAAAGATGCACAAACAGTTTAATCTGGAAAAATTTTAACAGGTAATGTCATAAAACTACATAGAGGAGAAAACATCAGAAAATTTTATCTGTCTGTCTTGTGCTAACCTTTTCAAAGCATGGTCTGATGCGTAATGTAACATTGATGAGGATAGGTCTGACATTACTCTCTGATATCTCCATCAGGATGCGGGTGAGACCAGACATGGCTTCCAACGTGATGCTATCCTCTGGGTCATCTTTATCATCCATACCAGCCATCATGGAGGACAGGACAGTGGTGGAGTACTTCTGGACCTGAAACAGGAAATGCCAGAGACAAAGTGATGGAAAACATTTAGAATGATTAAATAGAACAACAGTGGAATAATGCTGGACCAGCAATCACAGTGCTTAAGAGATGTGGAAAACAAAATAAAGTAATATAATGCATATGATGAGGGCGATGACTGTTCATCTTGGTCATCTTTATGATCAATACCAGCCATCATGGAAGAAAGGATGGTGTTAGAACTAAGGGGGAGATGATAACAAGAGAAATGTAAAGTCTATTGAAGCCTTAATTAATAGGATCATTTGAAGATGTATATGGCATTCATGTATGCTTATAACGCAAATATTTGTAAGCGAGCTCCAGAGAACCTACAGTTTCAAGACTTGGAAGGAAATGTTATTAATAAGTAATGCCTTCCTCCACTGCATGGCTTATGAACATGATGTTCAAACTGATTACAACCGTGCTATTATCTGAGCAATCATTCTTAAGTGAATCTCAGCCCAATGAATGACGAACTAGAAATGACACATGAATATAACTTAATTAACACTCTGTATTATAAAATGTGATGGAAAGGTATTTCATTTATGAGCGGTTTGAATCTTCTTTTGTAACTTTTCGTTTTGACAATTCTAACTCTGGTAAGGTATATACACTTCCACTTTCATCATTAAAGATAATCTTGAAAATTGAAAATGTAATGAGGATTTACCTGGTCAGATCCAACACTTGCTATGTTACCAAGTCCCTTGATGCACAGCTTACGAACGATAGCATTACCATCAACAAGTCTACCAAGGAGATTGTTCATGATGATCTCAACCTGAGAGATGTCCCCAGCACACTTCTGATTGATTAACTAGATTGCAAAATAGAACACAAAAATAATTACATCATGATAAATCAACAAAGTCCTACTAATGTATCTACTTCAGTATACTTTTATAATTTTTTAATGAAAGGAAATAACAAACCTCCCAACCTTTCACAGCAAACAGTACGAATATCTAGAGGGAAAGCAACGAGTACAGTCTATTTTATATGTTTCTTACACACAGGTTTTCAGAAGAATCTAGGGCTGATAATATCAGTATGAAGGTCAAAAATAAGAATAAATTCCTCCTAAACGGCAGGGTGGTAGCTATGAAATAATGTAAAATTATTTGATATCTATGTATACCCAAGATCTGCCCAAGTTACATCTGGTATACAAAGTAAGTACATGTTGTAACTACAAATGAAGTCTATATATTTATGACAAGAAAAAAGAATACAGAGCATCCACCACATACCTCAGCTAGAAAAGCAGTGGTAACAATTCTCTGAGTGTCAAACAGACTGTTGAGGTTTGGTGACAGAGCTCCAATGATACGAGGAATATAGTTGCCTCTATACTCTGCTACAGCTCTGTTTGGAAGGACAGCAATAAATATATAAAATTATGATTACCGGTATGTTTCTAAAATGTTATATCAAAAATTTTCAATAGTATTTATTTTTCTATTTTTTCATAAGCAATCAAAATCTCAACTACTATTCCATCCAGTCAATACATCAATTTGGCCAAACTACTTACGAATAATCATAATAATCATCAAACTACTTTCATAATCCTACTATATAAAGGTGTAGCTATAGATCCATCACTGTATAGACTAGTCTATTCATCTAAACTGCCATCTTTCTATCATTCAAGCTATCCATTAATTTCATGCAGCAGTCCATTCATTGATCTATCACTTCATCTATTTCAGCATCTAAAAACAACAACACCACCACCACCACCACCAACAGCAACTAATTCTAAAGTAAACAAACCTTCCAAGTATTTGAACCCCATCCTCATACTGATCCTCTTCCTGTAACTGAGTCCATACTCCTTCTTTACTCAGTAATTCCATCAGATCGGCCGAGTTGGGCCCTCGAGCTAGCAGGCACTTCATAGCTTCAGTGGCCAAGCTGATCAAAATAAAGATCAAAGGTATTAGAATGTACCAATGAGAAGGCTTTTAGGGTCTGAAAGAAGATGATGATGAAGGGGGAAATGGAGTAAAGGAATAGGAAAAGAAAGGAGAGAAGACATGGGAAAGGAATGCAAGTGTGCATGCTGACACTAAATAATTTCTTTCATTTTTGATAATCCTCGTGAGTTTTGTTATTACTATTATTATTATTGATTTGGCGTCACCTGTGCCTGGGAGGGGAAAAGCGAATTGAATCACTGTAACCCTGAGGTCTCTCCTCCCGATATCACTGATTGGGGGTTCACAGGTGGACCACATACACTGGGGTTTCCCCCTACTCTTATACGAATAGTGCAGTGGGATCTTTAACGTGCAAAGGTGGTGACTCTCCTTTACACGGGACCTCCATTTAACGTCCTATCCGAGGGACGGAGTGTTTTCCACTGTAGCATAGCCTGCGTCTATGAAACAGGGGAGGGGCACGATAACACACAACGTAGGCTTCAGTCATCCACCTTGTCTGGACTCGAAACCACGGTCTTTTGGTTCGAAAGGCAGACACTTTACAGACTGAGCCAACTCCCTCCCGTTCATGATTTACAGTCAAGTACCCATTTCTCCTCCTCACTTATCCCCTCTACCTCATCAACACCATCAAAATCACCATCATCATCACCATCATCATCACCATCACCATCACCATCACCATCACCATCATCATCATCATCACCATCACCATCACCATCACCATCACCATCACCATCACCATCACCATCACCATCACCATCACCATCACCATCACCATCACCATCATCATCATCATCACCATCACCATCACCATCACCATCATCATCACCATCACCATCACCATCACCATCACCATCATCATCACCATCATCATCACCATCATCATCACCATCACCATCACCATCATTACAATCACTATCAGAAGTAGTATCAGGCATGCAATACCGTGAGAATAAAAAAAAATTTAGGGAGGAAAAAAGAGGATGCCATGCTTAATCCATGTCCAAAAGTCTAGACAGACTGCATAGTAACAAAATGGATTCTTTGATCTTTATACTTACAAGCTAGGGCAGATGACAGCCAGAGCCTTATTGAATGCCTTCACATCCTTGACATTGACTATTTCCTGCTGCTGGATCTGTTCAGCTTTGAGGGACGGAGATTTCACCTTACCCACGCAGGAGCCGATGTAGATCAACAGAGAGGAGAAGAGTCTGGGGAAGTTATCAGAGACAACGTCTTCTGATTCCTCAACTTGGAATGTTTCTGTCAGAGCTGATACCACCTGGAATAGAGGGAAGAACACGAGAAATTTGACAGGCATCCTGAAGATTCTGACTTAACCTCATACCTATCGAAAGGCTTATGGAGGCTGATGTGCAAAGTCATGTCCCATTCCTAACTGTTTATGTAGAAACCTACAAATCATCCCAAATTACTCATTTTGGATGGTTTATTTCTGACGTTTTATTCTTCAATTACTTATTACCATTCTGAATTGCTCTGAAACAGTTTTTTTTTTCCATATGGTAGTGGCAAGACTACAGCTGAAGTTTATCTTAAAGCTACAAGACAGATATATTTTCAAGAGTGTAGCTCCATCTATGTACTTACAGAGAGAGGTATCAAGTTGGCAACCCTTGAGATAATCTTCTTGGTTTTAGGATCAACCTTCTCATCGACATGGACATTACGTGCCATCATATCCAGACACCTCTCATAGACTGCTTGCAGGAGACTGCTATCACAAGCCAGGGTTCGCCAACATTCTACTATGTGCCTGGGGTAAACGTGAAGAATTGGAATCAAAAACTTTTCAATGACTTGCTTTGGATAAAAAAGCATGCACATTTTATATCTTGTTTAATGCTGGGCTTAGCTGAGTGAGGAACAATGCCAAGATAAGCCCACTTATACATAAGATCTAAATCATGTTCTTAATTATGCACAATTATAATTATATATAGAATTCAATGACCATGACCATGATTGTTTTCCTTAGATCAGACAATTGCCTCTCTGAACTAAAAGTCACTGAAGCAAATGGGGTATCTGGTGGAAAAATACATCTCTGACTGAAAGAAACAAGTTCTTTTCACAAACATAACTTACTGATCATATGGCAGTGGGAATCTGATGAGTGTGTTGAGGACTGGTTCTAGGTGAGTTGAAGCTAGGGTTCTAATAGCTCTTAATGTCCCTGTACGGGTCTGTGGGAAGCTTATTGATGACAGCTTGGTGTGTAGGACAGTCATCAGCTTGACAACCTGTAAGGATAAACAGGAAAATCAATGAATGGGACTTAGACGAGTTGAAACTAGAGTTCTGATAGCTCTCATCATATCAATACAGGTCTGTGGAAAAGGACTGGTAAAAGCTTGCTGGTTATGTCATTTATCAGCTTGACAAAGAAGGAGATGGAGAAAGAGTTGGAGAGGAAGGAGGAGGAGAAAGAGAAGAGGAAGTACAAGAAGAAAGAAGAGGAGAAGATGGAGAAGGAGAAGAAGAAAAAGGAGATGGAGAAGGAGAAGAAGAAGAAGAAGAAGAAGAAGAAGAGAAGAAGAAGAAGAAGAAGAGAAGAAGAAGAAGAAGAAAAAGAAGAAGAAGAAGAAGAAGAAGAAGAAGAAGAAGAAGAAAGGAACTAGATGAATTGATAAGAGGGTTCTAATCATAATCACTGTCCTAGTACCAGATTATAGGGAAAGTGATTAATGATGGCAAGAGAACAAGAGAATGGCTCTGAACCAGTTTCTAATAGATTTCAGGGAAATTTGCAAGCGGCAATATGTACAAAATCTCATCTCGATATGCTCATGAGATACATGTATTTCTATTTTATCTCAGATAAACATGCACACTTTATTTCCATTATTTTCCACATGCTTCCCCCAGTTTGAAGATATAATCAAGACAACTCTAAAAGAATTAATATACTACAATAGTTGAGATGAAACATAATCCAACTGCAAAAAATACAACTAAACAAACATCAAAATGGGAAGAATGTCACAAACTACATAAACAGTACATATAATTCAGTAATCACAACATGATTAATATTTGGTCTTGGGAAATAACATTTTTCATGCTATATGAATACATGTACATGTACCGAAGAAAAAAGTCTAAATTTGGGGACTGTTGAAGGAAAAAATTTACAAGACAGCGCACTTTAGTGATACTTACAGAATGGATGAGTTCAGTTCCTCTGGACTTGAGGATAGTATTGAGTACAACACAGGCACCACTGGAACAGTGAGACTGAATGTCAAGGAGGCCCTCTATCAGAAGAAATACAAAACCTTCCAGTTGCTCATTGGGTACTTTCCTTGCAAGGGCCTTCGTAGAGTCAAAGAGAGTGAAGGAAAGAGAGAAAGAGAGAGCAAGATAGAGAGAGAGAGAGAAAGAAGGTGGAAGAGATGGAAGAGGAACATATCATTGAAATAATAAAGTACTCCTTAAAAATTTGTTTAGTCAACATCAAAATCATTTATTGAGTATCTAAAAACATAAATATTTGAAAGTCTTCTAGTCAACATAAAAATAATTTATTGAACATCTAAAAAAGAGAAATATTCATAAGTTTTATAGTCAACATCAAAGCCTTTTACCGAGTCTCTAAAACAGCGCTCCTCAGCTGGAGAGCTGCAAAGCTCTCTCAGGTGGGCCACATGGTCAACCAAAAAGAGTTTTGATAGTAGAATAACATGAAATATATGTCCGATGTTACATGTCACAGTCATAATTCAGCCTTACTTTTACATGTTAAAAATTTTCTCAAAGATTTCTTTACAAAATGGGGGCTAGATTATTGTTCTTTCTTTTCTTGTCTTTATGTTTTACTGTCACTTTTATTCATTAAGTATTTGTAAGGTAGGCCACAATGTACTTCTGAGAGCTGAAGAGGGCCTCAGAAATTTTCTAAGAGCCAAAGTTAGCCTTGAGTGAAAACAAATTGAGAAGCATTGGTCTAAAAGACATATCCAAGCCAACAAGTTTGTCACTTTTAACAGATAATAAATAATATTGTATTTTGGTGCTTAAAAATAAAAAATTGTTTGTACTTATCCTTCATCATAGTTTTACCTCTCACTAAAATTCAGAGTAGTTCCACTTCTTTCCAACTTTTCAAAAGCAGCAAATGTTTGTGCTTAGTTTATAGTGACACAAAATTGGGCCAAATGGATAGGCCATTTACTTGCACTCATGAACATTTGTTCTTTGATTCTAGCAGTTCAATATTTGCAATCCTTTGAATCTCTTTTTGTAATACTCAGCATTTGAAAGTAATGTGAAACATACAGGCAAGTAAAATTGCAAAGATAGGAGATGGTGTACCTTCGAGAGATCACTGATGATACTAAATAAAGCCTGTGCATCAGTGGTTGCACTCCTACCACGTAACACAGACAAGGCTTCAACCATTTTGTCCTCATAGTCTCTTGCTCTTCCTATAGATAATAGATAAACACATAAACAAACATTGAATTTAAAGGCTTAGTAAAGTTTTTGTTAGGCCCCAAAAAAGAGTTTGTCAGATTTCTATACTTTTAGCTGCTCAGTATTAAGGTAAAAACTAAGATGCTGTGAATTTTTTTTCCTCAAGTTGAATACCAAGCAAATGAGAGGCAAAAATTCTTTTGACAGCTGGATAACATTGACATATGCATCACACAGTGCCTGCACAAGTGTAAAACCAATGAGAGTTCTATTGTGTGATACATTTTTTATAAAGGAGACTGAAAATAAGAAACATTAGCAGATTGTCAAATTCAAAAAGCAACAACCCCTCTTGAATTACATCTAGCAACAAAATGGAAAATTTTCAAACTTTTTGTTCTCGGTAATGTCATACATGTAGCTTTAGGATTGGTGGATGAGCAAAAAATTTCTACTCTTGCTCATCTGTTACCATTTTTTGTCTTCAGTCTCCTCAAATATTGAGATTAATTATAAATAGGCGAAATAGAAAACAAATATATAAAAAAAACTATTTACATCTATATAAATTTCCAGAATTGTGACTAATAACTATATACAAAAGATTTTGAATCACTGCAATATCTTGACATCAGATAGGCTATTGTGAAAATTTAAATTTATTCTTGCTTTGTGTCAAAAGAGGAATTACAATAAAATTTCACTGACCATGCATTATCTAGGGTAAACTCATGACCTTTTTGTTAATTGTCCTTCATAACGCCCTAGCAACAGATAAGATTTATCATAATTAGCTAATTTGCATACTTTAAACAGGTGCACATTCCTGCTTATTTACTCAAACTTGGGTATATTTCATGGCACATTACACAAAATTAAAATATTTCATAAGTCGATTTCAGCTTCCGTACAATAAGCCAGCATTCCACAGGTGTACATTTGGAATGGTTGTAGATTCCCATCCTGTGTAATAGACATCCAGAACCAAAAATGGAATGTCTTGGGCAGGCAATGTTGATTGCATTCCTGTATGTTTAATACTAATCTCAAAGTCACATTCAGGGAGAAATAGAGAGACAGTGATGAAATTATAGCCAACTTTGAAAATTTCACCTGTTGCTAAGTATTCTGACAAATGTGCTAATTTTTATCTTCTTTTCTTTCCTTTTATTCATTTTTTGTCTCTGACAAATGTTTCCAGTTATTCTTGTGTGCATACTGTATGTGGATACATCTTGATGATTAAAAATATAAAAATTTTTGTTGAGAAAGCTCCTTTTTGTCATTTTCATGCATACATATGGCATTTTCCTGTAGTAGTTTACTGTTCTCTAATCAAGGGCAATTTCATTAATTTCTGAAGATTTTCTTCTTTTTTTCAAATTTACAGAGCTAAATCATGCTCATAAGTACTTACTTCTTCTTTTGCTAATTCAACATACATAATATCAAAATATTGACCGACAGGAAAAGGAGCAAACTAATTAAGTATGAAAGGGAAATGAAACTGATCCAGCTGACCTTCGTAAAGAAGAGCTATCTTGAGTGTGAGTTGAATGCCCTCTATAGCCTGAGCTCTGAGATCGATACAGGGATCTGAACATCGAGGAACCAGATAGGCTAAGATCTCACCCATACATGTGAAGGCTGGCGGACCCTGTAAGGAAAAACACATTTGAAGATATCATGGTACAATCTATATTTACATTATCTAATTAAAAAGCTCTCACTTTGGTAGATAATATAGAGACATCTCAAAGTACTTTGTATCAACTGAAAAGGCACTCCATAAATTGCTATTGTTACCACACTTAAAATCTATGTACCTTTTTAATTCTTGAGAGTTTTTCCAATATTTTCTAATAGTGTTATCATGTTTTTTTACCTGAGACCATCATTACTAACAACACCATCACTAAAGGTTTATCCCAAATTCTAGTCCAGAAAAAACAGAATCACTGTTGTTAAGCCTGCAGTTAAGTATATCTTACAAAAACATTATCATCATCATCATCATCATCATTATGGTGGGAGGTGTCATAGTCAAGTGGGTACTTGACTGAAGACGTGAGAATTGGGGGTTCGATCCATGGCATGGCACTTATGCCCTTGAGCAAGGCATTTTATCTCCATTGCTCTTTTATCGTGCACTAAATCAATTATTGTGCCATAGGCATACTGATACCAATGTGTGCATGTGTGTGTTTCTAAAAAAAAAAAAAAAAAATTCATTACCATCATGACTACTGGTACCTCTATCACCATCATCATCAACATCATCACTTACGTCACAATTTTAATCATCATCACCAAAATTCAATCACCGGCACCATCATCATAATCACCAACAACACAATCACTATCAGTATCATTAACAACATCAGGATCCTTAGACCACACCAAACCTTCTTACCCCTGATACATCCTGCACATGTTCAAGATAGAATGATAGAAGAACCATAGTTGTCTCAACTGCTCTGTGTCTCTCATGTCCCTCAGCTGATAACATCCATGGATGGAGGTGCTACAAACAAGAAACATAAAATTGGATTTCTGAATACCACTGAAAGATTGTTTTATATAACTATGAATGATGAAAATGCTGGAAATGCAACATTCATTTGATAATAGATAAACTTTGTTATAGGAATGAAATAATGACTTCCGATTCTCGCATTTCACAATCCTTGCGGCCTTATTCGGTTCAGTTGCGACAGTCACTCTAGCATGTTTTAAAGTCCACAGCAGTACATGTACCATCAGTACCATTAGCACCGTGCACAAGTCACCTTTTCTACTCCTATTCTAATTGATTACAGACCTCTAACACTTAATATTTTCCTTAGGCTCTCACTGCTAATTCTACTAACTCATTCTTCTTCTTCTTCTTCCCTGCACTTGGGATCCCTCAGTCAGTTAGATATTTCTTCAATTGGTCAACTTTCACTCGCGGCGTATGCTATCATGAAAACAGCTGTCGACCTGCGAGCTGGAAAATATGCCTCTCATGGTACAGACATTGTGGCGCGTGTATTGCAAAATGCAAGAATCATAAATAAGTTTATCTTCCTCACTGACAGCTATTTACATTTTTGGGGGGTAAAGAATTATATCTAATGGCAGATCTTTCAATATTACCAACAAAGATTTCCCCCTTTACGATAAGCATCACTTGACTAATGAAATTAAATAAACACTACCCCAAAAACCTTAAATTTCAGAGGAAAGGTTTCATTTGGAAATTATTTAATTCAAATACCTTGAAGATATTCTGGAAGCCTATTGGTGTGACATCTTTTCTCAGGAGCTCTTTCAGCATCTCATGAAGGCTGTCAAGTGAAGACTCTATCAGCATATCAAATTCTACAGTACAAATATTATGAAAAAATGTGAGTGATGAAAAAGGAAGAGGTGAGGAGAAGGTAGGAAGAAAGAACATATTGAGAAAATAAACAAATATCACAATAACAGAAGTGTACTTGAGAAAATGGAACACAAAGAAGAAAGCAAGTGAGAGAGAATGAAAGGTGGAGATAAGGCAAATGGGAAAAGAGACACAGGGAGAAAGAGGGAGAGTAAGAGGGAATGAAAGGGGGCGATCATAAAGCAAATGGGAAGAGAGACACAGGGGGAGAGAAGGGGAGAGAGGTGGGGATTATGCATGTGAAACAGAAGCCTAGCCTAAAGCGATTTTTAACAGGAAATAATCATCTTCAAACACGTGGTAAATATACGGTCACTTAAAGTTGGTTTTGATTGTTCACAGCAGCATTAACCTGCAACAACCATTTTAAGATTAAACACCACCAGCACCGCCGACGACCAACCCACCACCAAGCCGACTACCACCATAGTACTCTCCTACATCGGCAAGACCTCCCATCGACTACAACGCATCCTCCGATCAGCGAACATCCTGGTCAGACACCAATCCTCCCGCAAGCTCCATTCCATCCTCCATTCGCACAAGGACAAGCATCGACCCAACAAGCAACCAGGCGTCTACAAGACTCCATACAACTGCAGTAAAGTCTACATCAGAGAAACCGGCCGTGACTTCGACACCAGACTCAAGGAACACAAGACCTATCAGTGACACAGCGACTGGGACAGATCCGCCATCGTCAAACACGCTCAACAAGAAGACCACCACATACACTGGGAGAACAGCAACTCATCACTACCATCCGACACTGGAACACCAGGAGAGTCCGAGAAGCCATCAAAATTCACCGACACAACATCGTACCCCAAGACCCAGGACTTCACATCAACAACATCTGGCACCTGATCCTACATCACCAGACCACTCGACCCAGCTCAGCGACACCGACTACTGCCACTTCATCGACCCAAGACAACGACGACGCCACCACCACCGCCCATACCACACAGCCTGCTCAGCCTGTCACCTCCACCACCCTCCATCCTCCGCAGAACCAACCCACCACGCCGCCGACATACACACACCGCCGACACACAAATCCCACTACTACCTCCGCCAACGCAACACCACATCCGGATATCAACCCGCCCACACTTTCCTGCCAAGCCTTCCCACCGATTCCGCCACCGCCGACCCGCCCACACAGAGTGCCACCACCGAGAGCCGCTCACCACGCCACCGACTCCACCGGCCGCCTCACACCTCTACATCCGCATATCCACCACAGCACGCCTAGCGAATACTCACTCCTGAAGACGGACAGTCAAGCTGCCTGGAACGTCGAGTCTTCTCTCCTTCTCCGCCCACCTTGAGTCTTCTCACCTCTCGGCGACTCAAGCCTCCTCATCTCTTCGCCAACTCAATCCTCTCACCTCCTCTGGTTTACAGTCCTTCTCAGGACTTCACCCAGTTTCTAGAAAGATACTCTACCCTCCAACTTTCCTGCTTTCTCGCCTCTCTATTTCACCTCCATCTCTATCCACTTTATCTATAGTCCTTTAGGACTTACCACATGGTGAACCGTAAACCCTTTCTACGAATATCCATACCACCATGCAAACCTTCAAACATCATAAGTCTGTCAGTTAAAAACTCTACACTGCTAATCTGTGGCTTGTTATGATAGCTGTACCTTTGACTTCTTCATCTTTGAGTTCTTCCTTTCCTCTGGAAGTGATGAGAGGGCAGTCTGGTAGCTTGAAGAGACAGTTCACACCAGTTTTGATGAGTGTGAACGCATCAGCTTCTGAGAGCAGAGGATCAAGTTTACTGAAATATATTCTATCACGGAAAACACATAACATGGTGCTGTAAGAATATTCTACAATTCCACAAGACTTTTAATCAGTTTTTATAAACTGAACAGAACATTACGTGCAAAACAATTATTAACTAATTAAATGCTATTGTAGCACAGGCGTCTTATATAGAGTCTTTTGATAATCATCTCCAGTCTCAGCAAAAATATTTAATTATTCCAATCGTGCATTATCAAACAATTCACAAAAATAGCTGAAAACACGAAGAGTGGACTGTGAACACAGCTACATGCAAGTATTTCAAGTAGCTGTAGGTACACTGTGTCCCATGAAAAGGGCATAAGCTTGCTTTCCCTCTTGAACAGAAGAAGAAAACCATGAAATGCTTTGAGGTTACTATGTGACAGCATGTCAAAAGGCAATCAATGACCTATTAGGCTAGTCAGTGCTTCGGTAAAGATTCTTCAGATGCATAACATGAATCAAATGATTTCCAATATTAAATACATCAAGTGTTGCATATCATCTGTTTTGAAGAATTCCATAACCATAACAAATACTGATCAGTGACTGTAATTTATGAATAATATCACACCTGTCATGACAGCAGGAGGACATGAATGGATCACACTTGGTCATTCAAATTTTAGATTTGTGGAAACAAAATAATTGAACATAAAAAAGGATACACGAGTGCTGCACACGCTTGTAGAGCAAGAGATCTTGTTTCAGTTGTGATCTCCTTCATACTCTCAGCCTGCATGTAAGACATCATGTGACCAAGTAGATCAGTCTTCTTAGCAAACGAGTGCCTGGTCTTGAGATGGTCTGGGTGTAGGGCCTTGCCGATCAAGTCCACAGCTCGGATTAGGTTCTGTTTCACAGCAGTGTCCTGTAAAACGTGTTATCAATAAATAAACTTTAATGAAGCTTTTCATAACTGATTCCTGGTCCCACACGTATTATGAAGTGAGAATGATTTCTTTATTCATCCATATTATGTATTATGGTGTTTTCATACTGCAGTCTAAATTTAGGCTGTCCAAATGCATTTATACCACCGAGCTGTAATTCCAAGCGTACTGGTGCATCTGATTATGACATCATAATGGATATATGCACCAGTTGAGCTTAACATAATAAGGTCACAGCCTATACAAAAGGAATATGATTATCTCATTGCATTGAGACTGGCCTAAATCACTTAAAGCGTACATACTGAAGCTGGGGCACCCCAGGAGTGATCCTGAAGTGCCCCAGCTTTTAGCATGAAAACAGTAGAAGCCTTTGTGTATTCCTTTATATGTGACTTTTTCTATTTTTCATTTCTACACAATATCCAGTCATGACTGCTACTTGTTTTATGATATTCACCACCTTTAGCCTTATAGTAATGATAATCAATATTGTTACACTCTTTATCACCTTAGTTTCTACTCCAAAACATTCTTATCAACACCCCAACAATAATATGTATTATAATCAATATCATCATCAACATCATCACAGTCTCTATCAACATTACCATGATACCATGAACAACCTATATCAGATCATTCTTTCAGCTTTCTAATCTGATCAAACATATGTCTCACTGCTGGATAACAGTATACAATATTATGCGCTCCATGCCTCAGGAGCTTCAACAAAGCCTACAACCCTAATAAGATTTCCGTACTTCTACATTTCTCACCTTGACATTTTTGAAGTGTGGATTGATGTTCTTAAGAATGTTTGTCTCCACCCGAGATGCTATGATATCTGTAGGAGCGTACAGAGTCAGGTAACCATAGCAAAGCATCACAGTACTCTTGATCTTTCCTGTATCCTCACTTCCTTTATCCTGTATAAAGAATGACAAGAAATCTTTGTTTAGTTCATTAAATCTTGAGAATGCTGTTGCTACCCTAGATGCTATGATATCTGTAGGAGCGTACAGAGTCAGGTAACCGTAGCAAAGCATCACAGTACTCTTGATCTTTCCTGTATCCTCACTTCCTTTATCCTGTTTAAAACATGACAAGAAATCTTTGTTCAGTTCACTAAGTCTTGAGAATGTTAGTTTCTACCCTAAATGCTATGATATCTGTAGGAGCATTGAGAGTTAGGTAACTATAACAGAGTATCACAATACTCTTAATCTGACCATATCCTCACTTCCTTTATCTAACATTCAATTATTAGTGTACATGAAGCTTAAGCACATAATGTCTTCTGATATGAACACATCATTGAAAGCATTCCAGAATTCATATTAATGGAGAAATAGTTATTATTTTCAAGCAGGAATTTATAATTCTACATGTAAATCTATATCATTTTTTTTCCACTGAGGTGATTATCAAATGCATTTTCCGAAATGAAATAAAAAATGACAATAAATCAGCATGATATCATCACTACAATTAAACAGCGGCTGTTAAACATTACTGAATTTTCAGATAAACCTAAATCAATGAGAATATAAAAAAAGAAAAGAACAGCATTCCAATACAACTTTTAATCTACCAGTATGTCAATTAATACCTTCACAAATCCAAAGAATCCTGAAGATTTCCTTGTCATTTCTCCTTTGGTAACTGTCTCTAGTTTGGTAAGAGCTAGATCAAGATGAGAGGATGCACAGAAACCTATTCCAATGGCACAACCCTGTGAGAAGAAAAATACACAAATTAAATATTTGTTGAAAGAGTGCCGAAATGTGAACTTATTGTACAGGGTGTCATGGTGACATTTTAAACTCCTCACTGGAAACCAAGTCATGGGTTCAAGCCTCAGCATAACATCTACATCCTCAAGTAAGGCATTTCATTTAAATGCACAATAATTCATTCAAACCTACATGTAGATGTAGGCATACCAGAAAGTATCAGAATAATGTTTGTTTTTGTTTTGTTTTTGTTAATGGTTTTGTTTATGTTTTTGTTTTGTTTTGTTTTGTTTTGTTTTGTTTTGTTTTGTTTTGTTTTGTTTTGTTTTGTTTTTTGTTTTGTTTTGGTTTACTGGCATGTGCTTGCCTGTAAAGGGTGAATGACTGGAATGTAGGGGGAGGGTGAAGCACAGTAATTGAATCCACTGAGCAAGATGATCATAGTCATTTACACAGCTCTTATGACTATTAGTAATACAAGCTACACAAATATAACTATTATTTCATTTCATTATTGGTTTCAAATCCCTTGTCTATGAACATAACTGCATTGGCTTGTTCTCTTAAACCTACCTCTTTATAATACATTTACCAATGCCTATTTCTAACATACTGAGTTCAGGTCAATCTCACTGTGCTTTCCTACTTACCTCTCTTTCAGTCTGGTTATTATGTCTGACTGTAGAAAACATGATGTCAAGATGCCTCTGAATGAACTGTTTGTTGGTCACTTTCCTCATCACCACTCCAAGGCATTTGTACAAGAAATTCTGAATGGGAAATAAAATGAAGTAAAATGATACAAAAATAAAAAATGAAGCATCTGAATCATCTTATTTTGTCTAAGAGATGCCATATGCTTTTCAGTGAAAAAATCAAATATTAGAGGGCTGTGTCTATTTCTACAAATATGATTGAAATAAACAAATATCACACTCATTCAAAATGAACATAAACCTCTAGCTTGCTGTGCAAGCTACTTTCTATCTCTTGCATAATAAAATTACAAAGACACTTCATCATCGTATCATCATCAGTGTTTAGTACCGAGAACTATAAACACACCACTGGGTGTAGTCCAAAAGGGTGTAACTGCCATCACAAACAGTAAACTTGCAATTTTGCCTAACTTATAAAGTGTAGTTATTGTTATTTATCCTGATGAAAGCCAAATATCATCCTATTTTAACTGCTACAATACCTTTTCTTCTGGCATGTTCTGATACAAGGCAATGTGCTCTCCAAAGCAAGTCCCCAAATCTGCTACCCACTCTTCGTTCTGTGCATCATCTAATGTCTTTGACAGCAACTAGTGACAATAAACAATAATCATATATCTCTGTTTAATAACAGATTTAGTTTCAACAACTGAAAATTAAAATACCTATATTGCAATCACATATGCAAATGGAAAGAGGAAGGAGAATACATTGTGGACAGATGGCTAGAATAAGACATACTTGCAAATAATATAAGTTTAAGAAGAGAAGGGAAAGAGGAAGTCCTCTCAGGAGTAAACAATGAAAATGAAAGAGAGAGAGAGAGAGAGAGATAGAGAAAAAAAGACATTTAGAAAAAAATGGAAGATGAGAAAAAATGATTATTCCACAGCATTTGTTTCAATTATCACAGAGGAACAATAATTACCTTCAACAGTAGATCCTCCCAAGATTTCTGGGACCACTTGTCAAGATTTTCAAGATGATCTAGTACAAACAATATATGAGGGAATAAAACATGTAAGTGAAATCCTGACTGATAAATTGCCAATTCAACTAAGCATATCAGTTCTACGACAAAAAAGGCAGGAACATTAACTCATACTGGGCAAAGTTGTGTTTAAGTTGCACTTGCACTCAATTTTACGTTTTATCTTCAGTGCAACATGGCGCAGGAATATGCTCTCTCTGATATAAGCTTACCATCTAAGTACTGTATGAGTTTGGGTATGACTGCATCCCACATGTCTGCAATGGATTCATTCAGGTTCGGAGACATTCCTTGCATCAACTTAAGAACATGGACACCTCTCTTGCGACCATTGTCTGGTCTCCCTGCCATTACCTGTTGAACAAGAAAAGAAAAGGCAAAGGAGTAGAATTATATTGCATAATATTTGATGAGCAGAGAGCCACTGGCTAAAGAAAGAAATTTCAAGATAGCCTATCTATGAAGAACAGTGTAGAGAACTAAGACACTGGTAGAAGTTCTAAGACTAACAAACCTGCATATTTTTTCAAAATTGATATCAGGGAGCTAGATCACATGAAATGGGCCATGAAGGAATTTCAGTGTTCATCTAGCTAGGGCTTTTCACATGAAGCTTTTTTCCATCCTTCATAAGCCTTCACCACAACTATGCTTGAAGATCACACAGCTTCAAACTGAATCATTTCACAAAGTTTGTTATTCTATACAGATTGTGACTTCAGACAATAGCTGAAGGTTAAACTGATGTCGCAAGCTATTTCATGTGCATTTAAAGCTAATTCTTCTTACCATGAGCCTGGCGATGATAGCACATGGTTTAGGGACGTTGGCCAGTGTCTCAAAGTCAATCATGTAATCCTCGTCCTGTGCCTCGCGTTTTTTAGTGGCAATGTGGGCCAAATTACGACACAGAGGCATCATTGCATCTGTGTACTGAGGTAAAGCTAGGAACTCCAGGAGGAATGGCCACAGAACCTTAAAAAAGAACATTATACATCATTTGTGTTTATTTCTGTGTTTTTGGAATGGGGTACCATAACATTCAGAACCTTTGGAAGGTAAAGACATAAAATATTGTTGTATAGCTTTGTTGATATTGAGATAAACTATAAATTACATTTGCTAGTTTTATGACATTTATTTTTCATTTTAGTTGTAACAAATTTTACAATTTGGGTTGTCAGTGATCACATATATAGTCATACAAACATTTGTACAAATAATGGGTAAATTTATATCAAAGAAATGAATGATGAATCTGATGTTTCCTAATGTGAAGAACATGACCAAATAAAAACACTAATTCACATTATATTAAATGATATCTAATTCTTAAAAAATGAAAATCAAACCAGATAAGACAATTTCTGACACGGTACCTATGTCTTCCATGTTCCCTTTGGTTACAATAATGAGACGATGCATGTTCTCATTCATAGATCTCAACACATCAAATCATAGCAAATCCAATCAGACAATGATTGTGTGCACAGTGCCTACCTCTTCCATGCTCCCTATGGTTGTAGTAATGAGATGGAGCACGTTCTCACTCATAGCTCTCAACGCTTCATTGCTCTCATACTCAGGGTCTGGGTTCCTTCTACCAGTCTGAAAATAAAACAGAACAATACTTCCAGCCTATACTTTCCTGAGGTATCATAAATTTTAAGATGATTGATAGCAATGACTTTGGGATTCTTCCTCATGTTTTTTTTTTATATTTCCCTTAACTTTTCTTCCCTCTTAAAGAATTATATATGGTATTTACTGGAAAAGTTCACATTCAAGATTGATACTGTAATATTTTCTATTATGTTTTGGTAGTAAAAATTTAGAAATGTTTGATTGCTAATAACACTGGGATTCCTTTACACAAAATTTATTCATATCTCTTTTCACTTCACTACAGCAAAATTATAACTATTTGATGCCTTTACAAATCAATGCAAAATGTGACACTCTGTTATGTTGGATTAACAAGAGAAATTTAAATAATATATCAACAAATCTTGGAGTGACTTGAAGACATAACAGCTACAAGACCAAGATCAAATATTCAAATTGCTTCCTTGCCTTGCAATTGTACATGTACCATGAGAAAGAAGAAATGAAAATTACCTCAGAGTTGTTAAATAATTTTAAAATACATTTCAATACACTGATGATTATTTCTTGAGGGCTGAATGGCATATAAAAGCGAAATCCATGAATTTACAGTACAATCTCCTCCCCACTACATCATATTCCAATTGCATTCAATTTCAACAACCAACGACTGACATAATCATCAATCAACAATTGTGATTATTTACCTGTACATCTGGTGGGAGAGTACACTGTCGAACGATGAACTCTACCATTTGATTCCCACCCTCTAGTAACAGGTACTCATGGTCAGCCATGGCGATTATCACCTGAGCAAACATCTTCTTCACCTAGAAAATTATGAAGCATTGCAATTAAATATGTGCACTACAGTATAGGTCAAAACGAGAACAGAATCCACATGAAATAGGTGTCACAATATTCACAACTTTAAAGCGATGACTAAAGGAGATTTTAAAGACTGATTAACCCATTCATGACAGAGGTCCACATTTAGTGGTTTGGCCTAATATCTTTTAATGCAAAGCCCTAAAAATCATACCAAATACATGAGCAGAAAGAGCAAAAAATTCTACACAAACTGTGCCCATTTTGGTTGCATCAATATTCATTATTTGATGCTGAAAATTTTAAAAGGAAAATAAGCATTAAAATCCTTAAATTGGCAATGTGATAGAAAGTTTAAAGTCACCATTTTCCCCTGTAAATTGGCAACTTTTGGACTTATCATCATAATTTCTGTCAATTTATATTCATTTCCGATACATGACATTTTATAAATAAAATGTAGCAATAAAATAAAAATGTTAGTTGCCAATTTGAAGAATAAAAGCTGATCAAATTAGGCTTTAAATAATTCCTGTCACGAATGGGTTAAGAGAAAATTAATCCTTTCCAGCAACCAAGAGGTTTGAGATATCAACACAAATGGACAAAGTACTGGTGAAGAGAAATTTTCTGCTGAGTAATACACTTAAACATAAATATATAATCTAAATGCTAGATAGAACTTCTTGATATTTTTGAAAGACGAGTGAAAAAACATTCATACACAAAAGAGTACAGTAGTGGTGTCAGACAGTGAATGCTTTGTACCTCATGTTTCATATCATCGGTGGGCTGTTAAAACCTTGTATCTCAAAATTAAAAAAATTTGAGGAAAGCTCAGAAAAAGCTCTATTTTAGAGTTATGGCATAAGTGGCAACCTTCTTTTGCCTGGAAAAGACAATATGAGGTTGCCACCACTTGCCATAATTCGAAAATACAGCTTTTTCTGAGCTGTCCTCAAAATTTTTTAATTTTGAGATACAAGGTTTAACAGCCCACCGACGATATAACTCCAACACTGGAGATCAGAAACCATTTCTTGTAAGTTGTAAGCATTGTCTTCATATACAGAGAAAATTCTGTTCACACATATTTCGACTTCACTTTGACATCTTTGGTTCCTTTCCTTCAACTGTAAATTTACAATCATCTTCACCAACTGAAAAGGGCAACATCACATCAATACCCTTTCTACAGGTTAGGTCAGTATGGATACTGCTCTCCAATACAGACATTTGTTTGGTTTACCTTGTTATTGTTCTCTTGTAGCACAGGTTTCAGACCAGATAGAACCAGAGGCTTCTTGTCCTCCATGTGAGGGCCTTAGTTCAAAGATTAAAAAAGACAAGTACATAGGGATGACCATCTAAAAAATTTAGCAGTGACCAACCACATGGAAAGATATTAGTCCTAGTTATACAAGCAGAGCAGAATAAAAACATAATAACTGCTTTCTCCCTCCAACCTGCTTGTTCAATAAGCATTCATCTGAAGCAAATGTCTATGGATACTAACAGATATTTCTAACTTTGTATTAAATCACATTTTCTATCCAGACATAATGTGATATTGTGATTATGTTATAATCTTATTTATTATTTTGAAAGAAACGAAACTTAGTAGATAATATGGACCAATTACCTGCTGAGTTGATGAGTTGTTTGAAGACGGCCAGTGTACCAATGCGAATCCTCTCATTACTGTTATCTAGTTTCATTAGCAAGAAGGTGACCACACGATCAGGGAAAGACGTGGCAAGAACAGAGAAGCAGCGACGCACCTCGTTGTGGTTCTTGAGACCAGTTGGCTTGGTGTAATCTACTGGTAAACATACCTGATTAAAGGAATGGAGAATAAATGTTACAAAGAAATAGTAGTTCATATTTCAATTAATATTAATAGTTAGAATCCATTTCACAACGTGATGATTTTGCATTTCTGCAGCAAAGATGTAGTGTGGTACAGTGGATGTACCACTGTTGAATTAAACTGATCAAGATCTAGTACTGAATGTCTGCTTTTGCCAACTAACAAGAGAAGTTGAAAACAAAATTGAATTGAAATAATACCCATCGTGCCATAACTCATCCCTAAAATCTCTTCAATGACAATGCATTTAATCTACAAAACTTTCTTTCCATCAACAGACTATGGAGCTTATTTCATGAAAAAGAAATTCAATATCAGAAAATTACCTGTGCATGCATTGTGTTGAGAATGGTATCCAGCTGTGGGTCAAGGATCGTGCTCCCCTCAGCAGCCGCTGCCTCTAGAATCATACACAGACCCTGCCAGCAAAAGGTTAAAGGTCACAGGTCATATGAATAAATTAAGAATATCACTAACCTGTTATACGATTAGGATGAGAATCAAAGAAAATTCTCTTCAAAACTAAATGGCATAATGAAATAACAAGCAAGAGTACTCCAGTAGTTTTCAGACAATCATAGATGCAATATAACTACACATTTTGTCTGTATTTTCCTTCAAGATCAGCCAGATTGTTCAAATGCCCTATTAAATATCAAATGTGAGAAGGTCAAATAATGAAAGGTATTAACAGGCAAATATCAAGTACAAGGTCAAATGAGTATTTAAAAGGTCAAATGAATACACAAAGGTCAAATAAGTGATCACAAATGTGAGTCAAGTGCACGTGCACACATAAAGGCCAAAACAGAAAATAATAAATAAAGGTCAAAATGAAAGATCATACATGTACAAAGTGAAATTCAAGGTCAAACATGCAAGCTAAAACAAGGTCATACCTGCGTGACATAGAAAGGCTCTTGATGTTTCTTGTAGAGAGCTAGGATACTGGGAACAAGTTTAGGAAGCTGCTCTTCCAGTTTATCTTTTGTCATGATGTGTGTCATAGGTCCCAAGGCTTCAACCACGATTAGACGTAGCTACAAAGGAGGAAATATCACAGATCATTTTTCAATTTTCTTTCCTTTATTTTTTATCATTTAACAGAAATTGATTAGTATAGTTTGCCTCAACAATTTATCAACTCTCAGACAGGGTAACATGCTTGCGTTCCTTTCTCTTAACAATGTCTCATACTACTCTGCAGATGACAAGACAAGCAGTCAACTCCATCTTTATCTATACCACTATTTCTCAGCATCTACTCTCTTATCTTTTATACTGCTTATATCTCAGTGTTCAAACGAAAAGAAAAAAAATTGTTATCATGAAAGAAGGTTTCTTATTTCCAATTCATGATTTGATCCATTTCTTGTAAAAACTTTGTTATTTGTGCAGAAAATTCACTTGCCACCAGGTGTTCTATAATCAGTGGATGTACAGTCAAGTTACCCAATGCCCACATGAATCAGGTGGCTCCTCTAGCAAGAATTCAGCAGTAAATGTGTTTAACTAAGAATACTTTTCTGAATATAAGGCAATGATACTAACAATGAATACAGACAGGTGTGAGTATATTACCTTAGCCTCTTTGGAAGGTAGCCACAGACTGAACAACACATCAAAACCAGAGAAAATCTGATCTGCATAGGTCTCCTTCCTAATTGTTGGGTCAGGTGCAGTGTCAGAGTTTGCCACATAGTGTAGGATGCTTTCACTGAACCTTGCAAAAGCTAGAAGAGAGATAGGTGAAAACATTTGATTGATTTGATTTGATTTGATTCAATTATTATTCAGGATGTAACAAATGTATTCATCCATTCTACAACAGGCAACAGGGTTTCTACAGAACTTGTTGTGCCATCATTTGGGCATCAGTTTCCCTATCCCCAATCTTTCAAATGATAAAAATCAGAAGTGTAACCTTTATTACTGATTAAAAAAAAGTGGACAACTGTGCATTTAATTCATCTGCCTTTGAGAACTTTTCTATTCCGAGCAAAAATACATTTGCAGCACTTTGTCACTTTTCAGATTAGATGCTGGTGTATCATTTTAAAGAGATAAATATCTTTTTACAATAAAACACATCAAAATGAAAGTTAAATTCAAATCAGCATATGCTCATGTGAAGTAAAAAGAAAAAAAGGGAGTGTACATTACAAAATGTATTGATATTCAATGAAGCAACAAAAGCCTTTCTAAAGTCCCAAACACAATGATGGACTTTGCAAGAAATTGTTCTTACCTGCAGAGAAGACCCACTTCATGTTGTCATGTTTAGCCATACCTAGCATAGGTATCATGGTACTTAACACTGCACTTAGATGGGGAACAAAACCAAATGCTGGAAATGAAAAATATTGGTAGATATCTGTTACAATCACTGCACTGTAGTTCACACATAAAAGAAAAGAAGAAAAAAAATGGAGAGACTGATTAAGATATGGAGGGGTAGAAATGGAAAAGGGCAAGAGAGAGAGAGAGAGAGAGAGAGCAAGAAAAGAGAGAGAGAGACATAGATTACATATCAGTAAGCTGAATAATAAAAGTTATGACATGAGTGATGACTATTTTGCTATCATTAAATGGAAAATTTACTACAACCTACATGCAAATAATGAATCTTCTTCAAACATCATCTTATGTCTAGTGATATAAAGGGAATGTAAAATTGACCAATCAGCTTTATTATTCTACTCCATAAAATTTATCTCTAACAATATTTCAGTCAAATGCAAGGTAATTAACTTCCAAATGACTTACGGTTGATGTTTGCAAGGTTTGCCATGGTCTGTACTACAAAGAAGTGAGGTAGGAAACCGGGCTGGAACTTCTTATAAAGATCCTCCATGACATCATTGCAGAGTTTGTTACCCAGGGCAACCAGAACATTGCTAGCTGCTGTCTGCCATTCAGGTTCAACTTCCTGTGAAAAATAACCAAATATCAGAAGTTTAGAATAATTCATATAATAAATACTGAGGTGACTAGTACAGACATGTAGTGCTCAGGATACCACATTTATTAATCAAACAGTAATTTCTACTTCTACATTTGCTAATCTTAAAACATGAAAACTATGTCTAAGAAAACTAGAGCTTAGAGTCCATGAAAACTGCATTGTAACACCAATATCACATAGAATACAAAGGCTCGAGCTCCCAACAGCCAATAAAGAAATTGCCTGGAGGACAGCCTGGAAAATTAAAGTAAATTAATTAAATTAGACAAATTGGAAATAACTGCAAGGCTTTGCAATCTTTTCCCTGCTATTACTTAAATGTCTATTTTAAAAGATTCATTTATAGTAATATATCAATGGAATTTTATCATTGTTGTTAATGTTGTTGATGCTGTTGCTGATGATGTTGACATCATAAACAAAGATTGCTAAGTGACATGTGTGAGGTGTTTTCATAAAATGCAGTACCTTGGATGCAGTCATTTCATCCGAGGCTAGTTTGATAAGATCCATGGAGAGAGCACCAGGTACATCACCTCCCTCCTTCAGCACACGTTCCATAGTCTGCAGGATCACTGTCCTATGATCCTTTGGTAACTGATTTGATAGAAAAGAAAAGGCATTTACACCTCTGCTGTATAATATCCACTATAATTATCAACTAGAGTAAAAAACTTTCAATAATATGAACTGAATCAAAATTTAATAAGTAAGCCAGAAAAGGACAAAAGAAGTGTATGAACCTTGTAAGAGAAAGTAAAAATGAAAGCTGGCAGAGCAAAGGGACAGGAAATGAAAAATAAATAGAAATGAAGGAAATGAATGTTAGAATTACAAGTACACAACAATGGTAGTTACCTTATGAGTAAAAATGTACTTTTACCTATAAACATGTATCATGGTAAAAACAAAATGTAAATCAATGCAGAAAAACATAACCTAAAATTAGAAGGGATACAATGAAATGGGGAAACACTCCTGCATTTACACTTCAATATCACTTGTTCCATAAATTCTATATTTAGCGATATTTCATTTCATTTCGTTTCGTTTATTTCCACAATAACAGCAAAGATGAATCATTTTACAACAGCAATGTGAGCATAGAATAAATTAACAATTGAAAATATTGAAATAGTTTACATAGGTCCAGTACACAGATATATGTATAATTGTAATTTTAGAAAGTTCAGTTTTAACTTAAATGCTAGCTGTATATTGTGGGGGAAACCTTGGAAAGCGGAGCTTGTAATTTAGGTCCCCCCAAATAATATTATAGTATCATTAATTAATGAAAATGGCATAAAAAGATACAAACTAGAACGGGACGATACAAGACTACACTAAACGGGACAAGTACATATTCAATTTATTGAAGAATACTTTTCAGTCAATTTACCATTTTTTCACAGATCTAACATTACACAAGGATCATGAACAATTCTTCAGTTGATTAAATATATGTTTCAGAAGGATTGAATATGACACAAGAATCAAGCAAGAGTTGCAGTTTATTAACTAACCTTGTTATGCTTTCTTAAATACGAATGACATGAGCTGAGCACAAGTTTGGGTTTCTTCTTGCCGACATCCACTAATGAAGAAATGATGATGCTCCTTACATTAGCTTTCTTGTCATAAGCAGCATCTATCAGAGACATCACCATGCCTGGTATAGGACAAAAAAATTATTCTCTTATCTATACTACACCCCATTGAAAACCATAATTAGTGGGAAATAAAAAGCTAACTTTCATCATCCTGTAGATTTTGATACATGTGAGAGCGTAATACATATTGTCCAGGGTTTCTGTAGCTCCAGTGTTCAAGAGATATGTTAGGGTTAGTGGCGAGATGTGCATGCACCACATCTTGCCGCAAGTCAACGTTATACTACATGTGCCCCTGCAGCCTAGCTCACTGACGGGATTTGTGTTTTTGTTAATGGAAGTGTATCCTATTACTGAACACTTTTCATAGATTCAGTCATATCAAATACAATATTCCCTAAATATTTATCAAAATTCCACCATAAATACTCAAATACCTACAGAAAATGAAGATGTAGAAATTTTTCAAAGACAAGTAGTCTTTAATCCGATATCACCTTCCGATCGCACTCCTCTCTGTATACGCGGCGTTTGGGTGACCTGAAAATGGAATTGTATTACCGAACGTACATTTCCTATGGGAAAAAGTTGAACAATGTACCAAATCGACAATCAGCTGGTTTGCCCATTGTTTGCTTTTTGAGAAAACGATGATATTAAAAAAAGTGTTTTTGCCTCGTTTTGTTATCTTCCTTTTAAAATCTCCTGTGGGAGAATGTCGCGTAGTCCTAAGCATAGGAAATTAATTTTGGACGCGAAAATGCGTGCGTTCGGTAATACAATCACTGACTAGAGTACAGGCTCTGGTGAGCGGCTGCTTAAAGGGAATTTGCTGATTATATTTATCAATCAAACACTCACGCATAGTTCAATACCATCAATGCAGAGTCCAAATACTTGCTAATTAAATAGAAGGCAAACTTAAAATTATTGACAGTTATGTGGTCAGTAGTGTCCCATTTTTCAAGACAGTGTTAGGGGTCCTGTGTGCGGCCGCCCCTACCCCTGTGGGCAGCTGCCTATCATTTGGCGAGCATTTAGCGCCATATTTGTGACTAAGTAAACAAAATCAATGTTAAATTTCATACTTCACACACCAATACTTTATGAAAAGTAATAATATTCTGTAGAAACCCATAAAATCTGTCAAAAGTGATGATCTTATCAAATGCCATGTCAAAAAAATGAAGGCAGAGTACAATCTCCTACAAAAACCTGCATTTTGTACACGTTTTTTACATAGGGTGGCCACTCACCAGACCCATCTAGAAAAATGGCACTGGTGAGCAGCCATCCCCATGCAACTTTTTCTCTGGTGGTGTAAATACAAATTCCTGCAGCAAAATATGGACCATTGACTTCATTCTCTTAAATAAAAATTAAATCAAATTGAACAAATAATAAAGCTTATGTATTGGCTTAAGTATGTCAAAGTTTCTTAACCCATTCATGACAGGAATTATTTAAAGCCTAATTTGATCAGCTTTCATTATTCAAATTGGCAACACCAACATTTTTATTTTATTGTTACATTTTTCTTATAAAATGTCATGTATCTGAAATGAATATAAATTGACAGAAATTATGATGAGAAGTCAACAAGTTGCCAATTTGCAGGGGAAAACAGTAATTTTAAACTTTCTATCACAATGCCAATTTAAGGATTTGAATGTTTATTTTCCTTTTAAAATATTTCAGCATCAAACAACGAATATTGACCCAACCAAAATGGGCACAGTTTGTGTAGAATTTTTTGCTCTTTCTGCTCATGTATTTGGTATGATTTTTAGGGCTTTGATCAAAAGATATTAGGCCAAACCACAAAATGTGGACCTCTGTCACGAATGGGTTAACTTAAAAGTTAAGAAACTGCCATCATTCCGTCCTTGACTAATGGTGTTGATTTCTAATGATGTTGAGTGAGACTCATTTATGCGTACTGCTTTCACTGAAATATGTTTTTTGGTGCACTAGAACCTACCTGAGACTGTCCAAGTTAATTTTTGAAGGGATATCAAAAATATTTTTTCAGTTTTTAGTTTTTATTCACCACCGGCCGCTCACAGGGGACGGCCGCCCACAGGAGCACACACCCAGGCAATTTTTTGGACATGGTTCTCTGATTCTGTGCAGCTAAATGGGAGCCAAGTACAACTTGATGTAATGTCAGATGTATTGCTAACATCAAGCTTGTACAGCTAATCTAAAATATTTATCATCTAAATCTGTTCACTAAACATTTTTCTTCGACTTCGTCGAATAGCGATTTCGCCACTCCCACAAATTACATTTCAAAACCAACACAAAAATAAATGGGTGGGGATGCCCCCTGCAAAGTCTTCCAATTGCCCGGCCAAATTGTAACAAACTGAAGCTCCAATTAGCTAAATCCTACCATCAATCTGCCCACCAGTACCCAGTACTGGCTCCTCTCCTGGATTAGGCATGATCATGCAGCTCTGGATCTCTTGACTGGAACAAAATCTGTCGAGAAAGTTGTTTTGTTTCGTCTCCACCGTCCGTCCTATTCACAAATGCAATAAATCTTGATCAAAGACTAGTATCTATACCTCAAAATCTCGTGACATGCGATGTGCATGCATGAATAAATCATTAATTAGCTCTGATGTCATGCCAGATGTAGAGGCTAGCTAGCATTATCATTTTTCGTTTTCCTGTATGAAGTTAGATAAATACGCCCAAATTGTTTTTCCGTAATTGATGTTTAACATCAATCACGGACCTTGTTTAACATCAATCACGGACCTCTAGGAAGTACAGTCATTTTGATAATGCCTCTGGATAGAGCTTTCCAGCCGTACTATACATTTTGAACTTGATTTACGAAATCGTTTATATAAAGTTTTTTTTATATTTTTGCGTCATTGATGTCTATTTAATATTACGGAAAAGAGAACCAAACCAAAACCTAACCAAACCAAACCAAAGTTTGTGTCTGTTTTGTCAATATTACAATGTTTCCCTTTAATAGAATTAATTTCTCTATTGATTCAAACTATTATTCATATATTAATCCTATTAGAATCTGCTTGAATTCCTTTGTGTTGATCAATATCTCGAAGCCCCCTCCCCCTCACAAATCGACTTTATGGGTCCCTTTCTCATTCTGTCTCTCTTCACTCCCACCACGTACTGTACCTCCTGTATATCCCCATCCCCAACTTTTCACTATTGCACCCCCCCCCTCCCTCTCCCTCTCTCTTCTTATGGAATAGATAATTCACGCCTATGTTCTAAATATGTACAACTTATATTTCACGTACAATTACCATTATCATACAAGCATTATTTGTAAATGCACGAAAATTAAAACTACGCATAGGTTCAAGTATCAGGATCTGGGATCAGGATAAGACACAGAAAGGGGGTGAAACTTATTAGCTTCTAGGAGATGGATGGCAATATATGCCAGTGGCAAAGTGGATGAAACGGAGGCACCCGAAGGTGAATGGCAGGGGTCTCAGAACCCTGCGCTGGCCGGGAGGGGTATTAACTCAGCCAGCCATTATAGATAGCAGGGGTAAAACTTAGGCACTCCAAGATGGATGTTAGGGTGCGAATCTTAGGCATCGATAGTTAGATGGCAGGGGTTGAAACCTGGCACCCGAAGATGGCTGACAGGAGGTGAAAATTATACATCAAAAATGGTAAGGGGTTGAACTTAGGCACCCGTAGGTAGATGGCAGCATGAGGATGAAACTTAGACACCCCCAGAATGTATATGGCACGGCCGGGGTTAACTTTGGAAAGCTATAAGGTGAATGGCAATGGGTGAAACCAAGGCACCAAAATTAAGAGGTGGGACCTGGGTGCCAGGATTTGAGAGATGGAACTCTGCATCCGTAAAGAGATGGCAGGAGCGAAAATCATATGCACCTTTGATATCGATGGCAAAGGTGCATATGATTTTCGCTCCTGCCATCATATGCACCTCCTTTGATATCGATTGGTAAAGGGGGACAATTTAGGCACCCCAAGAGGGATGGCCAGGGGGATGACACATATAAGCACCCCAATCATGCCAATATTGATGACAGAGGTGCAACTTACATTCACCCCACAACAGGTGGTAAGGGGTTGACTTAGGTACCTCTTGGATGACTGCAGAGAGGGGAGAAACTTATCAGACTCTCCACGATTGAGGGGATGAAACGTATACATCCCTAAATGTAAATAGATGACAGTTGGGTGAAACCTACAGTCACCCAAAGAAGGATGGCAAGGGAAGCAAGCTAAGATGGATGGGTGTGGCAAGGAGCGAAACTAAGGTACCCGAGATTTTGGGGATGAAGAACCTTAGACATTCTAGGGTTGAAAAGATGAAACTTTTGCATCTCTAGATAGATGGCAGGGGTCGAACTTATATATCTTCAAAAGGAATGGAAGGAGGGAAACATCAGGCAGCCCATAACTGATGGAAAGGGGTAAACCTGAGGTAGGCCTACCTGGCAGAAACGGGTGGCAAAGTGGGTGACACTACGGCATCCAAAGGTGCATGATGGAGGGGTAAGGTGAAACGTAGACACCCTAAGATGGTCGGGCTAGGTATAAAACTCAGCTAGCCATGATAGATACCAGGAGTAAAACTTAGGCAATGATGAAAACTTTTGATGAAACTTTTGCATCTCTAGATAGATGGCAGGGGTCGAACTTATATATCTTCAAAAGGAATGGAAGGAGGGAAACATCAGGCAGCCCATAACTGATGGAAAGGGGTAAACCTGAGGTAGGCCTACCTGGCAGAAACGGGTGGCAAAGTGGGTGACACTACGGCATCCAAAGGTGCATGATGGAGGGGTAAGGTGAAACGTAGACACCCTAAGATGGTCGGGCTAGGTATAAAACTCAGCTAGCCATGATAGATACCAGGAGTAAAACTTAGCCAATATGGATGTTATGGGTGCGAATCTTAGCCATCAATAGTTACATGGTAGGGGGTGAAACTTTGGCACCCGAAAATGGATAGCAGGAGGCGACACTCAGGCACCCTTAGACATGTTAGGAGGATGGTGGCCTGCTTGGGTAAAATTAAAGCATCCAAGCACAGATGGCAGAAACTTAGGCATCCAAAGATGATTGGCAAAGGAGTAAAAGTTAGGCCCAAGATGAATGGCACATTAACACAGGGAGCAGGGGAGAAGGTGATACACAGACACCACGAAATGAACGGCAGGGGCATGTAACTCAGGCACCCCTTAGCAGATTATCATTATACATAGAGAGTGGGAAGAAACTTGGATTGATAGCAGGTGGTCGAGTTTACACACAATTGGCAAGGGATGATCTTAATAGACACCCTAAGACGGATAGAATGAGGGTGAAATTTAGGCACCCGAGATGGATGGTATAGGGGGAGGGGTACTAAGCCCAAGATTGAAGTCACCATGCACAACAGTGACAAATTCAAAGGGGGTAGAAACTAATTTACCCTAAGTTCGATCACATGGGTCGATCCTCACTGCACCCTAACATGCCTAAGGTGGACGGCAAGGAGGTGAAGCTTAGGCACCCCAGTATAGATAACAGGTGTAAAAGTAAGTCACCCCAAAATGGATGGTAGGGGGCTTGATTTTAAGCATCCAAGTGTAGATACCAAGCATGAAACTTAGGCATCGAAAAAAATGGATGGCAATGTGTTAAACTTGGACACCCATCACAAATAGAAAGTGTAAAACGAAGGCATTCTAAGATGGATAGTAAGGGCTTAATTCAGGCATCCAAGCATATATTTCAAGGATGAAACTTAGGAACCTAAAGATGGATGGCTAGTGGTGAAACTAAGGCATCCCCTGCAAGGTGAATGGCTGGGACTGCCAAACGTAGGCACCCCGGGCTGAAAACTTTGACACCAGTGATGAGGTGGTAAAGGGTGAAATTTAGGCATCCTACGGGGATGTCAACCGCGGTGACACTCAATTATCCTAAGTTTTACGGTATACGGGTATGAATCACAGACATCCCTAGTTTATGCAGAGGTGTTGTGGTCTAGTGGGTAAGTCTCCGGACTTAGAACCACAAGGTACGGGGTTCGAATCCCTGCTGCAGCACTAATGTCCTTTGGCAATACACTAATGTACATTCGCCACACTCGACCCAGGTTTAAACTGGTACCGGCAGGAAGGAATTCCTTGAAAGCTGTGAGCACTGAAATTAGTAGCCTAGCTTAGCCGGGGTAATATTGGGAGCGCCTTGAGCACCTTGTTTAGTGGATACGTGCGCTATATAAATATCCAATATTATTATTTGTAGTAGTAGTAGTAGTAGTAGTAGTAGTAGTAGTAGTAGTAGTAGTAGTAGTAGTTAGATGGCAGGGGTGAAACTTTGGCATCCGTTGATTCAAGGAAGGAGGCCAAACTTGGGTAGCCTGAGAATGATGGAAGAGGGGTGAGTCACCGTAAGGCAGATGGAGGCGTCTTAGAACTAGGCATCTTGAGATGGATTGTAGAGAGAAGGACGAAATAAGGTTGGTGGCAGGTGATCAAACTAGGCACCAATGGCAAGGGGGAGAATCTTATGAACATCAAAAGGAATGGCAATGGTGCGAGTCTTAGGCATTCTGAAATAGCTGGCATAGGATGAGACTTAAGCACCCTTAGATAGCTGATAGAGGGTGAAACTCAGGCACCAATGTAAATTAGGTAAAAAGTTAAACACCGTAAGATAGATCGCATTGGGTGATGCTTATGTACCCCAAGATGGATTGCCTGGAGTGAAATATAGACACCCTACATGGCAGAGGATGGCTTGAAAGGGATGAAACTTAGGCACACCCTAAAGGGAGGGTGAAACTCCTTCATTTCAAATGAGATGGCAGTAGACGATCTAAGATGAAACATAATATATAGGCATCCCTTCATGGATTACAGGAAGGGAGACGAAACATTGATATTCCAAGATTTTTATTTTCTTCTTATTTTTCATGGAAGATGATACTTATGCATCTAAATTTGGATGACGGGCTTGAAATTTGGGTACCCCTAACATAGAAGGGAAAGAAACTGAGGCCAACTTAGAACCCCAAGAAGGATGGCTGGGTGAAACTTAAGCATTATAGGAGGGATGGCATAGGGATGAAGCCTAGGCGCCCCAGCAGAAATGGATCAAAAGAGGATATTACACACCCCAAGAGGGATGGTAGGGTATGAGGCATGGACAACCCAAGATGGATGTCAAGAGGTACAAGCTAAAAAGCCCAAGATGGATTATAGGGACATGGATCTTAAACACCCACGGCTGAAGATGGCATAGGGATGAAACTTACAGATGAATCCTATCTATTTATCCCACGTCAGATAACGGGATGTGAAACTTAGGCACCAGAAGACTGCTGGCAGGAGGAGAAAGGAGGGAACAATGACATGACTGAAATTTATTGTAAGAGGATAAGATCTCGACACCTAACCTAGATGGCAGTGGTGAAACTTATGCACGGCTTTGGCGGCAAAGGGTGAACATTTGCAACCAAGAAGGGGGTGGCAAGGGGATGAAACTTATTATGCACCCTAGCAAACATCACGAGGGTGAAACTCAGGCAAGTTCAGATTGATGACAAGCCAGGGGTACAACGCAGGCATTCTGCGATGGGTGCATGTTAAATGGGGGCAATTTATTAACCCTGAGATGGATGACAAAGTGGTATGCACCCCTAGTTTAGTAGTAGTAGCAGTAGCAGTAGTAGCAGCAGCAGCAATAGTAGTTGCAGTATTGATATAACAATTAATACTGTTATTATTGTTATCAGTAAGAGCTTAACTTTTATTGATATTATTTCATTGTCAAATAAAAACGTATCAACATAAAAGTACAGTGTTTGACGGTTGCCCAAGATAAAATAAAAAAAAAGACCAAACAAAACATACAAACACACAAACTATGATGCCCTTCGGCATTCAGTTGCCTCACAAAAAACATACATAACCATTGACAATAAAACATAAGTGACTACATTAGAATATTGCACAGAAATTAATCTACATCAATACTAATTAAAGAAAAGAAGTAAGAGATATTACTTGCGAGGACGAGTATTCCTTTGAGAAGGATAGAAAGAAACAAGAAAGTATGTAAGACAGATTTTGAGAGAACATTTTTGAGAGAGAGATAAAGAGAGGGAGAGAAGAGAATAATCTTTGTATAGCATTGGAGTATACATCATTAAATGATAAATACATTTTCATACAACACAATAATACTCAATTTGCATGGAATTCATAAAGTGAAATTACACAAGACTTGGTGATATAAACAAACACTTATGCATATCTTCAAGGGGGAAAAAAGAAGAAAAATTGGGGACAAGGAGACGGAGTCATTGAAGAAATAAACTTTAGAAGAATCGAAAACAGTGAGAGAAAAAAAAAAGAGAAATGGAAGAGGAAATGGAAGAGAGGGTGAAAAGATAGAAAGTTGGAGACCCTTGCGGAATGCATCATAGATAATTTTGGGATATTATCCCCAATTTTCTGGCAATTCATAGAATCACATAACACCTACTACATTAACAAAGTATATGTATGCATACCTTCAGTGAGAAAAGGGAGAAAGACTAGGTGGACAGGAAGACAGAGTCATTGATGAATAATCTATAGAATGACTGAGGGCGGAGAACAGTGTTTATATACAATAGAACCTTTAGGAGTTACAGGAATTCATGGTATATAGATGTACCAGTAACATAATTACCATTGTCATAATGCTCAGTTTGGATTATAGATTCCATTTCCCATCTGCTGCATCTGTGATAGATGGAGGGAGTGAAACTTGTACATCCCACTTTAAATGGCAGGGCGTGGAACTTAGATACCAAGAATTATTGGCAGGGAGTAGAATCCTGAGATCCCCTAGAGGAATGGTAAGGGAGTGAATTTCATGCATCCCTATAAGAGGAATGGAAAGAGGGTGAAATTTAGCACCCTAAATAGATGGCATATGATTGTTGAAGCGTATCGCCCTCTTAGATTAACCTCTTAGATTAACCTCTATACCATAGTTTGCATATGGTGAAACTTATTCCTCCTTTGATAAATGGAAGGGAATAAAACCGAGGTACCAATGGAAAAAGTGAAAACATTAGACACGCTCGGGATTAGGCATCCTAAGATAGACGGTACTCGGTGAAACTGAAGAACCAGAAGACTGATGGCAAAAGGTGAAAATTAAGAACGGCAAGTTGGTAAAACCTACGCACCCTTAGATGGAGGCAAGGGAGTAAGACTTATGCATTCCAAGGTCGATTGGAAGGGGTGAAACGTAAGCGCCCTGCGATGGAAGGTAAAATGTGAAACATAAGCATCTCAAGAGGAATGGAAGAGGAAGAATAGATGAGTCATCCCAAGACAGATGATAAGTGGGTGAATCTAAGACCCAGAGACGGATGGCAAGGGGTGAGATTTAGGTACCCAAAATGGTGGCAAAGGGTGAAGCTTAGGCACCCCCAAGCTGGCTCAAAGAGGGTGAAACTTATGCAACTTTATATATCGGCAAGGAGTAGGACTTATAGATCCAAAGATCGGTAGAAAGGGGTGAAACGTAAGCGCCCTACGTCTTTGGAAGGTAGAAGGTGAAACTCAGGCATTTTGAGAGGGAAGGTAGGGGCGAGTCTGAGTCATCTCAAAGTGGAGGACAAATGCATAAACCTAAGACCCCCGAAGGTGGATGGAAGGGGTGAAAAGAATATTAGGCACCCCAAAATTGTTTACAAGCTAGTTAAGCTTAAGCACCTCAAGAAGGATGGTATAAAAAGGGATTAAACTAAGACGCCCCAAGACGGATGGCTTGGGGTTAAACACAGACACTTACTACAAGATGGTTGGCAAGGGATGAAACTAAGGCACATCAATTTTGATTACGGGCATAGGATGACACACCAAGATGGTTGGAAGGATATGAAATTCAGACGGCCCGAGGTTGAGGGAACGGGGAGGAGCTTTGGCACCAAGTGGTGGGAGGCAAGAGGCTCAAACTTAGCCATCCCAAAATGGATGGTAATATTAGGCACCCCAAAATTGTTTTCAAGCTAGTTAAGCTTAAGCACCTAAAGAAGGATGGTATAAAAGGGATTAAACTTAGACGCCCCAAGACCGATGGCTTGGGTTTAAACACAGACACTTACTAAAATGGTTGGCAAGGGATGAAACTAAGGCACATCAATTTTGATTACGGGCATAGGATGACACACCAAGATGGATGGAAGGATATGAAATTCAGACGGCCCGAGGTTGAGGGAATGGGGTGGAGCTTTGGCACCAAGTGGTGGGAGGCAAGAGGCTGAAACTTAGCCATCCCAAAATGGACGGTAGCTAGGGTGTGAAACTTAGGCTTCCAACAAGATAGACAGCAGGATGCAAAAGGGTGAATCTTAGTCACTTCGAGACTTAATGGCAAGTGGGTGAACCAAACGCTCGCGAAGATGGGTTGCCCGAGATGAAGTTTGGGCACCCAAAACTGATTTCATGTGGTGAAACTTTGGCACCCTTATGCGAAGGCAAGCAGGTAAAACTTATATGAACCCCAGGGTGAATTGCATGGGGATGTACATCCTAAGATGGATGAGTGGGGTATAAAACACTATCATCCATGATAGATAGAATGGAAGCAGATTAATTTTTAGCTTCCTAAGTTCGATGGAAGGAGTGAAACATAGATAGATGGCTGGACGGAGGCATAAACTGCGCCCCTGAGAAGACTGGTAAGGGGGTGAAATTTATTCACCTGCAAGGAGGGATGGCAAGGAGCGGAACTGTGGAACCTCAAGACTGATGACAGCTGCATGAGTCTTGGGCATCAAAAGTAGAAAGCAGGGGATGGAAGTTATAGAAACTTATACGTCCCACAATAGGTGGCAGGGTATGAAACTTGGGCATCGTAAAATGTAAAAGGGGTGAAATCAAGGCACTGGGGCGGTGGGGTGAATAGAAACTTAGGCAACCATGAGGATGCGGTAAGGGGTGAAACTAAATAATCCCTTAACAGGGGCGTCGATCTTAGGCATCCCTAGTTAAATGGCAGGGGGTGAAACTTTGGCACCCGATGATTTAAGGAAAGAGACCAAACTTACGCACCCTGGGACTGATAAGAGAGGGGTAAACCTCAGTTTCCCCTAAAAGGATGGCAGCTGGTTAGAACTGGGCACCCTGAGATGGCTTGTTTGGAGAATGAGAGTTTAGAGGTGTCCCAAAAATTGGTGACACGTAATCAAACTTTGGCAAAATTGGCATCTTGAGGGAAGGATCTTACCAGCCTCAAAAGGAATGGCAAGAGTGCGAGTCACGGGCACCTTGGAATAGATGGCACAGCGGTGACTTAAGCTCCCTTAGATAGCTTGCTTGTGCTAAACTTTAAACACCCTACGATAAATCGCACGGGGTGATCCTTACGTACCCTAGGATGGATTGTCAGGGGTGAAATATAGATACCTACATGCCGGGGCATGAATGGAAAGGGATGAAACTTAGACACGCCTATAGGGAGGGTGAAACTTCTACATCCAAAATTAGATGGCAGGAGGCGATCTAAGATGAAACTTAGGCACCCCTAGTCCCTAAATGAATTACAGGGAGGGGATGAAAATTGGTATCCAAGATTCTAAGATTTTTATTTTCTTTCTTTCTTTTCCTTTTTTATTTATTTATTTTTTTTGGGGGGGGATTGATACTTATCCATCCCCAGTTGAATGACAGGGATTGAAACTTGGTACCCCTAAGATGGATAAGTAGGATCAAACTTAGACACCCTATGATGGTTGGCAAGGGGATGCAACTTAGGCACTCCTAAATGGACTGTCTGGGTATTGAACTTTATCATCATCATAATCATCATGACTATCATCATTATTACCATTATCATTATTAGTATCATCATCATCATCATCGTCATTGTTATTATTATAATCAGCAGCAGCAACAGCAGAAGTATAACATTTATCATTATTATATCTCTGTCAAATCAAAACGTATATTCACAAAAATACAATTATTTTTTACGGTTGCTCAAGATAAAAACAAACACCTTTGCCCTCGGGCATTCAGCTGCCTCACACAGAACATACATAACAATGCCATGATAAACCATACACGACTACATGAGAATATTGCAATGAAATTAATCTACATCAATACTCAATCAACAAAAAGGAAGAGATATTAATAGTGAGTATGAGTATTCTTTTGAGAAGGATAGAAGTAAAAACAAGAAAACAGAGAAGGAAGGAAACATGTGAGACGTAAGACTGGGATTTTGAGAAAGAGAGAATGAGAACGAAAATAGAAGACAATAATTTTTGGACAGCACTGCAGAATACAACATGATAAATAGATACAGCCTTATACAACACAAAAATACTTAGTTTCTTTGGAAAACATGAAATAAAATTACATAAGATATATTACTGATATTTACAAATACGCAAATCTTTAAGAAAGGAAGAACATGTAATATTGGGTACAGGAGACAGGGTCATTGAAGGAATAAAGTTTAGAATGATCGTAAAGGGAGATAAAATGAATGATATGGATATAGAGAGAGAGAGCGTGGCGGGGACAAAAAAGAAGAAGATAGAACTGTTGGAGACCCTTGCAGTATTCATCACAAAGAATTATGGAATATTATAATCAGTCTTCTGGTAATTCATGAAATAGAATTACATGAGACATACTACACTAACAAAATATGTATAAATATCTTCAAGCTCAGGGAAAAGGGTATACATAGGGCACAGGGAGACAGAGTCATTGAAGGAATAATCCTTTAGAAGGACTGAGAGTGGACAACCATACAATGAAATTTGTAGGAGTCTTAGGAATTCGTGGGATATAAATGTACTTGATGACATAATCTTGTGGTCATGATAATACTCAGTTTCTATTATAGACCCCATTTACCATTTTTCACCACCTTGATAAATGAAAGGCGAGATGATACATCCCATGTTAAATAGCAGGGCGTGAAACAGGCATCCAAAGGCTGGAAAGGAGCGAAACTCACGCACCTTGGGAAGGATAGCATAGGAGGGTAAATTTAGACACCTCAGAATAGATGCAGATGGTAGCGCGTATATATGCACAATAATTATTGGCAAGGGGTAGAAACTTATGACCCCCTAGAAGGGTGGTAAGGGAGTGAATCTTATGCACCCTAAATAGATGGCATATGTTAAAGCGTATATAGGCCCCACAGAATATGGCAGGGATTGAAACTGAGGAACACATGGAAAGGGTTAGAACATTACACACGCTCAGGTAGATTGCGTGAAAGGATCCTTAGGCACCCTAAGGTGGACGATATACTCGGTGAAGCCCAGGCACCCAAAGATGGATAGCAAGGGGTGTAACTTAGACACCCCAAGACGAATGGTGGGAGGTGAACCATAGGCAGCCTGCAAAGAGTGGTAATCAGTTTTGAATTCAGCAACCCAGCAGAGATTGAAGGATGAAACTTAGGCACCTGGATATTGATGGCAAGAGGTGAAAGTAAAGAACCCTATATAAAGGAATAGCAAGTGGGTAAATTTTAGGCACCTTAAAGAGGGATGGCAAGGGGAAGAAAAAGTAGACACCCCAGCATAGATATCATCTCCACTCCTGGTGGAGAATTCCTACCATTTTGCACTGGTAGCCATTTGCTCCTGGGTGCATGGAAATGGCAAATGTAGATTCATAATGCCAAAGAACATTAGCGCCATGGCGGGACTCGAACTCGCAGCACCCTTGGGCGCAAGATGGATAGGAAGGATAGGCAAACATGGATTGCACGAGGTGAAACTTAGGCGCCTCAAAATTGGTTTCAAGGGGGGTGAAATTTAGGTTCAGTTATGGAGAGGCAAGGACGAAAAAACTTAGGCACCCCAAGTTGGATCGGAAGGGGTGAAACTTAGGTACCCTCAAAAGGATAGGAGGTAGGTGAACCTATGACAATCAAAGATGAATTGCATAAGGTAAAAATTAGGCGCTCCAAAATTGGTTTCAGAGGAGTGAATCTTAGGTTCCTTTACGTATAGAGGCAAGGAAGTAAAATTCAGGCCCACAGGGTAGATGGAAGGAGGTGAAACTTAGTACCCTCAGATGGAGGCTAAAGGGTTACAGGCACCCAAAGTAAATGAAGGGGCGTGAAACTTGGGCATTCGAATTAGGCAGCAGGTGAGGTGAAACCTACGCACCCCAAGATACAAGGGGCGAAAATAAGCACCCTAGGATGGGTGGCAAGTGGTTGAACCTAAGACAACCAAAGATGGATTGCACGAGGTTAAACTGAATGCCTCAAATTTCTTTTGAAGGGTGGTGAAACTAAGGCACCCTTGTGTAGAGGCAAGGGAATACAATTTCAGACACCCCAAGACGGATACCAACAGGTTAATCTTTAAAACCTTACATGGACGGTATGGGCGCATAATCTTAGACACCCAAAGGTAACTGTATGTAAGGGGTGGAATTTACGCACCCCAAGAAGGGCGCCAAGGGGAGAATCTTGGGCATCCTTAGACTTAATGGCACTGTGACTTCGGTAAACCTATGGCTCCCGAATATGGGTTGCAAAGGGGTGATACTTAGGCACCCTAATATCGATGACAAGTGGATGAACCTAAGACAACAAAGATGGACTGCACGAGATAAAGCCTAGGTACCCTAATATAGGTTTCAATGCTGAAACTTAGGCACCATTATCTAAAAGCAAGGGAGTATAGTTTTTATCACCCCAAGATGGATGGTAAGCTGCGAAGCTGAGGTACCAAAAAATGGTTCCAATGGGATGGAACTTAGGCACAATGAGGTGGATTACAAGGGATTTGAGCATATGCACTCCAAAATAAATGAAACCTAGGCAATCCAAATTTACAGGCATGTAAAGTGAAACTTACGCGCCGTAAGGTGGTTGTTAGCGAGGGGATGGGGGAAATAGGCTCCCATGATTGGTGGCAAGGAGTAAAAACATAGGCACCCTTCATACGAGGCAAGGGAGTAAAACTTCTGTATCCCAAGATCACTGTTAGGGTGTTAGGGGGTGCATCTTAAGCGCTCTACGATCAGACGATGGAAGGCAGAAGGTGAAGCATAAGCATCTCAAGAGGGATTGAAGGGGAAGAATATCTGAGTCATCCCAAGCTTTATGTGAGAGTGTAAAACCTCAAAATTGGTTACAAGGGAGTTAAATTAACCACCCAAAGAGGGATGGTATAACGTATAACGACGGTATAAGGGTTGAAACTCATGCACCCCAAAATAGATTGAGGGTGTGAAACTGAAGCATTCGAATTTAGCAGATGGATGCGAAGAGGTGGAACTTTGACACATTAAAACGTAAATTGGATGGGAGGGTTCGAAGCACCCCAAACTGGTTGCAAGAGGGTAAAACTGATGGTGGGGCAACCTAAGACGTATGGCAAGGGGACAAAACTTAGGCATTCTGAGATGGGTGGTACGGAGGTGAACCTAAGACAAAAGAAAGATTGCACTCCGAGGTGAAGTTTAGGCACCTCAAAATTTGTTTCACTCTCCCAACTTTACAATGGTGAGGCAAGGGAGTACAATTTGAGGCACCCCAAGATGGATGGGAAGGGGCGAAACGTAGGTACCATGGAATGGATACTACAGGGCTGAAGGGTTGAAACTCATGCACCCCAAAATAACTGAAGAGGGCGTTCAACTAATAAACTTTAGGCATTCGAATTAGCACAGTACAATATTAGACCGCAGGTGCTCCCGGGATCGATGCCCCTGGGATGGTTGCCAAGAGGTGAATCTTTGACTCCCAAGCATGGATGTGAGAGGGTGAAATTTAGGCAAACCAAGATGGGTGGCCCAGGGTGAAGCTTAGGCACCCAAAGCTGGCTTGGGGGGGGGGGGGGGGCTATGCACCTTATATGAAATCGAGGACAAAAATTATGCATTGATGGGAAGAGCTGTAATTTAAATACCATACAATGAGAGGCAGAAACCGGAACTTAGGCACCTCGAGAGGAGTGGTAGGGGATGAATCTGAGTCATCCCAAGATGGATGGCTGGTGGATGAACCTAAGACATCCGAAGACTGAAGTGGGTGAAAGTTAGACACCCCAGGGGTGAAACTTGGGGGCCTTAAGATGGATGGCCCTGAATGAAACTTAGGCATCCTAAGATGGCTTGCAGGGGGTAGAACTTATAGGCACCCTAAGACGGATGATAGGGGTGTGAAACTTATGCACCCCGAGATGGATAATAATATTGATA
>CM057158.1:9536818-9796818 GCA_029962745.1 Echinometra lucunter | reverse complement strand
TATACAATGACATCTTTGACCTTGACCTTTGACCTTGAGACCCCAAAATCTAATCAGATCATTGTCCCTCCCATATGCATACCTGTGCCAAGTTTGAGGTTGATCGGTCAAATGGTTGTTGAGTTATGGTGAAAACGAACCATTTCTATGTACATAATGACCTCTATGACCTTTGACCTTTGACCTTGTGACCCCAAAATCTAATCAGATCATTGTCCCTTCCATGTGCATACATGAGCCAAGTTTGAAGCCAATCTGTCACATGGTTCTTAAGTTATCGCGAGAACGAGCCATTTTTATGTGTATTATTACCTCTATGACCTTGACCTTTGACCTTGAGACTCCAAAATCTAATAAGATCATTGTCCCTCCCATATGCATACATGAGCCAAGTTTGAAGTTGATCTGTCAAACGGTTCTTAAGTTATCGCGAGAACGAAAACGGGACGGACGGACGGACGGACGGACGGACGGACGACCCGAAAACATAATGCCTCCGGCAACCACCTACGGTGGGCGGAGGCATAATGAGGGAACATGTGGTGAAAAATATGGAGGAAGTAGATAATGAGGTAACATGCGGTGAAAAATATGGAGGAAGAAACACAAAGATCTCTTTTTTCTTAGCTGTGTTTAAAAACAGGTTTAGGTTCAAATTAGCTTTCTTTTATTTAATGGCCAGCTTGAATCATGTTGGCATTCAAAAGTCTCTTCTGAATTGACACAATTCCATTCTCGTCTGCCATGGTTTCAGGCATGATCATTATACGGTTCAATGAAAGATCTGAAATGGTCACATAGTCTTGGACCCCGTCCCGAAAATGTCACCCTAATCATCAAGCAAATTAAAGTAATTATAAACTATTGTAAGGTCTGATGTGGAATGTTGTCATTTTGAGGTGTATGTTGTGTTTGATCGTCAGCAGCTGTCATTGATGACGACGATGATGATAGTGATGGTGATGATGATGATGATGATGACGATGATGATGATAATAATAATAATGAGGGAACATGTGGTGAAAAATATGGAGGAAGTAGATAATGAGGTAACATGCGGTGAAAAATATGGAGGAAGAAACACAAAGATAGAAAAAACCCTCCTGATATCTCATGTCTAGTGTTCACATCATCATCATCATCATCTATGAATTATCAATAATTCACACAGGGTCAATACTGCTCAAAGTGCACCTTTCCACGAAGGGTGATCTGTCTAAAAAAGCTAGTTATGCTGGCTCCTTAGATTGACAGACCTCTCAGAAAAGTGACCTTTCCAGAATGCCTTCTGACATTTGTTCTTGCAACATTTGCTCAAGGCTTTTTTTCTTCAATGATAAAGGATCAGGGTAAGGCTTGTGATGATATTTTAAGGTTAGGTCTTAAGGCTCAGTTTAGGTGTAATGTCGGGTTTTAGGTTGAGGTTAAAATTCATGTAGCATAGGAATTGACTTGGAGCAACTGTCATAGGAACAGGTATCCTACAAACTTACGGGAAGACCAACAACTGACATAACTATACTGCTATATCACGGGGCCTATCAATAATGGCCACCTGTCCAGCTAAACTGATTATTCCAACTCCTTGGGACCTCGTCATGGAGAGTTTTGCCATGAGAAGTATCCGTGCACAGTTTCAACTGCATGTAACAGAAAATTTTCCACATTCACTGCTCATATTCCACAAAGGTGGGTGTAACGTTTGAAATCACAACTTGCATGAATCACTCCCTGTATCCAGACAGCACCATGCCTCATGATCTGAGCATCATGCACTCAAGTTAGTTTCAAGGAATCCAAGCTCATGTCTCTCATCTTTCATCCTCTTCTTGTTCTTTCAGTCTCTGTTCTTGTTCTTTCTTCCTTTCCATGTTCTCTGCATCCATTTCATCATCCCCATAGTTCATGATATCAAAGTCATCAATGGAAATCTGCTTCTTTTCTCCAAATGGTGGTGGTCCAATCAGTGCTTCCACATCCTTGTAGTTCAGGACTTCCTTCTCCAGGAGATTGTTGGCCAGCTAGGAGAAAACATGAAAATGGGGATTTCTAAAAAATTATTCCCTTGTTTCATCAAAGATGCTTCATTAGCACTATCTTAATGGCAAAAGGCAAAGAAACTTGAAACTTTGGTAAGCACTCTCAACAAATGTTACTTGCTAAGGTCTTGTGAGCTGGATAATGGTTGATAAAAATAAATTTAATCTTGCATCAATTATCAGACATGCTAAAAATATTTCACAACTAATCAGAATGTGTTGTCCTTGTCTTCTTTTTTTCACTGCTAAAAGTTTTATTGGTATCAGAATGAAAAGTTACTGCACAAACGTGACAGAGTATATCATCTATATTTTGCATAGGTATGAATATATTCAAACAGTCATCAAAACTTCAACACTGGTACATAATTCTTTCAGCATAACATGAAAATAAATCTTACTAATTTTAAAGTATCCACATGTTGAGTAAGCAAAGATTCTGTAGCTCTATACGCAGAGGTGACCAACTTCCTTGCTTCCTGAAGGATAAAAAGAACAAAACAAAAACATGCTGTCTTTAAGGTACATGTACTTGAAACCCTAAAATGATACCGCTCTGCCTGAAATTTGAAATACAATTTCATACATTTCAACCACATGACCTTTTTAAAATAACTACATAATCTTACATCCTGAATTACATAATTTATCAAACAGGACTAACAGCTGTGCATCCTTTTGCTGCTTATCTAAACATAAGCAGCATATAAACACATTCTTTCCACATTCTTCTTATCATCAAATAGCAAACCTAAATCACCGATGATAAAATTAACACAAAAAGGAAAGAGGGTTGTGAAGCACGTGGTTCTCTTTAAGCTGGACAGTCAACCAATGAGCCCTGAAAATTTAAGTCACAGTATATAGCATTTAAGGTTCATTCAGATATCCAGCAGCAAAGCCCTGACCCCACCCCCCTGCAATTTTTTTTTCTTACCACACCACTTATGATGATGAGATGTGCATTAATCATGCATCAATGATAGCACCAAGGTCAGATAAAAGAGAATATTGCCAAAAGTTACCCCAGAGGTTTGCCTATGGTGGCCCTGAGACGCTCAGCGACAGGTTATGTGCGCCATGAATTTTGCAGCCAAGTCATGAAATTCAGGATTTTGAGTCACAAAGTTTGCGACCAGAGTCCTCAACTTTGCGGCCAAGTCGCAAAGTTCACATCCAGAATCCTCAACTTTGTGTCCGGTGGTCGGAAATTTCATGATCAAAATCGGGTATTTCACAACTTCGCCGCGAAATTCATGGCGCACATGACCTGTCGTTGAGCGTACTTCAAGCCCACCATATTTGCCACTTCATATCTTCAAATGTGAAAAAGAATGAAATTATCTTTTCAGTATTTCTGATAGTACATACCTCATCTATCACATTCTGCAGCCTATGGCTGTATGGTCTCTTGCCTAGTTCATTAGAACTGCCCTCAGGGAATGATAGGTGTCCTACTTCATCATTCATTCCTAGTGATCTAATCTGAGAGTAAGCCATCTTGGTGACCCTGTTCAGGTCATCCTGGGCTCCTGCCATTTGGAGAGTGAGAGAAAACAGAAAGGAGTGTGACAATGGGAAAGAGAAAGAAATGATGAATTGGGAAGAGAAGTAAGCAATGGCATGAAAACATAGACATAATGAAGAAAACAAATAAACAAAAATTATTTACAAAAAGAAATAGCAGCTGAAAGAGAAGACATACAAAAAGATGTAATGTTAGGATTCAAGAAAAAGAAAACAGTAGGACAAAGAGAGGGAAGACTGGAAAGGAAGTATTTTCATGAAAGACTATACATTATCCTTTAATCAGTAAATAAGCACAGAATTTGCTACTGAACTTTTTACAATGTTATTTCAAGTCTCTCTTTCTACACTCAATATTTTGATATAAAAAACATAAATCAAAGTATTTTATAAAGCATCTGTTTTCATTGTTGATATTTTATAGGTTTAAAATAAAACTATGTGAAACATTAAGACGACATTACTGTATCTATACAGATGACATGAGGTTTGTAATTGAAGATGTTTTTACCTGTTGTCACTCTGTTGAAGATGATTGCCTCAGCCACTCTGCCTCCTAGCGCCATACACATCCTGTCAAACAGCTGAAACAACAAAATCCACCCAAATGAAATTAAATTCTACACATAGTAATATATGCAAGTTTCACAGGTACGGAGCACTTTATTTCAAACAGATTTCTTTATCCACAGATACTTTAAAAATTCCGGCTACCTCAAACCTTCCTTAATAGTTTGGTTGTCTATAAACACTTTGATACATTTAAAGAAAACTGGATAAAATGCAATCATCACAGAATATCTTCAAAGTACTAAATAATTTGCTTCTGTTCTGTAGTTTATCCACAATAATAACAAGCCAATAGGAAGATTGTGTCTCGCCCACCCGTGGCTAAATAACACGAAAGTTTCCCCAAGTACATCCCTTGCCCTAACCAAGTTTGATGTCACAAGAAAGTCTTGCAGGTCGTAAAGTTTGACCTAAAATGACCTTTCACCTTACCATGTGACCTGACAGCACAATAGCATGAATGTACCCCTAGTGCATCTATCACCCAAATTTGGTTGCTATTGCAGCAACATGTGCCAAGTTATGCGTCATAAGAGAGTCTTGCAGGTAAACTTTAACGTTTGAAATACAAGAAATGACAGAGGAAAAGCAAATTCAAGAATTTGAAAACATCTGTAACATATGACCTCCAATGACCTTTCACCTTATCATGTGAAGTCCAACAGAATGATAACATGCACTTCCCCTTAGTGATCTGCAACCCAAGTTTGACTGAAAAGTGTGACACGGTTGCAAAGTTTTGTGTCATAAGAGAGTCTTGCACGTAAACTTTAACCGTTCAACGTTTGACCTGTAATGACCTTTGACCTGACCATGTGACCTCTGACTGGACCATAACATGCAGGTCCCCTTAGTGCATCTACAACCCAAGTTTGATAGATAAGTGTCACACGGTTGCAGAGTTTTGTGTCATAAGAGAGTCTTGCACGTAAACTTTAATGTTTGACCTGAAATGACCTTTGACCTTACCATGTGACCTATGACTGGACCATAACATGCAGGTCCCCTTAGTGCATCGACAACCCAAGTTTGATAGATAAGTGTCACACGGTTGCAGAGTTTTGAGTCATAAGAGAGTCTTGCACGTAAACTTCAACGTTTGACCTGAAATGACCTTTGACCTTACCATGTGACCTCTGACTGGACCATAACATGCAGGTCCCCTCAGTGCATCTACAACCCAAGTTTGGTTGAAAAGTGAGTCACGGTTGCAAAGTTATGTGTGATAAGAGAGTCTTGCACGTCAACTTTAACATTTGACCTGAAATGACCTTTGACCTTACCACGTGACCTCTGACTGGACAATAAGATGCAGGTCCCCTTAGTGCATCTACAACCCAAGTTTGATTGAACAGTGTCACACAGTTGCAGAGTTTTGTGTCATAAGAGAGTCTTGCACGTAAATTTTAACGTTTGACCTAAAATGACCTTTGACCTTACCATGTGACCTCTGACTAGAGCATAACATGCAGGTCCGCTTAGGGCATCTACAACCCAAGTTTGGTTGAAAAGTGAGTCACGGTTGCAGAGTTTTGTGTCATAAGAGAGTCTTGCACGTAAACTTTAACGTTTGACCTGAAATGACCTTTGACCTTACCATGTGACCTCTGACTGGACCATAACATGCAGGTCCCCTTAGTGCATCTACAACCCAAGTTTGGTTGAAAAGTGAGTCACGGTTGCCAAGTTATCTTTCATAACGTTTGTGACGGACGGACGGACGACGGACGGACGACGGACGGACGACGGACGGACGACGGACGGACGACGGACGGACGACGGACGGACGACATTTGGATCCCTTAGTCTCGCCTTCACCTCCGGTGGGCGAGACAAAAATGAATGTATGCCCTACCTGTTCTTTTGAGTAAAGTTTTTGGTCTGAGGGAAGATACTGAGCAAATCCCAATGCAGCACTTGCCCTTGGGACAATAGAGACCTTCATCAAGGCATCTGTATGCTCCAGCAACCATCCCACAAGGGCGTGTCCCGATTCATGGAATGCCACCACCTTACGTTCCTCCTTTGACATGACATTTTCAGCCTTTGCTGCACCAGCTACAATCCGCTCGACAGCGTATTCAAAGCTTTCTGTATCAACAGCCTTGCTGTTCTCCCTGGCTGCATGAAGGGCCGCTTCGTTGCAGATGTTGGCTATGTCAGCCCCTAATTACAGAGAGTAAGTATGTCAGGTTATCAATATGGTTTTTGTTGAAGTGCATGAACGACTCATCTTAAGTAAGCAACAATGCCAAGTGTTTCAAGGGCTATCTGAGAGAAAACATACTTGAAGAACACTTGAATAACAATATCCACTTTGCACACTAATGCAATGAATTATGATTGAGGAAACAATATTCAGGTGCTTAGTTCGTCATGTTTAGAATTAAATTCAAAAGGATCTTGTATACTTCATAAATACACAAGATCTTCCTATTCTCTTTAGAAACATGATATTTAGGGTAAAACTCATTCCATCTACACTTAAGCAAAAAACATTTCTGCTCCTATGCTAAACAGATAACAATAATAATAATATAATGCTTTTATACAGTGCATTTCAACTCAGAGAGAATTCTCAATGCGCTTTACATTTACAGCAAAAATTAACACATTAACAATAAATTACAAATTAAGACAACAGCAAAACTATGCATTATGTATTATCAACTAATTACAGAAAATGGGAGGTAACATAGATGCATGTGTACATATTGCAAAGAATAAATGATTAATTGTTGAAAGCTACATGGATAAGTATGTTCTAGGCTGCCATTTGAAGAATTCAGGACTGGTTTGGCATCTGAGCGATGGAGGGAGGGTGTTCCATAGGACTTGACCTATATATGCAAAAGTTCTTTCCGCATATTTGGTTCATCCATGGTTCACCTCTAGCAGATTCTGAGAAGCTGATCGGAGAGTTCTACAAGGCATGTAAGGATAAGATGGAAATGAGAAATTGAGAGTACAAGGGAATAAAATACTGCTTGCTCACCACTCATCCCTGGTGTAAGCTGGGCTAGCCTGGTGGAATAGTCCTCTGGTTTCCCTTTCAGGACTAACTTCTTGAGATGAACTTCAAAGATCTCCTTCCTCTCAATCATGGTGGGTGTGTCAATGAGGATGTGACGATCAAAGCGCCCAGGACGGAGAAGTGCCTGGAAATAAGAAAGGAAGTTAGATAAAGCTAGAGGGGGCTCTCATCCTTCATTATACAACAACATAATTTTCTTATACTGCCAGTGGCAAAGGAAAATGGATTTATCTCTGTCTATTTTGATGATTTTCCTCTTTTTAATTCATTACTACAACAAAAATATCAAATATCAAATGATGTTTATCTTCTGTATAACATTCTTTAAAAATATGTATTCTTCTTTTCTATTTCTGAGCATCTTCTTCTTAAAGACACTCAGTCGAGGGCTTTCATGGGGAGTGGACATAGTTTGCTGACACCAGACTTTGTGAAAAGCACTGGAAATACCTGTAAGAGCTTTATCTCTGGAGCACAGCAAACAAGCTGTCCTACCATAGACATTCTTCGACCTGCTTTGGGCATTGTCGGGCCAGGGAAAGTGAAATAATGACTTTACCATATGGGGCAATGGGTGGAATATACAGAGCACTACATAAGGTCTGGTGGTCATAAAACTCAATTCCACTCTCTGGGTAATTGACAACCCCTGTTGAAAGCCCACGACTGTGTGTCTTTAATCCTGTCTCTCATTCTCTCTCTCTCTTGATCGATCAATCAATGGATCAATTGATCGTCTCTCACCTTATCTAATATATCAGCTCTATTAGTAGATGCAAGCATGATGACATCTTTCTGAGTTCCCATTCCATCCATCTCAACCAGCAGCTGATTTAATGTCTGTTCTTCCTCACCAGATGAGTTGATATTAGCTCTGAAATAATGAAGTATCACAAACATGCTGTCATAGTAAACCTTCTTCCCTAAGAAACAGATAATTACTTACATATCATTTTGATTCACAGGCTGGATAATTGGATTCTACATCATAATTCATTCAGAATCCCAGAAAACCACAAACTCTCCAAATTTACATATTTCACAAACCTACTGAGTTCTTCGTAATCATCTATGTATGTTAAGCTTGCTCAACTCCTCCATTTACACAATGCAAAGAGTGTCACATGATACTGATAAGGTATTGTTGAAAATCTACAAATTCACACAAAATCTGTGCCAGACAAGGATTTTCCAAGCCTCTCTCACTTACGACTCTGATCGCTTCCTGCCAATGGCATCCAGCTCATCGATGTAGACAATGCAAGGCGCCCTCTTGCGTGCCTCCTTGAAGAGGCTCCGGACCCTGGCAGCCCCCAGGCCTCCGATCATCTCCACAAACTCTGACCCTGCCATAGCCAAGAAGGGCACGTTGGCTTCAGTGGCTACTGCCTTAGCTAAGAGAGTCTTTCCACAACCAGGGGGGCCTAGTAAAAGTGCACCCTTAGGAACCTAGGAGAGGGAGAACAGGAGTTATAAAATGTTTACATTCTTTCAAGTAATTCAGTTCACTACTTGTCCACGGATGCTATAGCGTTGTGGAATATATCTTTCATATTTTGTTTTCACAAAGTGAAGAGTAAACAGTTTACTGGCAGGATTTCTGGCAACATGCATAAAACAGTTTTTGAATGAAGGAATGTTTTCAACTGGTACTGCTAGGAAATCTTTCTAATGATAATAAACACACGCACTTTAGATTCACTGCAAAATATTAAATACAACACAACACTGCTATTAAAAAGTCATGTAGTGTTCTAAGTTTTGTAATAAACAATACTGGAAAAAATTTAGTCCCATATTTCTCAATGATAAATTCTCAACTAAAACAAAATGTTACAGACCACCACACCAGAAATTGATAAAATAATTTCTTTCAAGCATAAAAAAATAAAATTAAAAAGCAAATAAATTGTTCTACATATTATTGACATAATACAATTATAAGATAACAAACATGAGAGAAAATTAATATCCTTCAGCAAATTAGAAACCACATTTCATATACATAATAATGGAATATCACAATGATCCTTCTATGCTTTTAGTATAACCTAGTCCAGTACCTTTGCTCCTAGTTCCTGGAACTTTTCTGGTCTCTTCAGATAGTCCACAAACTCCATGACCTCTTGCTTAGCTTCCTTGAGACCTGCTACATCTTTAAAGGAAACACCCTTGGAAGCTCCTTCCTCTACCACCGTAAACCGTGCCTTGGCTAGAAAGGAGACAAAGTCAAGTTTTACCACATTTTAGTTAACACAAAATTTAACGATTTGTATGGTGCAGCTGAGCAATGTCGACCAATTGCATAAATCTTTATTTACAAGCTGCTCACTTCGATAATCAAATTCATAGGGAAACAAAACAACTAGCTACATTGTAGGTCATGATCAGATAGAAAGCAGCAAGACTGTCTGTACTGAAGCAGGAGGTCTTGGGTTAAAAAAGAAAACAAAAAACAAAAACAAAAACAATTCAACTTCCAGGGGCCTTGGATAAGGCATAAATTGTGCCTTATTCAGGATGAAGTTAAAGTCATTATGTTATCAAAATGCACCTACAATATCTTTTCATTCAAAACATTTAAGATTAAGAAATACAGACCACACAAAAAAAGTTCAAAATGTCAGAAGTTGATCAGTAACCAAATGTACAGTAATTCTTTTCTGTTGCTGTAAATTCCTGTATTAAAACTCCTAAAAGAGAAATTGAGAAACTCACAGAGCTGAGTGAAAGCATTCATCCCTCCTCCTCTCATAGCTGAACGGATGATGTAGAGAAGGAAACCCAGGACAAGAACTGTTCCAAGGATACTGATCATTCCATCAGAACTGGAGTGCTGGTAACGGATTTGAATCTACAAAAGGAAAATGGTTTATCAGCTAACAACTTCCTCCTTTTCCAAATATATTTTGTATATATCTCTATTTTTCTGATTTCTAATATTTCTCTCTTTCTGTCATTCCTGACTTTTTTAATTTTCATACCCCCTTGTTTTTGTTTTGCTTGCTTGAATAACTTTAAAGTCCTTCCATGGCTAATGGGAGGTAATAAAAGTTTCCCATTCTCTAGTGTGTAAACATCACTAAGAAATGATCAGTTTAATCATTCTGAAGGTAGAAACTTGCCACTTTTTTACAGTAAAGAACCAGAGTTGTGCAATTCATTTTGATAGTTTGCACACCTTGCATACTGCCTCAGATTTTCGTATTACCTAGTATCTTAGAATTTACAATATGAAACTTGGCCTTTACATATAAAGGTTTGAAGAATATCAGTAATACTAGAACAAAATTCATGTCTACAAAATGTCTACTTACCCTGTCATTGTGCGCAATTCCAAGCTGATCTTCGACCTCCCTTAATTTCTGCTCAAACTTCTGAATGTTACCAACTCGCATCCTAAAATGGTTTGGCTGTCCTCTCCCGACCTATAATGAACAAACATATAGTATAATGATAGGGTTAGGTTTCCTTCCAACAAATAATGCAGGTATTGTCAGGTAACATAGAACAATTTCTTCTCCTTAGGAGCAAAAACTCACTGACTCAAGATAGGCTCTAGTTTTTAGGTTTTTATTAAAGGCACATACTAATGAGTTCATGTAACAAAGATCTATGAGAAAGAGAGAGAGAGAGAGAGAGAAAGAAAGAAAGAAAGAAAGCAAAAACAGTAGATACCAGGACAGAGTGATACATACCAATGATCAACCTTAAATATTCATACCAGAAAGAGACGGAGAGAGAGAGAGAGAGAGAGAAATACATCAATATAAAGAATACTGCCTGAGATGACTTAAGTCTTTACAAACAATATAATAGCAAAAAACAAACAATGGGTGAAACATCTATCTCTCCATGTCATTAAATGTGAGCAACAATTGATGCCGGGTCTCACTTAAAATGTAGTATCAAAGTTATAATTCTTCTCTGAAGACTCCAGTCTCTATCCTCTAATTTCCTCTCACTTTTAACATACAGTACTTGTATTATATTTAAAGGGGGTATCCAATGCTGAAACAATTTCAGTTCATTTAAAAGAGCATGATTTTATTAGCAGAAAATCATCTGCCTAAAGTTTTTTTTAAAGACGTGTTGCCAAGAAAACCCCCAAATGTGGTAAGATTTCAGGATATTTTTGACCCCTTTTCAACTGGGTACCCACTTTGACGTCAAAATGACGTCAAAGTGAGTACCTTATCGTGCAATTCTAGCAAAATGTGTGCAAGGTGTAATACATATTGTACAGTCTAGCACGCAGCACAACTGCAATGCGCGAAGCTGGGTACCCACTTTTACGTCATACCTCATAGGCTCACACTCAAATTTTTTGGTCAACTCTTGACTTTTTATGAGAAAATCAGCCAAAATGCACTGATTTTGATTGAAAATCATATTTTTAATGTTATTTAATTCTTAGAATTTTATTCTCAATCATATATCAAAAAAAAAATTATCATTGTGTAATCACTTTAAGATCTAGAAGAAGACTGCATACCTCTCTACCAAAGACAATAGCACCATCATGTAGGAAGACATGGACAACATCAGACTCAGGATTCTTACTTTCTCCACTGCCATCAGAATCATAATATGTTACAGACAGATTTTTCACCTGGCATAACAGACAAAAACAAATATGCTAAAGCACCCTAGAGTAAAGGAAAGACTTGATATATGTGCCCCCCCCCCCAAAAAAAAAATACATATAAGATAAAAGATGAAAAATAAATAAATGAATAATAAAATGAAATAGAATAAAAAATAACAAAAATAAAATAAACAAATAAATAAACAAATAAATAAACAAAATAAAAAATACAAAATAAATATTTTAAAAAAGTGTAATATGATGTTCAAAGTCATGCAAGCATGAAAATATGTCAATACTCTTGACAGGGATGAAAAGAATATGCAAAAAAGGTGTTTTAAGAAATGTTTTCTCAGTGTACTTGTACCACATTGAAATAACGAAACTACAAACTACAAATAATATCATATATTTCCATACAATGTAATGACTTCATGTTATATGATGGTTCCATTTTCATCTATTTGATATTACGAGAACCATGAAAATAATGTCGAGTTACTGTGATGCAATCCTGCTCCATTTGTGATTAAAGTGGTAGAGTTTGGATAACACTGATTGGATAGTGTTTACAGAATACTTTGTCCTCCCTACCTCCCCTTTGGCAAGCATATCATTGACAAAGGTCTGCCATGAGATGTTCTGAGCCTCATCCCCTCTGGAGAGGAGGTTCAGAAGAGTTAGGATCAGCATGAGAACAATCAACATCCTGATGTTCTCTCCATCACCAGCCTTCTTGCTTGGATCTGAACAAACAACAGAACAGAAAGTGCATATTTTGGACTGACTGACTGACAAATTCATTAATGTAACATATTCACTGTGAGAATTGACAGGTTAAACATGGACTACCTGACTTGAGATGTAGTTTTCTACTTTTGGAATGCTTTAGGCGAATTAGGCCCCAAAGGCTCTGAAATGTAGCGATATCATCTTCCTTTAGTAATCATTTGCATCTTTATTCTCAGTCATCAGTTTTACAGTTGCTTTGAAAGTTGGGGTGAGCATAACGAGGGTGAAGATATTCAAACTTGTTTTAAATCATCTGCTTTAGTGCCAGTCATGTGACCACATTGCTTGCTATTACTCCCACCTTCTGTACATCCTACTGTCATGTCTTGGCAATGAGCAGAACTTGATTCAGATGTATAGTTAACACACAAGCCAGTTGGTCCAATTACTTCATACTTGTACTTATGTACCCCCCTCCCCCCCCCCCCCCCCCCCCCACCCTCCCTGATTTTGAAAGACGGGTGAAGGACCTTATTTACTTTGTGAAAATGTGAATACTTTACCCTCATCATCCTTCTGATCTTGATTCTCTCTCTGCTGTTGCATTGCACTTGTAGTACTAAAACTTCTCATGTTACCTAAAAGAAAAGAAGTGCATTTGTATAATAAAAATGCATTTAATATTGGCTTTCTAAAGACTGTGTACAAAATCAATTAAGAGGAAAAAATCAAACAATGCTTTCAATGTTTATTGCATAGAGGTGCAAATATAGGTGATCATTCAGTAGCTACTGCCAAAGAGAAATGAGTAAAAATCCAATTTAACAATGTTAAATTTAGAATGTTTCCATAGCATCACAAATGTATAGATAGTAATTCAATTAGCAAGCTCAAAAAATGAAGGTGTCCATGAAGTCAACCCTCAAGAAATTCCTAACACTTTCATGCAATATCAAGTATTTTAGATAGGTTAAATTCTATAATTATTCACCAAATTTTATTGAACATATATTTTAAGATAATATCAAATTATCTTATGGATATGATGCACACAATTTTATCCTATACCAATAATACAGTGTACTATCTTTTATTTACTCCATTCCAACTAATGAACATACCCATGGAAAAAAGGAGATCGGATAATTCCTTTCTGTCACAATAGCCAGATTTCTTTAGGAGGTTATCAAAGGCAAGTACTTCCTTCATGATGCTCTGGTCATTCCTCTTGGACCAGGCATTCTGTAATATATGAAAGGTATAACATGTTAACCCATTCGTGACAGAGGTCCACATTTTGTGGTTTGGCCTAATATCTTTTGATGCAAAGCCCTAAAAATCATACCAAATACATGAGCAGAAAGAGCAAAAAAATCTACATTTACTGTGCCCATTTTGGTTGCATCAATATTTGTTGTTTGATGCTGAAAATTTTTCAAATGAAAATAAGCATTAAAATCCTTAAATTGGCAATGTGATAGAAAGTTTAAAAATCACCATTTTACCCTGCAAATTGGCAACTTCTTGACTTATCATAATTTCTGTCAATTTACATTCATTTCAGATACATGATGTTTTATAAGAAAAATGTAGCAATGAAATAAAAATTTTGGTGTTGCCAATTTGAAGAATAAAAGTTGATCAAATTAGGCTTTAAATAATTCCTGTCACGAATGGGTTAATGGTAATTAAATGCCAACATCAAACAACAAGTGTTTTTAAAACAAACAATTAACAGAATATCAACAAAATATCTTAAATTTACGAACAAGAAAACTTCATATACAAAGAATAATATCATGCACAAAAATAAGAAAAAATGTGAATAAAAGACTACCAGTTATTCATAAACATACACTGACTGGTTGCAATTCTGCATAATTTCAAACTGACTATTAAAATGATGAAGAAAATTATTTAAAAAACAAAGAAGGAACTGGATAATTTGAAACGGGAGCCCTCTTTCCCATTTCAAATCAGCCAGTTCATTCAACATTTTTAAAGTAAACTTCATCAGTTTGAGGGTGTTCACCAGTTTGAAGTTGCTTCTCAGTTTGAAATTCTTCAGCCTTGCCTGCCGGGACGGGACATGCATATGCACGCTCATTAATGCTCAGTAATACTAACCTCGCACAACAGACCTGCTGTGTCACCAGTGATCAGAAAAACATTCTCAAAATTCACTCTCAAGATAATTAACATCCAGTTGGAATGGAAAGAAGATATTTTATTATCTTTGGTGTAAAAAGCAAATATTTGATATGAATTTTATTATGACGTACTCTTCAGTCAAAAATCTGTTTTTCTACATTTTTCTCTAACGCTCTAACTGGCAATGATCTAAAAAGAATGATGATGATATCAATAACTAACACTGTAACGCTGCGGTCGATGCCCATGCGACTGTGGACGAACATGGTGGTGTAATCCACGTCCGCGTGTGTGCTGCAGCAGAGGTGCGCGTAGAAAGCTATCTTTCGCAGCGCCTTCCGCCGATTCCGTCGGGGTGGAGAAAGACAACGAAGTCGATGGATAATAAGTCCTCCAGGAAACAGCATTTACTCCAGAAGAAATCGATCTTCTTAACAAAATCCTGGAAATTCCTTGAAGAGAATACATTTCAACGACTGCTGACTTCGTTTTTTCAACTGTAAAAATTAACAAAATGTCAAAACAAATGCGCAGTATACGTCTCCAAAAGACCCATGGGCGCTGACATTTTGTTTCATAATAAATTAGAGATGAGGCTAGTCACAACTATTTAGCATGTTAGTACACATCTTACCTTTTATTTTTTTTCCTTGTAATTAAAGTTTAAAATAAAATAATAATTGATTATTTACAAAATGTATTCTTTAAATTTTGATTATTAAAAACTTTAAATGATAAACCTTACAATTAACTGCAAGGACGCATGTACGCGGTAATGACGTGAGCTGAGGCGATATGGCTATAATATTGGCGATGGCATACTAAGTAGATCACAGAAGTAGAATATTTCTGTGGCATAGATACGCCTAAGATCATGAAGAGTCTTGGCAGTAATTTTCACTGAAAAAATTGCTCTCAGCCAATCAGATGCAAGGATTTTAATGGCTTACAACAGTTGTTCAGTGAAAATCACTGACAAGACTCTTCATGAAAAGCTCTCCTGATTTAACTCCACACACTAAGAAACAATATCGCAGAGGTACATCCTCATTACTTGAATGAGAACTGTAGGGGACTTGAACCTGTACTTAGAGTATGAACCATCCCGCTTTTTTGTGAGCGAAGCGAGCCGAAAAATTTCACTTTCTAGCTATAAAAGAAATGGTATTGTCCTCAAAGTACACTCAAGCAATATAAAAGTTTGACTAATTCAGCACCTCGATGGTCCAATTGTTACTTTCCTAAACCACTCTATTTCAAATATTACAAGCGAGGAAGGCGAGATAGGGGAAAACACACTATGTTAGTGATGAAGTCTTATTTTGTTATAAAAATACATAGGTCTATAAAATATCTACATTATATATTCGAGTGAGCGCAGCGAGCGAGGAAAAAATACATTCTTTGATAGCCTAAAAGATATCTAAATAGTTTTGATCACCTAATTGCCAAACATGATGCCTTATTAGTGCCTCGCTTGCCATCTAAAACCATTTTGTTTCTATAAGCGAGCGAAGTGAGCTACCGACAAAAACTCTGTTTCTTTCTAGTAAAACGTAGAATTTCCACCAAAATAAATTAGATGAATTTTATGATGTACCATTCGAGAAACGCTTTACATCTCGCTGTAGAAATATTACAATATTCGGACATGTTGCTGAGGGAATAAGAGCGCTTGACGCCTGATCTTGTTTCTATGAGCGAGCAGAGCGAGAGAGCGAGAATGGGCTATTTTTAAATACTGAGAACGTGCAGCTAGGTTCTAGTGTACTATTACTCCAGTTCTATGATTTTAACTTATTCAAGTTCAAGTTCAAGTTCAAGTTCAGGTTTTATTTCCAATATAACACAAGACATAAATCTTTTTTTTTTTCTTCTTTTAAACAGAAATATCGTAAATTAACATACAACATTTTTTCCTCTTATTAACATCAAAACAAATTTAATGTCTGCTTGACATAGTTTATTAGCATCCGATCCTTTCTCATATTTGGTAAGAAAGGAATAGGCTACCGGTCACAGGCCATTATTCCATGAAAATTCTTTTGTTATGGGTTTTCTTCCCGTTCGACTCCTTGCAGTTATATTATAACAGTACACGTATAATATTGAATATAAAGACAAGATGCAAATCAGTTTCATTTAATAATAAACCCTGATAAAAAATATCAATTGGCATTGGTTAAGATAACAAAAATATTAAACATGTTAAATGCGAGTAGAACAATAATGGCATATAATTTGATAGAAAGACAATATGCAAACCGATTTGCTTTCATAAAGATAGTATTACAACCTCATTGGTTGAAATACTTAAAATGCGAGCGAGTGAAGCGAGCGGGCGCTGAAAGCCTTTTCCTTTTCATTTCCTTAAAAAATTGCTTCTTTGCTCTTCATTCTCTTTGTCTTTGTCTTTACTTTTTTTCGAGAATTATAGGAGGCTATGTAATTTTTCATTTTTTCATGGTGAATTATTGGGGGATGATTGCACAGGCCATCCCTCTGACCAAAATATTGGGGGGGGGGGGGAGGATATATCCCCCATCTCCCCCCCGCAATGTCCATGATGACGTAAAAACTAGGCCAACATGGGCGGGGGGCATGCTTGCACTTGTACTTGTCGGCGTATTCAGCTATGGAAGGCCATTCAGGTCAGAAAGCACGTCATGAGGCATGCACGCTGCGTATTTTTTATTTTTTATTTTTTTAATTATTATTTCTTATAGTACTTTGCCATGGTCCAAGAAAGTGATTATTTTGACCATGATTTCGACTTCCGACCAATCAAAAGCAGAGATTTTATTCATGTGATTGTTTATGTCACACCTACTGGTCTCCACCAAAACAATCGGGATCGGTGGCAAGCCCACACAGGCCTATGGATTAATGGTTAATTTATTTTTTAAATTGAAGCCTATGGGGTTTGGGTTGATACAGCATTTTAGTTCAGTGTTAAAGTAAAAAATTCGGTAAGTGCAGAAAAACTTCCCCATGGAGCAATGTGGCTCTTAAAGCCACAGTGAACTGGCGCTTATATAGCTCTGAAATGATGTATTTACAACAGCTTGCGGCTACTCACAACCAGAGAGTGTCTTAGAAACATTACGCCCTTCTTGGCTTCTAGTGAACTGCCTCAGTCTGAATACATATGCATTTTTACAGATGTATCTCAAAAATAAAGCTCGTGTTGATCAGAATGGTGCATGCTGGGAGAAAAAACGGGACAGAATCAGTAGTTCAGGACTGAGATGGCGCTATTTCGAAATCTCATAAAAGGGCACCAGTCCGCTCTGGCTTTAAATGAATTATAACGATGCAAGCATAATCGTATTTACGGGAACACTATAGCGAGGACGATGAAGTTGATCGAAGGAATATTACTTTTCTGCTGTTCCTATTTTTTTTATGAATTCAAGCAAATAACGTGATCAAAAACTAATAAAACTATATCCTTCATGCAGACAAAGTAATTTTGGTTTCAAAATAGTATACATAAAAACTGCGGTACTTGTATCACCATTTTATTGTATTGAATATGGGGAAGGAGCTGCCCGACTGTTCAAAATTCTTGGTGGAACGGTTGCTTCACCACTCCCACCCCTGCCTCGTTCCATGTTTATTCGGGAAAATATATACCGCAAAAAATGCACTCAGTTCCAAGTACTTAACAGTATACATAAGAAAATACATAAGAAATCTACCCTTTTACCTACCTCACAAACAAGAAAGAAAATTAGGCATAATAGAAAACCTACATACCAAGTGCAAACTTTACCCTTTTCACAGCCACTTCTTGACAATATTTCGAACTGGACAGAGGATACTGACTCTTGTACGAAAGAGGAAACAGAATACCAAAAGCAATTCGCTTTAAAATAGTATGATTTTGATTTGATTTGATTTGATATGATTTATTTGTCAAGCCGATATACATAGTGACAAAGAACATATACATATAAAGTAGAAGTTCATAAAAGCTTGACAGGATGACCCATGATCTGAAAGCTCGAGAGCTTATTCACAATTGGGTCCTATAAAGAGAACAGAACAACTTGACTGGTGGTATTTAGCACTATATACAGATGAAACATATTTACAGCAAATTTTAACAGCAAAACATTAACAGAAAATAGTTCAGCACATACAAGAACACAATGATAGGCCTACATATAAATATCAGCAAGGTAGAGGAAAGAATATATTGTTCTGTAAGTTTAAGGCATATCATTATTCTGTAATAATAATAATAATCTTTTGAAATAAGATAACAACTGCAATATATTTCAATCACGGGCGAAAGAGACAATTCACATCGCAAATGAAAATAACAGCCCGGGATATCATTTTGGACCGGCCTCCTTCTTGTACCTATTTTGGGTTCCCCAAAATAAAAAAATAAAAAAAACAATGAAAAAGGAAGCATGTTGCAGAGTCAGGTTTTCATTTGCATGATTATGCTATGATGATAATTGAGTAACATTATAAACATTGGCGTAAATCCGGGGGGGGGGGGGTGGGGGATATATCACCCCCATTTTTTCGAGAGGAGGGGGATGGTTTGTACAAACATCCCCCCACAATTTTTAAGGAAGAAATGATATTTGAATTAATCAGTTAGTCAAATTTTGATAAATAAAAAAATCTGTCATAAACAACCATCATATTTTAGAATGTTTATTTGAAAATGCGGTTGAAAACCACAAAAAAGTGGTTATTTTTGGCTAGCTAGCTTCGCTCGCTCATCATATTTAAGAATTTATATTTGAAAATGTGATTAAAAACCAGAAAAGTGGTCATTTTTGGCTCGCTCGCAGAATAGAAATTAAAATGTGTGTAAGGGGTCCGTGTGGGTGCGTGAGAGTGTGTGTTTATACTTAAGTGTAAATTCAACAGGCAAAAAATCGGCCAAAAGCCCAAAAAGTCGATCACCCCCCCCCCCCCCCCCCCACTCCTCAAAGTGGATTTACGCCGGTGATTACAAATATCATCGATCAAACCGAGTCGGTTCCGGGGTCGGTTCCACCAAAGCGCTTGCTGAAGAGTACATACAAAACACTAAGAAACTGAGGAGTATATCAACTAGTGACGAAAAAAAAAAAAAAAAGAAAAGAGTGCTGTACGTAATTACTACGATACGGTGAGCCGGGGCCCTGGTCGAGCTGTATAACTACGACCCACCCTTTGGCTTAATTGGCTTTCCATATATTGTAGCGCATACTAGTATTGCATCACCGGCGCGCGGCACGGCATGGCACCTCTAGCTCTGATATGCATCATCATATCATATCATCGCAAATATGTGCAGAAAACAGAGTCAGAGAGAGTGCGCGGAGGCTGTGCGCTGACGTCCGTCCTGGATCAAACAACTAGTGAAATACGGTACTTTCAATAAAAGAAAAAAGGTAAGAGTCTCCTGGAGTAGATAGGCATTTGCCACAAGACTGAAATTGCTGTACCAGTCTATTTTATATTGTTTTTTTTTCCTTCTTCAACTGAAGAAATAGCCAGGTGTACGAACGTGTCGGCAGCATACAGCCTTGCTGCTAACCGAGCTGAGCGGACATCGATGGGCAGCCTCGCTCCGTCTCCCCGGTGATGCATGACGCTGACATAGTGATATCATAGAGTACGGTTTTGGCCACCCGTACCGGTAGGTCAAAACGGCGATTTGAATAGGAAACTAATTTCTGGCACGAACACGAAAGTGCCGAAATACATTCATTGACTTAGATCTTCTTTAATAGAGAAGAAAAGTTTTGATTTTACTTACCAGTAATGTTCCTGAGGCTCTCAATTTTCCCCTTTCTGCTTCATATCTGATGAATTAACTGAAAATGGTGAATTTTAAGAAAAAAAACTGACGCTTATCAGACTCGTAGATCGACAGCTTTCCGCAGAGTAACACACACAAAAGTATGCTATGCTGTTTCGGTATACCCAGTTGTTGGATGTCCGGACAGGTTGTAACTCCGGACAGTCGATTTTAAACAGCCAATTGAAAAAGTTCACAAGCAAATCTCTTAAATGTTTTAGCACAAACTGTTAGACAATATTATAGCTAACAAATAGTGATGATGATTAGCAAAAAGCAATGCATAGTTTTTGTTTAATCCATAGACAAAAAAAATTGCTCCATTTTTGTTACGTGTCCGGACACCCAACCCCCCATCCTATATAGACTTGTCGCTTTTGCAGGACGAGGTCAATTCATTGACCGAGTACACAGGATGAGTGGTTTTGGCCATATCGTGGTTTAGGAAACCATTTGTTCATTTGACACATGCACTTGTGTACAAAGAGAATGGAGTGTGACTGAATAAAGCACTGAGCTGTACAAAGTAAGCGGTGGTTTTCTATTTCATGATAATGCGTGGTTTTGGCCACAGACAAGCCCACAGTACATACACTGACACAGTAGGATTGTTGGCGCTAAATTGCACTTTCGTATCCATGCGCAAATTTTCCAGGTGTAATAATCAAATCTGCTTTGAAATTGCACAGAGTGATCAGCAACATGCTAGATCTAGATCTATTCAATCTTTCACCTTTCTTAATTTCCGAATCTGATGTCATCGCTCAGTATAGTCTGTGATTACCAAACGCGCATTTATGCGTCCAAAATTAATTTCTTGCACTTAGAATGCAACATTCTCCCATTTCAAAAAGAAGATGACAAAAATGAGGCAAAAACACTTTTGTGATATCATTGTTTTCTCCAAAAGCAAAAAATGGTCAAACTAACTGATTGTCGATTTGGTACTTTGTCCAACCATTTTCCATAGGAAATGCACGTTCGGTAATACAATTCTATTTTCAGGTCACCAAAACGCTGCATGTGCGGAGAGGGGTGCGATTGGAAGGTGATATCGGATCAAAGACTACTCGTCTTTGAAAAATTTTCTTCTTTTTCTGTAGGGATTGAGTTTTCATGGTGGAAGTTTGATAAATATTTAGAGAATATTGTATTTTATAGGACTGAATCTATGTTCGGTAATAGGATACACTTCCATATAGTCTAGGCAGTCTGACTGTTCGACAAAAAATTCTGCCTCCCGTTCATCAACATCGTTACTGGTAGCCTTTTGTTTGGGTAGGATTGGCTCTCCTCACTCAGAGACAGAAGCGCTAAGCCGGGCCACAGGCTCTGCTGTCAAAACTGGTCATTGCCAGCGCTGACCAATGAAAAATGAAAATGAAAAAATCGTTGAAAATTCATTTTGACGGATACATCATTTTCTGTGGCTAAACCTAGGATCCATTTATTCAAGAATGTGTTAAACTTACTAATTTGACTGTTTAATTCTCCTTTTTAAGGTAATTCAGGGTCCAAGTTCTCTGTTTGAAAATCTTTGCAGCCATATTCAAATTGCTTACACTGAGCTAGTGCTAGCTGAAGAAAGAGGAGGAGAAGTAGAAGAAGAAGAAGGAAGAAGAAGGAGAAGGAGAAAAAGGAAGAAGAAGAAGAAGGAAGAAGAAAAAGAAGAAGGAGGAAGAAGAAAAAGAAGAAGAAGAAGAAGAAGAAGAAGAAGAAGAATCCTAAAGAATTTTAATATCAGACTATGCACTGTAAGGTGAATGTGACCTTTAAAATAAAATGACATACTTACCAAAACTGAATGATAAAAAAGTAGTAGATTACTATTTTTTGTTGTTTTTAGATTACAGTGAGGTATGTGGTTAAATTCCATGAAAAGCAGTTGTTTACCACCTAAATCAGTAGAGTTGGCAAGTGTGATATGTGAATTTTTCAAATTAAATCTTAAGAAGCAACAAAAAGAATTGAAAATGCTAAAAGCAAAACAAATTCGAAATACAGAGTGGGCAAAAAAGGAAAGTAATTCAGGACTAATTTAACCTTGTACCAGAAATAGCAGTCACTGAGCTCATATTTAGAGTTTATGAATCATGGTATCCTGTATCCTAACAATTACAGTGCAATATTTGATATTAAATCAGTTTTCAATTAAAGTTCATTTAATTACGTTTCAAACCTGCCATCATCATCTTTGCACACTAATTCATGTTCATATGTTTTCTTTCAGGTCTTGGCTACAAACAAAGGAAACAGAAACTATGCACACTTTATTGTAGTTAATCCTCAGAAGGCCTAGCCCAGATATCAACAAAAGAAACAAAAGGGAAAAAAAATATTTTCAAAGCAGGAACTGAAAGGCTTTAATCTTATCGAGATATTAACAGATTCATATATGAGGCTGAGCTTTATGAGAGAAAGCTTCTGAGTAACAACGATGGGAAGGCGACTGAACCAGTTTGGTCTCCTTCTGTGGAAGAACTTTATTCTGCAGGTAAGATAAACTGGGTATGATGTGTTACTTATTGATGTAGATATGATTTAAAGTGTAATAAATATCTATCTTATTTGAAAATGTACAGATTGTAATGTCTGTCAAGCTATGTGTAATATGATAAATGTTGGTCATGAAAAATATGAAGACACTGAACGGTTTGTTCTTGAGGCTCATTCAAGTCTGAAGAGGGAAACTCCGTGGCAAACCCCCCTTTTTTTTTTAGTGTTCACATACATGTATGGCACAGTAAACCACACCACCTATGGTATTGAACGTGTGTTAACGCGTCAAAGCTCATATACAAAGAAAAGAGTGTTTTGTCAAAAGCTGCACAGACAAACTCATGACATATTTTGCCCTGATTTTTAAGAATTTGATTGGTCCATAGCTTTTTGCTGCCAGGAGGCAAAAATATGCATCTTGCCTCAGCATTTTTTTTTCTTTGCCACCTCATATCCCATTCACTTATACACAAAAAATCCATAAGGATATGCCTCGTCATATCTGAACAAGCCTTCATTGAAAATTTTGTATTTCTTACCTACATGTAGACACAGGGGCGTCGCTAGACTTTTCTTAATGGGGGGGGGGGGGGGGGTTTAGAGGCCAGATTGCCGACATATTATGCCTCCGATTGCCGATGACCAACGTCGACAAATTCAACTGTATAAAGCCCACGAGGCATGTTCAATTGTGTGCCTCTATTATATTTTCCTTCCAAATTATATTTGTTCACCTCACCTGCTGAATGTGTTAGCTTGCCGAAAACATTCTCTATCTAAATATAATACGAGCGAGCGAGGATAAATATACACTCTCTTTCGTAGAAGTGATAGTTCTTCATCAAACTACATGATGGGCTTAAAGATATCTAAATCATATATTTGGTCACCTCTCTCACATGATTCATTCGCTTTCAAAGATCATCCTAAATCGTAATATCATACGAGCGAGCGCAGCGAGCGAGTAAAAATATATATACTCTTTTTATGGTAGGTGATAACTCTTCATCAAAGTACATGATGGGCCTCGCTTGCCGAATTCGTTTGCTTTCCCAAATCCATCTTGTATCTGAATATCGTACAAGCGAGCCTAGCGTGCGAGGAAAAATACTCCTTTTCATGGTAGAAGTGAAAGTTCTTCATCAAAATACATGATGGGCCTTTAAGATACCTATTGTGATATATTTGGTCACCCCTCCTACCTAATCTATTTGCTTTCAAAGACCATCCTGTATCTAAATATTATACGAGCGAGCGCAGCGAGCGAGGAAAAATATATTTACTCTTTTTTATGGTATAGAGGTGATAATTCTTCAACAAAATACATGATGGGCCCCAAAATATCTAAATTATATATTTGTTTATTTCACTTGGCAAATGTGTTTGCTTTCCGAAAACATCCTGTATCTTAATATAATACGAGCGAGCGCAGTGAGCGAGGAAAAATAGGCTCTCTTTCGTGTTACCAGTGTTATTTCGTCGTCAAAATGCACAAGCAAATAAGCCGAATATGACTCTATTTGGGCACCTTACTCATCTTTCTTTTTTCTTTTTCCCTCCTTCCTCTTCCCTCTCCTTTCTCTCTCTCTCTCTCTCTCTCTCTCTCTCTCTTTTGCCAACAGCGATCGCGAATTTGCCGACAAGAATTTTTAATGGGGGGGTGTCACACCCCCCCACACCCCCCCTCTAGCGACGCCCCTGCCTAGATACGAAATGTTAATTCTGTTAATCATGCAGAGTCCCCAAAATTATTTTTTTTCAAATACATGAAATTTAGGGGACAGTGGTGCCCAATACATCTGTCATTTTATTTTCATCCATTTAATTTTTTAACCTACATTTTCATAGTCTATTTGTTTCATACTATGTGCAGTGATATATGATACATATTGTAAAACTTCAGCAGTTGCAAAAACAAGTGATTAGCTATAGATTTATAAGTCATTACTTTTGATAATTTTAACTGTTATTTTGCAGTTTCGAAGGCCCGTTGGAACAACCTTTGAGATTTTGGTTCCTGTAGCCTGTGCAGCTCTTTTGCTCTTAGCAAGGTAGGAAACTACAGTGTTAGCATTGTGGTCTCATTGTACTTTAAAATGATTTGTGGCTCATTCTCCACTAAAGTGTGCAAATACGAAAATTTGGTGTTGCCATCATTCCATGTCATTTGCGACTTCACAAAGTGTACTAGAAATCACTTAAATGCTTCTGTAACATTTTGTAGACTTCCTTAGTTAAAAATAAACACAATCAGGTGTGGTTGTCTAGCTTTTGATATTGATTTTCGTTGTCAAATGTGGACAATAGCACCAAAACACAGTGTCCACGGGGGATGTACATTCTATTTTTCTTGCCTCTTTCTTCCTCTTTCTTCCACATAGTTAAATATCAGATATCATCAATAGCGCATGATATCTTCGAAACATATTAAGCAAAAATTATCAACTCTTTCAATGACTTTTTTTCCAACAATTTTTTACATCTGTCACCAAATTTGCTACCAGGTACGATACTAGTTTTCTAACTAACATCCAAGCATAAAAATGAACCAAGATATGAAAATACGTATATAAAATCCCAAAGATATACTTCATAATATTCAATTAACTTTATTTTTCATACTTAAACTCATAATTCAATAAGTGAAACAATGTTTTCAAAAACCAGTTTTCTACATTTTTATTTTGACAGATGCATTTCCAATATTTTATGCCACCAACAGTAACAGCTAATGTTGTATCACACAAATTGTATGCTATGTTATTGTCCTTTGGGCGGTGCATCATTACAACATAAAAGTTTAGTAAAAGTGAGGAATATTCAGTAGTTATTTCTCTTGAAATAAAAAGGCTGACCACATACGTTCCGCCAGATATGTTACGCTTGATATGTGACGGAATTGCTATATGTTATAAAGATCACAAATAATTAGAGTTTGGAACCAAAAAAATCATTCAAAGGGGAAATCTGACGTAGAATTTGTCGCATGTACATAGTTTTATTGCTTCCTCAAGAAATAACTACTCAAAGACTGGAAACTGCCTTTTGGTAACGTTTCTGGCAAAGAACAGATACGTTACCATGAGAAGAAACACACAAAAAGAAGCTTAGCAAAGTGAATGAAGAGAGGAAGCACATTTCTTTCTTTTTTTGTTGTTGTTTTTCGATGCCATGCAACAAAGTAAATATTGTGTTAGATTTCATGACTGTGGGAAAATTTAGTTTGTCTTTTGTTGTTAAAGCTCTTACCAGATATGTTACCAAAATCAAAATGGTTGTATATTGTAATCAAGGTTCACGCAAGATATACCTCCGCATGAAATTGTGAAAATATGTTCTACTAAGCTTGTTTACAATTTTTAGGGAAAGTAGTGCATTGTCAGGTAAAGTAATGGTTAAAAAAAATGTAGGAGGGGTAAATCTGAATAAGGGGATTATTTAGCAAACAGGATCATAGTTAGCTTCCTCTTAGTATGCAGATTTGATTGGTTTTAACATGAAAAAATCATCATTCTGTTCAAATAAGTTGGGAAATGTAAAATTGTATTTTTAGATATCTTAATTATAGATTGTATTGTCAGACATATTATTTTTGTACTTGAACCATTTTAAAGAAATATTTATGCCTTCTTTACCAGATACGTAATACCAAAGGCAACTCCAAGGTTTAAAGGAGTTTTTTTTTTTTTTGGCAAAAACAAGGAATCCTTGTAGGTTTGGAAAATTTCGCATCAGATTGGCCCTTCGCGTGATTTTAAGGTTTAATTCTCATAACTGCCTACAATTTGTACTCTATATATATAAAGAGAAACAAAAGCTTACATCAGCTTTTGACAGAATACGCATTTCAACGCAATGCAACACAAATTATTTCTACACTTGAACATTTTTTAAAATGTGGTGATAAGTAGTTTTCATTTTTTAAAAAGACAAAATTCTTCAATAGAATTAGACGTGTTTTCCTGCACAGAAAGTGAAGCAAAATGATAAATTTGTTTCCAGTGCAGCCCTAAGAAAGTGATAACTTTTGGTAACGTATCTGTTTTGTGACTAAAATGCATACTTCGTGCTTATATTTCAAGTCACTCTACTCCATGAAGGGACAACATTTAGAATGTGCCATTTGTTGTTTCATATCCGGCATGTTTTCAAACACATTGGTTTGCAGAATAATTGATACTTATATATTTGTCTTAACTCAACTGAAAATGAACACTTTATCTGAGAATGGGCCTTATGGTTCATTATGATTCTAGGTATATAAAGCCATTGAGTATGATACATATTTTCAATAGACCCTAGCCCAAGTCAACTCATGCTTCATTTTAAACCAGCAAATCTAAGAGATAATACATGAAGAAATTGCTATTGGAGCAAATGATATAGTGCTCTTACTAAAGAAGATAACAGAGAGAGAGATCATCTGCTTTATATCTTGTTCTTTGTATTGATTGGTAATGTTCATGAGCATCAAGGTTAAACTATCAGTATTTAAAAATGATAATTTCTTGTGTGGCACATCTGTTATTATCCTTATCAAGATTAGTGTGCATTGAACTCATTTTCATACTTATACTTGGTAATTTGGTAATTATGAATTGAAATGCATCAAGTGTGTGTTCTGTTTAAGTGCATGATAGATAAGTATCATCATTACTCTTCAATTAAATTCACTTCAGATTTTTGCATGAAAAATGAGGTATCATGTAAAGCCACAGCTGTGAAAATGGATGGGTTAAGATTTAAACAAAAACACAAATTAAACTAAGTAAAAGGATCATCTTTTTAAAAAAATTGTATATAATGTATATGACATTTGTTCCTGTTTTGTTGTTTTTTTTTCAATTTCTTATTTTCAATTGCTCTGTAAGTTCATGGTACTGTGATACATGAAAAAAAAGGATATTTCAAGTTGAAATTGTTAAGACTGGTGAGCAGACTTGATGATTTCTTTACTAAAACAATCTTTATTCTTTGCCATTTTTATGTTTATTCATTTCTTTTAAGGATGATAATTTTGCCTTCTAATAACATGCAAATTGGTTTTGTAATTGGAAAAATGTGAAAGAGAAATTGAAAGTGAGAATCTTTATGGAGGCAGGAAGAAAAAAGAGTCTGAAACTATTTCATCTCATCCATTGTGTCAAAATCTTGTCAAGTGGTATCAAAATGATGTAAGAAATACTAAGAATCAACCATTTCCCAATTGAGAGTCAAAAGAGTTGCTTTATTTATTCATTATTTTACTTCCTTGCTATCAATTTACTTTGTAAGCAGGGGCTTGAATTTGCATTCACTTCATGCATGTATAAAGCTTGATATGCCAGCAAAAGAATGACAAAATAAATGAATTATTTGTCAACTGTAATGATTTCATGATGTAGTACTGCCCTGTGAAAAATGATGGATACAAAATTCATGAAGGTATACATGTATAATGGAAACCACAATTCCTATGGGCTGTTTACCTACATGTTTGTCATGCTTCATTGATGCTCAGCATTAGCATTTAGATATTTACCCTTATATCATAACACCTGTACAGTGAACGTCAATGCATCTTTGTTCATTTTGCTCATGGAAGCAGAATTCATGTTTGTACTTTGACAGTGCAGTTACATTCACTATGAACATGACAGACAAAGAGAGCGGACAAAATAAACAACCCCTCATTCTACCCTTCACAATGGTTCTGGTAGTCAAAAGAACATCCCTTCACTGCTATTGTCTAAAATATGTGGAACATGTGTCACATGCATATTCACCTGGAACTACATGATTAAACATAATAGCTGTGAAGGGATGTTCTTTTGACTACCAGAACCATTGTGAAGGGTAGAATGAGAGGTTGTTTATTTTGTCCGCTTTCTTTGTCCACCATCTTCATAGTGATTAGATGCTTAAATTTTGTATGTAAACAAATTCCTCTCATATAATTTTTTTTTCATGATCAGATAATTGGTGCAATGATTCTAATACATTAAGAATTTTATGACTTCATAACCTTGGTACATTTTATTTTTTATCATATTCTTTTATTAAATGAAATGCATTTATAGCTTTACATGTATTTGAAGTGTTGCAAAATTTGATTAATTGGTATTGTCCATCATCCTACAGGAACATGTACAGAGTGTGTATGCACAAGTAAGAGGTGACTTGACAGGCAGACACTGATCCAATATTGATCTGTAAAAAAAAAAAAAAGCTGCTCTCTATTTCAAACTGTCAGTTAGTGTTTTTATTGGGAATCATAAAAGCTGGTGTCAGAATCTGTATGACAACATACCTAATGGAAATGGTCGATAGAAGAATGAAGGTATAGAAGTGGTGAATGATGAAAAATTGACAAACACATCATTTTTATTTTGTCTGTATCATTCAATAAAAAGAGGAAGTGGCATGGATTTGTTAGGGATAATAATGAATCCATCTTTTGAGCATTGCAGAGAGGAAGGAGAATACAGCAAATATAACGGTCTGGAATGGTCTACATGTTGAAATAAATCCTGCAAACATTTTTTTTTTTGGGGGGGGGGGGATATTTTTGTTTGTTTGTTATGTTCTTACCTCCAGTGTTTTCTCAGCTTGTATGGGCTTACATATTTCGTGTAATAATTTGTTCCAGTTTCTTTATTATCCCATCAAAGTACTTCAAGTACACCAAGTCCAGTTGGCTGCCATTAAATTTGTTTTCATTTTCTTTCTCTCACATGGAAACAATCACTTGGAAATTCTTGAAAACTCATAAGTTTTATTTTCTCTTCTGTCCTAACAGAACACTGATCAAAATTGAAGAGAAATGTTTCAGTAAGTAATGCCTATTATTTTGTTTTTATGGCACGGTTGGCACCATTACTAAATCACCTTTTGCTTTCTTCCAACTCTTTCTATACAAATTTGCTCCATGTCTTTTTATCTCCCCCTCTCTCTCTCTCTCTCTCTCTCTCTCCCTCTCTCTCTCACTCTCTCTCTCTTGCTCACATTTTTCACCCTGTCACCCTCTTTCTACTATAAAATAATCTATTACATTTAGTCTATATTTGGATTGAATTTTGTTTGAGATAATGTACTTTGCCTACGGTACTCAATAGATTTTCAGGGGAAAATATTGACAGTTATTTTGATATTTTGTTTGAATTTTTCTATTCTTCTGCAGCCATTAGTGCTGATGATTATATCTCTCAAGTATCCTAGCTATTAGACTGATACATTTATAAAAGAGAAAACTAATTATTATGCTTGTTTGGTTTGATTTTACGATTGTGATGATAGACAACAGTAGTTGGCAAAATGTTAAGATGCATTATTATTTGTTTTGTTTATGAAAAATGATATGCATTTATAAAGGAAAGCTGTTGATGTATAGTGTAAATTAAACCAGTACTCCTAGAAGTTAGAATAATGATGGATATTCAGTATCTATATTTTTTTTTTATAAATTTGGTTCAACAGTTTCTGCAGGGAGTCTAGGGACTAAAAATAAATCACCTTGGTCTGTTTTTTAATGACTCTGTACCAAATCTGCAAGTTTTCATCTAAGAAAGAATTGAGTGATGATTCATTCAACAATTGTGTTAATTTTCCAGCTACATTTGATGAAGAGTTTGTGGACACTGGCCATGGCTTCAGTCTGGATGATCTTAGTGTGATAGAAGGATGTCTAGTCAATGGAACGTCCTGTCCAGAAATTGCTTTCTATCCAAACAACACTGTCAGTAAGTACATCAAAGTGTCTTCAATTCTAAATGGTGATTGAAAATATGAATGAAATCAGTAAAGCCTTTTTTTGTGGAATACATTGAAATCAGCATCACCTTGTTCACTTCTTCCAACTTTTGCTATACTCTGATTTCCCACACTTCAAAAAATTTTTTAAAAGAACATATTTGTTCCATCGCATTTTATCCATGACAGGCTTGTGATTTGATTCGTAGTCTCACTCCACCTCTCCTTTACATGTACTTTGTCTCATTCCCTTACGCATCTCTCTGTCTCTCTCTCTCTCTCTCTCTCTGTTCCTCATCATTCATCATCGTATCATCCACTCTCAGCGCCTTGAACCAATATTTAAATTCTAAAAATGTCCTTGACGACTCTACTATGTCACTCATTGCTGGGAACCAACCTCTGCACCAGTCACTTTTATTTGCCTAAGTATGTGGGAGACTGTTATGTTTACTTGTGGTATCATACATCTTAGGAATTATGTGAGATGGTGACGTGGGGTTGAATGTTAATGTTTATAGACAGAAACCATAATGTACATGTATTTGATGTGAAATGGTACTCCTCTGTATGTTCTGACCCATCCATGGATGTAAAACTGACATTGTCATGGGTGCTTTTTGTAATTCATCATACATGTAAGAAGTGTCTAGAAAATGTGAAAAACAGTGATAAGTCCAGAATAGATTCAAGATGCTTAGAAAGAGCCATGATCTGTCTGTACTTGAAATCCATAATGTAGAGATTTGGCAGATCATCATGAGTAACAAAAATGAAGAAGAATGAACTAATAGACACTACAAAAAAGTAACTCCCCCCTAATTCAAAATAGCATAACTTTTTAATGAAAAAGTTTTGAGCAAAATAATGTGGCAGGAGTGTTTCTTCACTTATTGGCTTACTTCTGTGTGAAAATGAGATTGATCCGTCAACTCATGCATAAGCGAGCAAACATTAAAGGCAAAAATGTCACTTTTCAAAAGTCACAAGAGTCATTTTGGGGCTCTGTGAAACACACCTGTGGAATTTGAATTCTTCCATTGTTTGATCCAGTCATGCCTATCCCTGACACTTGTCATGTTTATCACAGTTGAGTGAACACAGTTTTTTGAGAAAAATGATGTTCAGCCCTCCTAAATCTGCAAACTCCATTCAGTTTGTGGGAAAAACTGACATTGACCAACATGAGTCAGCACATTATGTGAAAATAGCAGGTATTCGTTTTCTCCGGCATTAAACAGTAAATTTTCAGCATTTCTTGCTTCATCGTTCGCAATTTTTGTCACTCAACCATGGCACAACCTCGAAAAACATCACCAACACTTAAAAAATGCCCAAAAAATCTGATTTCACAAACCCCCCAAATGACACTTGTGACTTTTGAAAAATGACATTTTTGCCTTTAATGTCTGCTCACTCATGCATGACTTGACAGATCAATCTCATTTTCAAACAGAAGTTAGTCAATAAGTGTAGGAACACTCCTGCTAAATTATTTTCCTAAAAACGTCTTTGTTAAAAAGTTATGCTATTTTGAATTAGGGGGGAGTTACTTTTTTGTTGTGTTTAGATTAGCTACATTAGGTGTGTTTTACATGTAATCTGTTACTGCTTTGTAGTTAATCCACTAGTGAAAAGAAATCCATAGCAAATTCCAAATATAAATTGTGCATTTATCCTGCTATTGGAAAGGAGTGAATTTTTGTGGGAGGGTAGTCGTGGGGAGAGGCTATAGATGGGTAACTAATTGATTAAGTGATTCATGTAATTCATGTATGCTTTGATTGGCTATTTGTGAAAAAGGAATATTTAATTCATGTTTTATCAGCATAAATGAACCTCAGCATAGTACAGTATTTGTTTTTATTTTGTAATTTGTTCTTTTTCCAGAATATCGTAAAATTGTGTTACATGTATTGTGCATAAAAAGGTACATGTATCCGTGTGTGTGCAAGTGCGTACGCACAAAAAAAAGTGTGTGTGTGTGTGTGTGTGTGTATATGATTAATCAGCAAGTCCATATGGTATATTTGTATGATCGCATTTTGAAGTGTTCTTTTCCTTCAAGGAACCGTATAGCTATGGCAATGATTCCATCGCAATACCCAAGTCTAACCAAAAGTAATTCAACTAGTGTCTCCAGACTTCTTAGCTGTGTTGCATATAACATGTTGCCATGGTGATATGATTTTTTTTTTCTATTTCCATCTAGCCCCAAAGTGTGCAAATGGCATGTTTAAATACACCTTGTTTACATTTTCCCTTCATAATGTGATAGAGACATGTCTTCTCATTTGCTTTGGGTGAGCCTTTTTATCTCTCTCTCTCTCTCTTTCTCTCTCTCTCATAATAAAATGATAAAAGGATTATTCACTGCTGTTACTTACAGCTCTTTATGTTATTGTACACATGCCATGTCAGCTTAAAATTGGAAAGAGATTAATGTAAGTTAAAGTGCTGAAACTGCACTCTAATTTCATCATGGAAAAGCAATTTGTGGGTACATTTGATTGACACACTCTCTTTAAAATCATTTTTACTGTATAGTTAACTTTGAATTTCTTTCTCTATGGGCTGAATCCTTCGTGCACTGTACAGTGTACATATACATGTATTTGTGGTGGATAAATTAATATCTTCTAAAGATGCATTTTTGTGTGCTATATTTTTAAGGTGATGAGTTCAAGATAGTCATCTTTAAATCTAAGTTTGTTCATTCATTCATTGATTCACTCATTCCATATGCTACTTTTATCTCTTCCATAACATTTTTTCTGTTTGCATGTGGTCATGTACTCTGCATTGTATCTAATTAATTGTCTGAATGAAGGCCGCTTTATATCTTATTTTGTCTCTTGTAATAGAAATCCAGTTTCCATGGGAATACCCTTGAATAGAGATGGTTTCCTAGTAGAGTATGAGTTGTGGGCACAAGGCATACAAATGTCATGATGTCAAGAATAGTAATCTCTATAAAGCATTATAAGGTACGTTTAGTACTGCAGAAGGCCTTATGGAATGTTTTTAACAAAGCATGCAGCATGCAGGCATGTGTTCATGATGATGTTTTTAGGTTTTTAGGAAAGCAACCCCCCCCCCCCAAAAAAAAAAAAAAAAAAAAAAAAATGTACCAAATGGAATTTATAAAGATTATCCAAGTAGCCCTTCCCTTTTAAAAAGTTACCATGGTAATTTCATGGTACACCTTGGTAATTCAAACATGTATTTGTTTGTACCATGGGTATTATCATTTACCATGGTACTCTTTTGCAAAGGTTACTGAAAGATGTTTTTAAGATGTTTTCCACAATTTGTCACTTTTTGGAGAGGATATAAAGTTGAATCACAGACCTAGATGTTATAAAAGATGAAAACCTATTTTTATTATGTTGATACATTGCAGGGAAAAAATACATGAGGGCTCGGGGCGAATTCGCCCCCGAAATGCCTAGAAGAGCCCTGGAAAACTAAAAAAGAGCCCCTGAAATTCTCATAGGGTCCAATGTACACTGTGTAAAATGTAGAAACTTTGGGCGGCCGGGCTGAAAAAGTAGCCCTGGAAAAAAAAAAAGGAATTTTTTCACTGATACATTGTAAGCGCAAAGAGATTATTTATGTGGGATAAAGAGTTTTTCAGTTTATTTTCTGGTGGATGTATAATGAATACCAGGCCAAAAGTGGTCAAACAAGGAGCATATACAAGTTGTAAAGTACTACATTCATAATACCTTTTTAGAAAGGTAAATTGTAGTTGCCTGTTAAAAGACCATGTCAGATGTTTGCTGCTAAAATTCATACACTGCTGATGTCACCGAGTTCCACAACAAATATAATACGGATAATCCTCTTTGCTTTGAATGGGTCAGACACAAAAGAAGTATTGATCCAGAACGCTCTTGCACCAGGACATACACGTGCCACAGCTGTATATAGGGAAGATTCCACAGTGTAGGGAAAACTGTTATGTAATCATTCCCCATTACACTTTCTCCCTGGCTTCAGGAAATCAGCCACACAGTGGCAGTGAATGGAGAGGTATTGGTGTAGCTGGTATAGAATGGGATTTCAATCTAAATTTATATTGAAGCCATAGATAAAGGTCATTTGCTGTTCACCCACAGTCCACAGATGTAGATCACTTTGTTTGTATGGTTTGATCTAATACATAGTCAGCACCTTTTCCTCTTCTCTCTTTTTATTATAAAGCCTATGTATTTCTCTCTTCCTCTGTCTAATATTTATGGCTTATGTGTATTCTGCCATATGAAATACCTTTATTTTCTTTATCTACTTTTCCCTTTCCTTATCTTTCATAGGTTGTAGATGTTACACAGTCTCATAAGAAATTCAATATATCTTCCTACATAACTTATAAATGAATGGAAATAAACATCCCCATATGATATTAATAAACAAGTGTCTGTTGTAACTCTTTATTGTGAAAGGCAATTTTCAGCTGATTGTCAATGAGATGAAAAAATAAATAAGCATCCTTTTCCCCAATTATACTGTATTTTTCAGGTAACATACAGCTGTATTAGCTCCATACCTTCAAATCTTGTAATGATTTTAAGTTAACCAAGCACCAACCAATTTCTAACCCCATCAGTATTATGGGTAAATTGAATTGACTGGTTCTGGTTTATTTTTTAGATTTTCAAAATTGCAGCTAAATGCTGGATCATAATGAATTTTAAACCAAATACAACATGATAGACATTGAACTGATAATAATGATGATGATGATAATAATAATAATAATGATGATGATGATGATGATGATGATAGTAATGATAATAACAATGATAATAATAATAATTATGTTGTGGATCCCCCCTTATTGTCAAGCCACTGGCTTTTTTTTTAGGGTGTGAGATCCTCACACTTTTTGATGTATATATTACTCATGTGATTTGTATGAAATAAATAAATTGAATTGAATTGAATTGAATTGAAATGGACTAATAATAATGATAATGATAATAATAATAGTAATAATAATAATAATAACAATAATGATAATAATGATAATGATGGATAATAAAAATTATAGTGGATTCTTGTATAGCCCTCATGTCTGTGAGAATTTTACACTCCTGGTGCTCCATTGTTGTTACCCCCAGCTTTAGCATGGCTGCTATTAAGGCACTGTAGCATTTCATTGAAATTCTTCCTATTGGATACCCATTTACTACACCTTGGTTGAGAGTGGCAATTGTAGGTTAATGTTTTGCCAAAAGACATTGGTGCCACGGTGGGACTCAAACTTCCAACCTTGTGATCTACAGTCCAGCAAAGGAAATTAAACAACAGACCAGGAAAAGACAGAAACTAATCTATCCCCTCTTTGTTTTCCTTTTCTTCCCCCCCCCCCCTCTCCCCCTCTCTGTTAATTTTTACTCTTCCCTTTTTTCTCTTCCTTTTTTCCATTAGTTGTTTTAAAACGTCTCATAATACATTTTACTTTATATCTTTTATTCTATTAATTTGCTCTAAAATATTATCCATTTTAGAAACCTTTTAAAAAGCCAACTATGATTAGTATGCTACTTAGTTAATGGACTTCATGCAGTAAAGAATATATCAACGGCTCCCTGTGGTTAATTTGATAGCTTTGGCAATTAGCAATCAAAGTCCTCTTATTACCATGGCAACTGAGCATACTCATCAAAGGATCTTTTGAGGCGTGGTGAATAAATCCATTGATTTGTGGAGGTGTGTGGCGTAGTGGGCCTCTGGACTTAGGATTACATGGTTTGCGGTTCAAGTCTTTCTGCTGCAATAACATCTTTTGGCAAGGCACTTTCCACCCAGAATACCTGTGATGATTGCCCAAAGTTGATGTTCACTGCCTTTTGTCATTACCCTGCATGTAAGCATTTGAACAGTGCAAAATGGTAGGAGTGCTTCTATGGAGTGGAGATGGTGCACACTCTTATGCTGGCTAGAAATCCAGTGATCACCCTCTATTTAAGAAATCTTCTCTTTTTTGTTTTGTTTTTATGCTGTTTATGTTGTTTTTATTGATTTTATGAAATTACATTTTCAAAGTGAAAATATCATGTGATTTTCTTAATCATTTTCTCAGCATTTCCAATTATGGAGCTGGTTTCAGGGATGTCACGTTTCCCTCTCTCCACACGGAATTTCTCTTCTGCCTCTGAAATGGCTGCCATAGTAACAGAGGGAGATCTCGAGTACTATGCAGGTAAGCAAGTTTTAAGACAATTTTTTTTTTTCAAAATGCTATTCAGATTAAGCTTTAGTGAATCCTTAAAATCTGTCTTGATGATGCAAATATTGATGATGATAATGATGATGATGATGATGATAGCAATGATGAATAGAGTTACTGGCATGATGATGATAATGATGATTACAGGGATTAAGGTAATGATGTTAGTAAGGACGATCATAATAGTTATGGTTAATGAAGATAAAGCTGTTGATGATGATGATGATGATGATGATGATGATGATGATGATGATGATGATGATGACGGTGCATATAACAGTATCTTGTACTTCTATTGTCTTCATTTGTAGCTGTGGAGTTTGACATGGACAAAGACGCCACAGAATTACCCATGATAATGAAGTACACCATTCGCTTACCTCATGATATCGCTTCATTTGGGTCCTGGTTCACCGAGTTCAACGTCTTTCCTTGGCTTGGTATTGGTCCATCTCGTATCAAGTAATTCTCTCTCAAGTTATTTTGCTTGCTCCATTTTATTGTACGGTCTTATTTTACTGAACTACGGCAGCTCATTTTGTTTTACTTATCAGTGTCATATCATTCTATTTTACATGTTCCATTCGCTTTCGCATGCCCCATTTTCTTATCTTTTGTCCAAAATATGTTATTTTACTTTCTCCATTTTTTTTTCACTTTTCTGTTTCACTTGTTTGCGTGCCTCATTCAGTTCCATGTGCACCTGTGGCTCTAGCCATACAACATTTTAAAAATTCGAGTTGACAATTAAATACATCTAGGTGTATTGAAATTTGCATACTGTATAATGCTCTACTCTTCTTTTGAAATAAAGAAATATGAAAAATACTGAAATTCTATGTCATTGCATTTTCCGGTAATTGATGGTTTCTTACTTCTTTTGCAGCAACTACAAGAAGCGATTCACATTGATCCAAAACATCATTGACCGGGTCGTGATAGCTGCTCAAGCTTTTGACTACTCTTCTAGCCCAGCAGTGTTCCGTTCCGCATCAGAAATGCAATATGGCATGCAAGTAAGTTTAGTTGTCAGTACATAACATGTTGTGGAATTATTTATTTGTTGTTTATAATTATATTGGTTTATTTATTGTTTTAAAAAAAATATCAAACAAGCAGCTCACAGGATGAAAATGTTCAATTTAAAAAAAGTAGGTATATATAAATCACAACAGTATATAATTGAAATATCATATAAATGAATGAATAGAATTGAAATATCACAGAAATAACAACATCAAAAAAGTACACATCATATGACGGCTTCACATAAAATGGCAATTGACTGGTATAGTGCATACATTCCAAAACTTCCTAAGATAAATGGTTAACCTGACAGTGTGTTACAAGAAAATGAATAATTAAGAAAGAGGTAAGGGATTGTAGGCCCCTGGTTCAATATGACTTTTATGCTATATTAATTTTACACTGAAATATATACCATTTCCAATCAAAGTCTTATTTTATCCTTTCTCATCATGATTGCTACTACCATTGTTTTCCTGTTTAGGTAAATACACTTAACTACATTCATCTGTTTAAAAAAAAAAGTATTTAATTTCAATGGGTTTTTTAAAAATAAGAATTTGACCTAGTGTATATGTAGTTTGAATTAATTCTCTTCTGTATTGTCAGAATTGACTGGTATAGTGCATATATTCCAAAACATCCTAAGGTAAATGGTTAACCTGACAGTGTGTTACAATAAAATAAATAATTAAGAAAGAGGTAAGGGGTTGTAGGCCCCTGGTTCAATATGACTTTTATGCTATATTGATTTTACACAGAAATATATACCATTTCCAATCAAAGTCTTATTTTATCCTTTCTCGTCATGATTGCTACTACCATTGTTTTCCTGTTTAGGTAAATATACTTAACTACATTCATCTGTTTTAAAAAAAAGTATTTAATTTCAATGTTTTTTTTTTTAAATAAGAATTTGACCTTGTGTATATGTAGTTTGAATTAATTCTCTTCTGTATTGTCAGCTCATGAATTGGTCATCTGTTTTGTTTGAGATATGTTGTAAATATACACACGTGATATAGAAATTTGCTTGCTATCTGATAGGTGAGACGCAGGGTTAAAAGTCATGAATTAAATGAAACGATGTTCATTAAATTGCTTTTCTAAATCTAATTGTATCTTTAAGAAGAATGATAAAAAAATTTTTGTTTGCATAGATCATTATTCCCTTATTTTTTCTCTCTCTCTCTCTCTTTGTCTCCGTTTCTTCAGCAATTTCCATATCCAGCCTACACAGAAGATCGATTTATTGTTACTGTTGAGAATATGATGCCTCTTCTCCTTTTCTTGAGCTTCATCTACGGTGCAGGATCAATTACGAGGGTAATTCATATGATAATGATTTAACTTCTTTCCCTAATTCTGTATTTCCTTTGAAATTATTGTCCTGAACTGAACTGATACTCAGTTTGAAATTTAAATCAGAGTTTTAAGTATTTTACTCATTTTTAGTTTCAGTGAAGTACTTAGCCAACTTCAGTACTCAATTGAATCTCTTGGTCAAGTATTTTACCGGAAGTTGATTTCTAGAAACTTATCATACTTGTGAAGGTCATGATCTGCTGAGCAAAAGCAATGCAATTGGACACACAGTGTGTGTTACCTTGGATGGATCTTATGAGGTCATAGTTGTTATTGTTTTGTATTCTGCCTTGAAGATAGCTTGCTGAACTAAAGTACTTAAATGTGATCTGAATACCAACTAAGCCATTGTACTTAGGTAGTCTTGGGTTAAAGATTTTTTTTCTTTCTTTGGTCACATGTCAGGTTTTATTTTATTTATCTGGGCAATATTTATAATAGTTTGTCTATTTCTAATGTTAGAATGTTACAAATGTATGTGTAGGATGTATCTGATACATACAGTCTCTCTATATTTTTCTTTTTCTTTCCATTCATGTTATGTTTTCATTTAGAACAAGCCTGTTTCTTCTATTTCATCATCTTGCTGGTGTTTCTTATTATATCATATGATGATTATTATATATTTTCAAATTGGAAAATGAATGATTTGATTTGATTTGATTTGATCTGACCCTAGGAGCTGACGTATGAGAAGGAATGTCGTTTGAAGGAGAGTATGAAGATGATGGGCTTAGCTAACTGGATGCATTGGCTAGCCTGGTTTGTCAAGTATTTTGTCTATCTACTCATCCCAACAATCCTCATCCTCATCATAGTTGTGGTGAGTGTATGTTGCAACATTTTGGGGTTGCCTCTCTGTTTTCATATTCTCCTTTTTTTCATGCCTCCGCCCACCATAGGTGGTGCCGGAGGCATTATGTTTTCGGGTCGTCCGTCTGTCCGTCCGTCCCGTTTTCGTTCTCGTGATAACTTAAGAACCGTTTGACAGATCAACTTCAAACTTGGCTCGTGTATGCATATGGAAGGGACAATGATGTGATTAGATTTGGGGGTCTCAAGGTCAAAGGTAAAAGGTCAAAGGGGTCATTCTGTACATAGAAATTTACATTCTTGTGATACTTCAATAACCATTTGACAGATCAACCTCTAACTTGGCTCATGTATGCTTATGGGATGGACAATGATTTGATTAGATTTTGGGGTCTCAAGGTCAAAGGTCAAAGATCATAGAGGTCATAATGTACATAGAAAGGTTCGTTCTCGCAATAACTCAATAACCATTTGACGGATCAACTTCAAACTTGGCTCATGTATGCATATAGGAGGGACAATGATCTCATTAGATTTTGGGGCCTCAAGGTCAAAGATCAAAGAGGTCATTATGTACATAGAAATGGTACATTCTCACAATAACTCAATAACCATTGACGAATCAACTTCAAACTTGGCTCATGTATGCATATGGGAAGGACAATGATCTGATTAGATTTTGGGGTCTCAGGGTCAAAGGTAAAAGGTCATAGAGTTCATTCTGTACATAGTAATGGTACATTCTCGCGATACTTCAATAACCATTTGACGGATCAACCTCAAACTTGGCTCATGTATGCATATAGGAGGGACAATGATCTCATTAGATTTTGGGGTCTCAAGGTCAAAGGTCAAAGGTCATAGAGGTCATAATGTACATAGAAAGGTTTGTTCTCGCAATAACTCAACCATTTGACAGATCAACTTCAAACTTGGCTCATGTATGCATATGGGAGGGACAATGATCTCATTAGATTTTGGGGTCTCATGGTCAAAGGTAAAAGGTCATAGAGTTCATTCTGTACATAGAAATGGTACATTCTCGCGATACCTCAATAACCATTTGACGGATCAACCTCAAACTTTGCTCATGTATGCATATTGGAGGGACAATGATCTCATTAGATTTTGGGGTCTCAAGGACAAAGGTAAAAGGTCATAGAGTTCATTCTGTACATAGTAATGGTACATTCTCGCGATACTTCAACAACCATTTGACAGATCAACCTCAAACTTGGCTCATGTATGTATATGGGAGGGACAATGATTTGATTAGATTTTGGGGTCATAAGGCCAAAGGTCAAGGTCAAAGATATCATTGTATAAAGGAAAATAAATCGACATGAATATGCCATATATTTCTGATCTGGCAATGGCAGAGGTATAAATTTCGACCGTGCGCGGTCGAGGATTCATGTAGTCTGGTAATTGGGTTGCTATTTCTCAGTGCATCTGCCAAGTGTAAATTTCATGCTCTCTATAGTCTTTCGGAAGAAATAAATCTTGTATTCATTGTGATATGAATTGCTGATATGCTGATGTCATATTTTCATTTTGATGGTTTGAATGGCTCCCAACAAATAGAAAAAGTGCACCTACAGTATACAGCTGTCTGTGAGTTTATCATTGATACATTACATACCTTGCAATTCTTTCACTATGCATCTACACTGTTAATAGAATGGTTGCATTTTATACAATAACAATGTATATAAATATTATAAATGTTATATTCAGTATTATTTGTTCATCATTCATTGTATTTCTAATTCTTGTACCATTACTTCATTAACAGATTAGTTAGAACCATGAGAATGCTTGCATTAATTTGGTTGCTGCTTCTGTTATCACAAACTGGTTGGCAATAAGCCTAATTACCTACTTTCTGTACATTTTCACAGTGTATTATTAGTGCAAGAGGAAAATCTTCAGTGTGTTTATTTTCAGTACCCTTCCTTGATTCTGTAGTACCAAACACCTTTCCATAAATAAAAAAAAATATATTAGCCATCCCCTACAAATGCATAATTTAACACCATCAATATCACTCCTCTTTTAGGTGGGCAACATCTTTCCCAACTCTGGCGTAGGTATCCTCCTGATCTACTTCATCCTATGGATGATAGCTACCATTGCTTGGAGTTTCCTCATCTCTTGCTTCTTCTCCCGAGCTCGTCTGGGTCTGATCTTCGGAATGGTTCTCTGGTTCCTCAACTACCTGCCGATGTTCTTCCTGGACTACAAGTCATCCTCAGAGTGAGTCAATATTTGTACCCCTCCAAATATTTCCTAATCATAGGAATAACTGTTATTATTCTTTCCTTACAAGTCAAGATTGGAGTAAGTCAATTTTCATTCTCATCCAAATATTTGTAAGAATAGGAAAAGCTTTATGTATGCAGTGCCTCTCTAGTTGCCTTTAACTTTCAAAGCACTTTACTATGTTCCCTTTGTGTGAGGCATTCGAACCTGTTCAAATATCTACTGGTTTACACCTTTAATGTAAACACAGTGTTCACATGCCACACAGACTATATTGGGATTAACTTTATGGTAAGTCTGTCTTTGCATGGGGCGAATTTTTTAGAGAGAACTAGTAACATAATGTTCCTTAATTCCAATGAATTTTTTTTACCATCGAGAATTTTGGATATGTGCAACACTTCTTTAGTTCCTGCTATAGAATTATTAATTCATGACTAATTATGCCCATGTTATTTGCGACAGTTTGTTGTACAATCTACCTTCACAGAATTCCACATCAGTCCATGCTTGATTTATGATATAAATCTACTGCATGGCACGACATTTGGCCTTTACCCAGTAGATCCATGACATGAAATGTTTGTGTTTTCATGTTTGCAGTGCCACCAAGACTGCAGTGTGCCTTCTCTCCAACACCTGCATGGGTCAAGGGGTCCTGGTCCTGGCCCGTTTTGAGCTCATGGGGGAAGGAGTCCAGTTCTCCAACATCGGCGAGAGTCCTTCCGAGGGTAGCACCTTCACCATGGCAACCGTTTTTGGAATGCTTATCCTGGATACTGTCCTCTACCTCTTGCTCACCTGGTAAACCCTTTATGCATTATATTTTGAACACTGGAATTTAATTTGCCCTTTTTATGCCTCTGTCCGCGGAAGGTGGGTGCCGGAGGCATGATGTTTTCGGGTTGTCCGTCCATCCGTCTTTCCGCCCGTTTTTGTTCTCGCGATATTTTAAGAACCGTTTGACGGATCAACTTCAAGCTTAACTCATGTATGCATATGGGAGGGACAATGATCTGATTAGATTTTGGAGTCATGAGGTTCAAAGTCGGTTGTAGAGGTCATTATATTTTAACCGTGCTTTCATATTGTTGAAAAAAATATTAAAAATTCATGATGTCTAGAGAGCTCTTGAAATACATGTATCTGAAACTCTCATGATTTCTTTAAACCATTTTGTAATGCCCGTAAAGCTTTTGTTACATACATATACAAAGCTTTCTGAATGTTTGTCCAATTTATGAAAGCTTTCAAAGATTTATGTAAAGTTGTTGAAATTATCTGAAAATCCTTCATAATTTTTGTCAAGCCACCGAGGTGGAGCAAGACTAAGGGATCATTAGTGCCTCCCGTCTGTTTTCTGTCGGACATTAGGAAACTTAGACTTCCTAGTTAGGAAAAAATTGAACATGTACGGAATTGAAGAAAAATTACATTGAATTTACAAGAATACAAATGATGTAGTCAGCCAACCATCAGAGAAATTTGAATAAAATTAAAGGCACTGGTTAACATTGTTATGATTTTAAAAAAATCTTGTTTTGTTACTTGAAGATGGGATAAACATAAGGGTTATAGTGTAAAAATACCAGTCTGAAAGTTTCAAAGTATAATATCCACAGGAAGTATTTTTAAATATCAAAAATGTGAACCAATGTTTGAAAAATATGGGAGGATCGGTTGCACAGAATAGACATAAGGAGTGCGCATGCGCGTATGACTCACCTTACCGTACTGTGTATATTGGCGAATCACACGGCGGGAGGCACATAACGGCATTTTCAAATTCAAGCAAAGTGATCCTCTTGGTGATTGTCTCGTGAGACGAAGGATAATAAAATCGACGTTTGTGTCTAGCTTACACTTTTTCATTCAAAATTATGATTGGTTTCAGGGTTTTTGAGTACAAATACAAGTACTCATACACATGCTTCATCTCAGTTTGAGAATTTTTTAAATCAGCTACTCACAAAGTTAGCCAATGCCTTTAAGCTATAAATCCTCTTGGAGAATAATTTTTAGCACATAAGTAAACTTTAAATCCTCTTTTTTTTAATCATCAGTCATTGTATATTAGTTGATATATAGTGGTGTGAAAAGACATATAGAATATTGAATGTTTTTGAAGTGTGCTGACAAAATTATTTGTTGTTTATTTGATGTAGGTACATTGAGGGAGTCTACCCAGGGACATATGGTATCCCTAGACCATTCTATTTTCCATTCCAGCCATCTTACTGGTGTGGTTATAAGCCTACTAAAGTTGATGTCAACCCAGATAGTGATGATAACAATGAAGTATGTATCGATTAGCTTAGAAATTCTTAACATTTAATTTGTTCTTCATGTCATGTAACAAGTTGAAACAATATCTCTTTGTTTTGGTATTTGTTTCTATGTTGTTATCCTAGGTATTGTTCAACAAAGCTGTCATGGGATTATCAGTTCACACTCCCAGACATCCAAATGTAAATGGTGTTCTGATTAGCATTTATAAGTTACATGGGATGTTAGCAAGCTTTAATAATTGCCTGTGTCTGGTGTGATGGTAAGCCACTTGATAGTGATGATGCTAGTGAGGTTAATGCACTGTAGTGACATGAGTTTAAATCTGTCAGTCCCACTAGATTAAAAACCTTCCTGTGATATTATGGGGGAAAAATAGTGTCCATTCAGATCCACAGGGATGTGAAATCATAGTCGAATTTCATAATTTTTCAAATGTTACAAATAGTACTTTGTAACTACTATATTCTAGCTAAAACCGTGTGTTCTTATGATTTATGATTCTCTTGTTTGTTTTTAAAGCAGGGTCCTGGCCAAGCACAGCCTGCACATGCCAACCATGAGAATGAACCAACCAATCTAGAAGCAGGCATCACTATATCCAACCTTACCAAAGTCTATAAGGTAACGAAATCTCTAACCCTAATCATGTGAACTTTTCTAAAACTTTCCCTTCATTTACTACTATGATATTGCCTTAAACCACCCTTCTGTATGGCAGTTAGAGTTGTCTCGCATGTAGGTACAAGTGGGGGAAACAAGCCAATTTCAGAGCAACCAGTTGCTCTGATAGGCAAGGAAATGATCAATAGAACTTCAGGTGAAAGATGGGATCATCGATAGACTGATAGCTCTCATTGTAGTGTCTTTTTCTTTTACAAGCCAATTTAAAATGGGAACAAGTTTTACTTTAGGGGAATGATTTTAATGAATATTGTTGACATTGTTCGTATTCATCCAAATGTTCTTACCATTCCATTGCCTACTGCTGACATCCATCTTGTTTTGCTGTATGTATACAGAGTTCTGTAGGCAACAAGCTGGCTGTGGACAACCTGTCAGTGTCCATGTTCAAGGGTCAAATCACTGCCCTTCTTGGTCACAATGGGGCCGGCAAGACCACTACGATGTCTATCTTAACCGGTCTCTACACACCCACATCCGGCAAGGCCGTTGTCAATGGCCATAGTATACTGGATGATATGGATGGTGTGAGGCAGAGTCTTGGACTGTGTCCTCAGCATAATGTTCTCTTTGATCGATTGACTGTGAAGGAACATCTAAAGTTCTTCATTCGATTGAAGGTACATGTCTTATTCTTCTTGGTCTATCCTCTTTTGAAGATCTTATTCACAGATTTCTTAAGATTTGAATAAACTAGTTTTCAAGATTATCTTTTGAATTCACAGAGAATTAAAGTTTGAAAAAAATATCTTACTGAATTGATGATCATATATTATTAAGTAAACATAGAGAAAACATTTTGATCACTATATACTGAATACTAACAATTATTTGTACATCTAGGACAACTCATTGTATGAAAGTGAAGACAAACCACTATTCCATCCTCTTTTTGTGTTATTCAGCCTGGATAGCACAGTCACTGTATTTAGTTTTGTTATTTTGTTATTTTGCTATTTTGTTGGGTTTTTTTTAGTTTTGTGAAATGCAATAGTTATGAATCCAAGGGCTCAAGCTACGTGTAAGCTTTAACTCCTTTGTGACAGTGAGTCCCCATTGTGTGGTTTGGGTGAATAAATGCAGAGACCTAAAAAAAACATACCAAACATATGAGCAGAATGAGAAAAAAATCTACACATACTGTGTCCATTTTGCTTGTGACATTTTCATTCGATGCTGAAAAAAGTCTAAAGGAATATAAGCACTAAAATCCTTGAATTGGCAAAGTGATGGAAAGACAAGTTCAAAATCACCTTTTTTCCATGCAAATTGGAAAATTTTTAATTTCTCCACATATTTGTGTAAATTTCACATATTTCTGTAAGTTTATGTTCATTTCAGGTACATGAATTTATAAGGACATATGGCTATAAAAACAATATACTGGTGTTGCCAATTTAAACAGAAAAAGCTGATCAAAAATGCTTCAAATAATTCCTGTCATAAATGGGTTAACTGGTGGGAGACGATTACAGCATCCTTTAATTCGTAACGAGTCCAATCAGGATATTGCTGGGGCTATTTATTCAACAATTGAAAGCTCTTGATCTGTTTGCATTTCACACTCTACAGGGTAAGTCTGGTGCTGAGGCCGATGCAGAGATAGATCAGATGATAAAAGACCTCCAACTTGTTGACAAAACAAACACAGCATCATCTAGGCTCTCGGGTGGCATGAAGAGAAAGCTCAGGTAAAGCGTGTCATTCAAGCTTCTATTTCATTATTCATTTTTCCTGTCATGTAATTGTGATATGTCACTCTATAGCAATGGTTGATTTTTTTCCCTGTAGTGTACTTTTTCAGCTCTAATATATGAAGCTCCACTTTGTGCATGATTAAGTAATTTAGATAAGATGAGTCTCATGTACTTAATAGTCTACTCTTTGATATTAGAATTAGAAATGGTGTTCTCCTACAATGGATTTCTAGATTTTATAATGTATGTGACATAATATGTCTTCTTTGGGGGGGGGGGGACCTGGTTTCCTTTGCAAACAGATTTTGATTTTACTAAGTGTATGATTTCATTGTGTGCCATCTGGAGAAGAAATATTTACAAAATATCGAGTGACAATGTCATATGTTTGTGATTATACTTATCTTTAGGCCAAATATTATTTAAAATCTTCTGAATGTTATACACAAAACAAATTTCTGCTGTTTCCAGGTCTGTTGTCTCTAATCTCCCGGTGCTTCTTTAATATCTTTTCAAAGCTTTCATAATAATTTTCCTTAACTCTGCATGCTCATTTAATTTATTTTCTTTAAATTCTACTTCCCATAGTGCAGTATTGATACTGGTAATTATTCTATAGACATCACTTAGGCACAATAGCTATTTTTTAGTTTCAGTGGTACAATGGTGAAAGAGAAAGCTAATTATTACAGTTGTTCAATTTAATTTTACGAATGTGTACTGATATGAAAAAAAAATGCTTAAGAAGTTAGCATGTGTCCTGTTTCCCTTTCATAGCTGTGCTATAGCCCTGATTGGTGGTTCAGAGATTGTGATCCTAGATGAGCCTACCTCTGGAATGGATCCTTATGCTCGTAGGGCTACCTGGGATCTTCTGCTCAAGTACAAGACCGGCCGCACCATGGTCCTCACCACACATTTCATGTGAGTCTCTATCCATATTGCTGATATTTAGGCAGTGGAATAGGCTTGCATGTAAGGGTTTTGTTCCTTATCAGCAAGTATTTCTACAGCTTTTTATGTTGCATCCTCTCCCTTGCTATGGATGCACATCCTGCAGAAGAATCTGAGTTCAACATTGTGTTGGGACTAAGAATGGTTATATTTTCCTTAGAGATATAGATCAATGTCTTTCTCAACGATGTTAGTGCTGTTACCTGTAATAAATGATAATGATGCCTTAATCTTTGTAGGGATGAAGCTTATCTTGTTGGAAATAGGATAGATTCATGTCTGTTTAAACATTGTTGGTGCTTTGACTTTTGATACATTGTAATGATTATATATCGTAATCTTTGCAGGGATGAAGCTGATCTCCTTGGAGACAGAATAGCAATCATGGCTGATGGACAGCTAAGAGCTAGCGGTAGCTCCCTCTTTCTCAAGAACAGGTTAGTGTTGATTACAAAAAGATGGTTGAGTTCTGGTAAAGTTGACACATTTTTCTCATTGTTTTGATGTCAGTCTCGAGGAATAACTTAATAGAAATATCCTGTGATAAAGGCTACTCGTACTCTTTTATTAAACCCGTTGTATACTATGCCTGAGATAACTTGAGCTGAAGTCTATGGAAAATGCATGTTATACCAAAATCAAGTCATGCTTAGCAGGTTAATGACTTTATATTCGGTAGAAGTAGATATAATTTTGTTACCCTTGGTGATTTTTGTCCTTGCAGATTTGACGTCAAATATCACTCAGTCATCGTACCGAAATAGTATATAAATAAGCTTTTTTTTGTTGCTATGCATCCTTGTAGATTTGGCATTGGCTATCACCTAACCCTAGTCCAGAATGAGAAGGTTGATATGAACGGGATCCAGCATCTGATCAAGAGTCACATCCCTAAAGCATCCCTGGAGAGCAGGGTGGGATCGGAGATTGACTACATCCTTCCCAGGGAGAGTGCCTCCACCTTCAAGGATCTCTTTACTCAGCTAGAAAGTAAGATTTCCAAGGAAACCTGATAATGATGATGATGATGATGATGATGATGATGATGATGATGATGATGATGATGATAATGATGAGAATGAGAGGAGGATGAATTCAGAGATCATTTACTTCTTACTTGAGAGAGCTCCTTTACTTTTATGAATCTTTTCACTTAACTATAAAGTAAGGGTTATAGAATATAACTCTCCCTCTTTTTTCATCAGATGAGCGAGGTCCTCTGGGCATAGACAGTTTTGGAGTGTCTGTCACCACCATGGAGGAAGTCTTCATGAAGGTTGGTGAGATGGTCGACATGGAAGCTAACGGAGGAATGCTGAGACGTCAGTCCAGCATCATCCCACCCCCAAGGTTACTAAATGGAAACGCCCCAGCCCCAGCAGACCCAGTGATCTATACCAGTGGTGAACCAGGGGTAAAGGACCCTCATGTTAAGCTCAGTGTGTTTAGCATGAACTCGGGCCAGACTGGTGAGTTGTCTTTTAGTTTGTGTGCACATGTAATTGTATGTATTAGTGTCTGCAGATACTCAGAGGTGCACCCCAAATAAAATGTTAGTTCTTTGACTGCTAATACTGACTTATCTAGAATCATTGATATGTAAATGAACTGTAAATTATAGGACACTTTATTCTTTAAAATGCCCCCTCTAACTTCCCTGCCCAAGGACAGAATATAAAAGAAACTCCTTTGCATATGCCGGAGCCAGTTTTTTTTAACACACTCCTTGCTAATATTCAGACGTGTTCATCCCTGTATAGGTTTAAAAAAACTATGCAAAGCCTTACATCTTGATTCAATGGAATTATTACAGTGCTATGCATGTATCTATATTTTACAATATACCATTAATCCACTCTCCATCTTTGTGTTTTTTAATGTTACCAATCTGTTATGTATTTTGTATTTTCATGTAGAATGATATATGTTAAACTACAGGGTGCCTTTTGAAAGCAGTTTTACAAAAGTGAACAGGTCAACCCTGCAGCATAAAATAAATAAAACAAGATAAATAAATAAATATAAATCTGGCAGCTGATATCATGGTTTCCCACTGATGCACTTGTTATATAGGCTATGGGAATAAATAAAGTATTAGCTTTTATGATTTATGTTAAGTCATGAATATCTTTAAATATGAAAGTGGAAAATGTGTTTATCTGAGTGTGTTCTTTACCTTTGTGAATCAACACTTTTCCTTTTCATTTTTCATGAAAGAATGCTACTTTTTTTTTTCATTTAAATAACTTGGTGTCTATCTTACATTACTATAGCTCTTGTGACTGGCATCTTACTGAAGTTTCTCCAGTTCAAGGCTATATTCATCAAGCGTTTCCTGTGTGCTCTCCGAGACAAGAAGTCGGTCATCACCCAGTTTATTCTCCCCATCATCTTTGTCATCCTGGGCATCGTCCTCCTCAAGACATCAAGCGACCCGACCGACGACAGGGCGCGCCTCCTCAACCTCAAGAACATCTCTGAGTATGCCCCGTCAGGATCAGCCAATGTCTTCTATGCTGATCTCACAGGAGATGATCACTTTGAGGTGAGGAGGAAATCTCATATATGGTCTCTCGCTACCAAAGTTTAATGGGATGCGTGATATGCTGGAGAGTTTTGTAGTTCAGCCTTGACAGGGATGATAGTAGAGTGCCAGGAGTATGTGAATTAGAAGTATAGTGTGTATGTCTTACAAGAAGCCAATATTGCATTTGCTGTTGGTCTTCTTCTTCTTCCTCCTCTTCTTCCTCTTCTTCTTCCTCCTCTTCTTCATCCACTTCTTCCATCTCTTCTTCTTCCTCTCCTTCCTCTTCTTGCTCCTCTTCTTCCTCTTCTTCCTCCTCTTCTTCCTCTTCTTCTTCCTCCTCTTCTTCTTTTCTTCTTCCTCCTCTTCTTCTTTTCTTCTTCCTCCTCTTCTTCCTCCTCTTCTTCTTCCTCTTCTTCTTCCTCCTATTCTTCTTACTCTTTCTCTTCATCCTCTTCTTCTTCTTCTTCTTCTTCTTTTCTTCCCGCTGCTGCTCTTTTATTCATGCACCAGGACGGTTGTGACACAGTGAATATTGTTTTTTTTTTTTTTTTTAACATCATTTATATGTAGTTTTTGTGATTTTTTTTCAAACTACCATGGAATAAATTCTCACATTAATATGTATTTACAATCTTATTTTCCATTTTGAAAAAACACTGTTACAAAGATTTTCTATTTGTAGCATCATTAATAATTGTATGCTGTTGTCACGATTATTTTCCTTGACAGTATCTGGAACCTTTGTTGACATCCTTGACAGTCACTCCAGTCAACATTACATCCACCCTGCTGACTACGATGGCTGACAATGCAGACAACCTTATCAATGGAGTGGCGAGGACTGACAATTCACAGTGCTGTACCTATAACAACTTGGTCCTCAATGAATATTGCCAGGAATATGTGAGTTGACCTTGATGTTTGTGGATTGTCCGGTTTTGAGATATCTTTGATGTTATGATTACATTTGCAGATGTTATGAAAAAGAGAGATTCAGAACTTAAACACATTCATCATTGAAAATCTTTTTTTTTTTAAACTTTAATGAATGCATGACTTTGATAACTGTAGCAGTATTGAGTACCAATCTTTCATTTCACTGCAAAGAGTTGAATACTTTTTAAATGGAGGTTCAAATAATAAAATAACGGTTTTGCCTTATTTGTTTTAAGTGAACTAAATATCTTACAGACAATTCACTTTGAACACTTCAACGTGTAAAACTTACACATGTTATTTAGAATATATGAGCCTTTGAAGAGATGTTTTGAAGTGAAATGGATTTGAGTAACAAATATTTTATGTGCATGGATGATGCTGTTGCATTATGACAGAAGAGAACAAGGAATACGAGAAAAAGAGGTAAATACATAAACAATGAAATGAAATAGAATACTGAAAATATCTTGCCAATCATTTCATAAGTGTATAAAATCATGACATTCTTTTTAATGATTTTTATTTCACTTTCCACTTCAGTTGTACAACGATGGTGCTGGAAGAACAATATGTGATAATGTGGCAAACTTTGGTTACTACAACTGTCCATCTTGCGTTGCCGATACTGAGTAAGTGTCATAATATGTTTTAATCAGAGAAAAATATGTTGATCATTTCATGATATACTGTGTATTTGTCATCCTGCATTAGTAGGTCATAGATAAGCGCCTTTGATGGGGCAACGAGATATTGGCGCTCTACAAATACATCAATTGGATTGGATTGGATAGTTTTAATGTGAGAACTTTACTTTCTTCCACTTCATCCATCACACAGTAATTGTTAAAGATATCTGGTGAAGTTTTAAACTGTAATTGTAGATTTTTTAGTACATTCCTTACTGCTGTTACAAAGTGGGGGTTACTTAGATGCATATGACAACAGCTTGTAGGGCTAAAAGTAAAATTTCCAAAAAAAAACCCCACAAGAAGCCATTTTGTAGAAAGAGCTAAATACACAATATCAAAGAATAGTTCTCTTTTCATAAAGAGAAGTAGAATTTCTTAGTTTACATATATTCATGTATATGTGAAGATTGTAGTCATTATATATTCCATTTAACCTGTTGAATACTATGCCTAAGATAAGTTGGACTGTGGTCTATGGAAAATTTGTGTTATACCAAAATAAAATCATGCTCATTAGGTTAGCTCATTGAGTTAAGCCAATGGGATCCTGAAAGTATTGATATTGTATCCCTCTTTCTCATTGATTGATTCTACAATGATTCTGATTTCTGCTTTTAAACCTTAAGTGAGGATGTAGAATGCTCTGTTGGAGCCAATTCATCCTCTGTTGCCGTGGATACTGTCTACCTCTCTCACTACATCCTGGGGATTGCAGACACACAGAACTTCTTCTATGACAACGTGGCATCTTACATTTTATCCATCACACCAGAGGGTAATACCAAGCTAACCATTGGATACAGTAATCAGGTATGTGCTGTCAGAGGACTGGGTGTGTACTGGTTTAGTCTTTAGATTAGTGCTCTGGGCCCCGTTGCATAAAACTTAACCATCAATCGTAACTGTCATGGTAACGGTGCTCAGCAGGCGATCACATTCAAGGTTTCCATCGAAGTTACCATTGATGGCAGGTTACCATCAATTGTAAGTTTTATGCAACGGGGCCCTGATCAGTCTTTCTGTAAAAGTGTTTAATTAGAATGAATTATTATTATTATTATTATTATTATTATTATTATTATTATTATTATTATTATTATTATTATTATTATTATTAATATTATATATTCTAAATAGAATTATTTCATGTTACATAATGAACTGAAAGGTGTCTTTAATATGAATATTAATGTGAAGTGACATAGTTACCCTTCCTCCTTGGATGGATTGATAAGTTGAATTTTTTTTATTTACCAGTAAAATGTTTTCTCCATAGCCTTATATACTTAATCGTTTATTACTTGAAATAGAAAAGGATAGGCAAAACACTCTGCGCTATCATTTATGTATGTGATGCCTTATATATTTCCACATTTACTGATAAATTGATTTAAACCTTCGTTTTCCCTACTGGTGTGGCACTCAGGGATTGCATATACCTGCTGAGGCCCTCAACGGTGCTGCAAACATCATGCTGAAATACTTCACTAATGACAGCTATGCTATAGAGACCACCAACTACCCTCTACCTAGGAATGCACAGAGTCAGGTGAGAACGGTGACGTGACGTTTGCTCCTGCGACAATTGCTCCTGCCTTAATTTCTCCGAAGACATAGGTTCAGGGCAGGAGGTTGTGATAGGGGTTTGGTTCAGAATAATGTGAGGATAAGGATTAAGGTTAATGTTAGGTTTGGGGATAGGTTTTATGTTTGGCTTAACATGCAGATTTTCCATGGGAGTAATTGTCGCCGGAGCAAATGTCATGGAAGCGATGAGTGAAGAAGAGCCAATATCCACAGGGTTCTCAAATTGCTAGGATACCATTCTGGTTTTAATGGAATTCCTTCCCACTACCACCTTCCCATATCACACCAGAATAGAGATAAAGAATTGCAAATTACTTCCTTGGTATAATGTTTTATACAGAAAAATTAGTATCTTGATTCTCAACTCCTTTGAGAAAAATGAAATAAAGAAATGTGTATACCATCATACCCCTATGCTAAGAGGGTACCAGCAACCTCTTCCCTTCAACAGATGTACAGATAACTTTTCATAGTGTCATATTTTTCCAAAGATATTATTTAAAAATTGTTTTATTTTGATTTACATGTACAGGAAGATGCAGCTGTTGCATCCACCGAAGTCTTCTATTTTGCTCTCCTTCTCCTGTTTGGTCTTGCTTTCCTGACTGCTAGCTTCATCCTTTTCATCGTCAATGAGAAACAAACTAAAGTAAGACATTGGCATGGGTATGTGTGTGGGGGGGGGGGGGGGTGGGAGGGGATATTTTATGGATATTTGTTTAAAAGATCTGATTATGAAGGTCTGTGGAGTGACCTTTAACCTCACCATCTGATAAACAAGACTCAGTTTGACCCGATGTCTGCTAAAGTCACTTTGTAGGTAAAGACAGAGAGCTGGCATTGCAAGAACATGCGTCTTTCCATCCAGCACATATGATTAACCTGTTGAATATGAAGACCGAGATAACTCCCGGTAAGGTCAATGAAAAATGTGTGTTATACTGAAATTAAATCATGCTCAGTGGGTTAAACATGTACATCCATGTCATGAACCATCTCTAGGAGACATTATTGCCAATTGTTGAAATCCAATAAATGAGATCTCTACAACTTTGCAGTACCTACTAAAGATTTTAGGCAAATTATCTTAAACTCCCTTAATCCATACATCTACATCTTTTTCTCAAACCTGATAGTCAAAGCACCTGTTGGTTGTCAGGGGCTTCAACCTCATGACGTACTGGCTTTCCAGCTACTGTTTGGGTGGCGCAGTTTATCAGATACTTGGCCTACTTTTCAAACATGACTGCTACCATAAAGATTTTAAGCAAATCATATTTCCCTACTCTCTTTATCAATGCACTTCTAATTTTTGTTTTGAAAACTTACAGTCCAAGCACCTGCAGTTTGTAAGTGGTTTGGATACCATCACCTACTGGCTATCCAACTACTGCTGGGATGTCATCAATTATCTGTTCGTTTGGATCATCATCATCATCTTGGTAGCAGCCAGCAGGGTAGACTCCTACTCGGGGGAAAACCTGGACAGCTTTGTTATTGTTCTGGTGAGTGACCATTCCTGTTGGTCAAGTATTCATGATCTCTGCTTTATGTACTCGGTTTATTATGTAAATTTCTAAATTGTTTGTTTCCAATTGTGCCATAAATGAAACAATCAAATATCTTCCCCAAATGTGTGTTTGATAGAAACATTGAAAATAATGTAGATACTGCAGTACAGTTTACTGCATACAACTTCTTTTTTTTTTTCTTCTTCTTCTTTTTTTTTTTTTAGTCTTGAAAGGTAATATTTGTGTTCAAATGGAATTTTTACACTGATATGTGCATCTTAAATATTGACCACTTATGAGTTCATTCTGGTGTGATTTGATGATAAAGTCTGTTGATGTAATACAGAATTGTGTTACTTTGTTCTTTCTCATAATTACAACATTTTCTATGAATTCACTATGGACTCCATATATGTTGTCTTTCTATATTAATTCTTTATTCCCTCTTATACTTACAGCTTTTGTTTGGATTGGCAGCCATCTCTTTTGTCTACCTCTTCTCTCTGCTCTTCAACTCCTCAGTGATTGCCTATGCATTGACAGCATTTGCTCTCTCTCTTATTGGCATGGTAAGGGCATTGTATACAATGAATGGACCACCCACATCAGATCTTTTTAATTAGTCCTTACATTTCAGTAAGGACCTTTTCTTTCGATTTAACTTTTTATTGACTACACATTGAATTCTGGTTGGCCACGTAGTTTAGGTCATTATGTTCTATGCATGTTGTATGAGTGACAAAGTCAACTTTGGTAGTCAATGATACGTTCTATTATTCAACCCCAGCAGGCAGGAATATGAATTGCTGTAAAGTCCCAGTTGCCCCAGTGGTGAAAATCGGTCTTGTAATTATATGACTGCGATTATCAGATATGATGGTTATAACAGAAGCATTTCAATATTTCATCATGGAAAAGAATTTCTACAAGGTCATAGGCAGGTAGATGTATTTTGATTGGATTTATAACTTGTTTTGCCTATGATATATGTGGGGCATATCATAGGCAGCGTTGACATGATACTCGTCTTTCGGTACACTCTCATTTGAATGAACGTAGGATAATTGGTACTGTCATGATTTAAAACATGTGGGACAAGTGATCAAGTTGCTGAATAGTTTTCCCCCTGTATTTCTTTGTGGCAGGGTTCTCTGATAGCAGTCTTTATTCTCGAGATCCTGGAAGAGGACAAAGCAGCAGACTACACTGATTATGTCTTTAATCTGCTACCTACCCATGCCCTGGCCAGATCTCTCATGTTCATAGCTACTAATGTTGCTGTCCGTACCAGCTGTGAGAGCTCTAAGCTGTGAGTAATGGATTGATCAATTGCTAGTTTGATTAGTAGCTAAACTGGTTACTTTCTTAGTGGCATATTTGACTGATTGGATGCTTGATTGAATATAAACTGCCAGCTATCCATGCCCTGGCTAGATCTCTCAGGTTCATAGCTACTAATGATGACATCTGCACCAGCTGAGTAATGGATAGATGGATAAATGGATGGATGAATGGATTGGTGAATAGATGAATGAATGAATGAATGGATTGATTGATGACGGTTAATGAATGGATGGATTGACTGATGATGGATGGTTAATGAATAGATGGATGGATGGATGGATGGATGAATGGTTGATAAATGGATGGATGGATTGATTGATAAATGGATGGATGGATTGATTGATTATGGTTGATGATTGATGATGGTTAATGGATGGATGGATGGATGAATGATGAGTGGATTGATGAATGAATGGATTGGTGGATAGATAGATGGACGAATGGATGAATGGATGATAAATGGATGGATGGATAATGGATGATAAATGGATGGATGTATGAATGGTTGATGAATGGTTGATGAATGGATGGATGATGATGAATGAATGGATGGATGGATGGATGGATGGATGGATGGATGGATAGATAGATGGATAATGAATGGATGGATGAATTATGAATGGATAAATGGAGGGATGGATGGATGTATAGATGGATGGATGAATGGAAGGATGCATGGATGGCTGGAGGAATTTGGTTGGAAGATTGATAAGTGACTGATATTGTTCTGTTCATATGATTTGGTCTGATTCAGGATAGCTCTGTTACTGTAGTACAAAGAAAGGAATTGTAAGCATAATACGATTAGACAACAAACATGTGTGACTTTTACCATATTAGATCCGATCTGAAGTTTTCATTACACATGCCTTCTCTTCTTTCAGGGCCCGTGAACAGTGTCAAAATACTAATGTTTCATATGCTATGAATAATTTGGATTGGGAGCAGCCTGGTATTGGTCAGAACTGTACCTATCTGGCTATTGAGGCTGTCGTCTATCTACTACTCACTATTGTTTTAGAGGTAAGCTTTGAGGGCCTTATAACTATGCAAATCTGATATTATAGGCATGCATGTAGAATGCAACATACTGGATTGAGAGATGGGAAGATCACTAAAAATGCTTTTAGAATAAGGAAATTGTTATTATTTATTAGTCAATATTATCATTATTACCTACAGCTGTTTATAATGCATAATTCATGCCTATCATTTGTAGCAATTGTTAATGACAAACACGTCTGATTGCCTTTCTGTCCCTCTGATTTCAGCTTATAAAGTCAGACAAGTAATCCTGGCTAAGCAATTGTGACGTAAATTGTTATCGCACATACCCATTGTTTAAACCTCGATCGCGTACACAATACTGCACTACAAGAAAGGGTGGAATATGGCAATATTGCCCTCAAATTTAGTACAGCGGTCTATGGGGAAAACCTGGAAGAGGGCAATATGGCAATTGTTGCCCGCTTCAGTTTAGATTTGAGGTAGTGTCCAAATATGGCTTTTTATTTTGCAGCTAAAACGCTTGGTATAGGTAATAATACATGATATTTCATTCTTTCTCTGCAAACCATGCTTTTTAAGAGGCCTTTTGTATTAAAAAATACTGTAATATTTTGTCATTAGTACCATGCCTGTATTCAGCCTTTTCAATAAAATGAGATGAGAATAGGACGTGAGCAGACCCTTTATTGTTGCAAGACAATTGTGCTTTTAAGTAATGAGGATGACAATACATCTGGGCCCCATTTCATAAAACTTGTTATCAAAAACAAGTTACAATAACCATAAGCTACTGAAATCCTGGCATCTGATTGACTGAGAGTAAATTTATCATAGAAATGTGGCAGTTGTTACTGATAATAAGTTTTATGGAATGGGCCCTGGACTGTCTTTCTTACAATGAGATGTGTCTTAGCAAACAAAAGAATGATCAGTTTTACTTGTTTCTTCATCCTGTAGCTGGGTTTTGGTTACTCATGCTGTGTGTCAAGTTACTTCAAGGACTCTGGAGTACCGCAGGTAAGATTTCTTTGCCATTGTTTATGAATATTTTCATTCTTTATCATTGTTCACTGAGCATTGGTTTGATGCCATCTAGTATTTATATAACTAGTATGTGTTCTTAGTCCTGCTGTTGTTGTTGCTGTTGCTTGTTTTGCTTTTATCCTTATAGTTATGTAAGCAATTTATGCCATGCACCACATACATGATAATGTGAGAGGTAATATATTTGAACTAAGGAAAGCTTGTGTTTTTTTCTTGAATATTCAGAATGGATTCAGTATTTCATGTTTGACATTTTTAAATGTTGTATTTGCAGGACCCAGATGTAGCAGAGGAGAAGGGTTTGGTTGAAAACACTGATCCACACGACAGCAAGTATGCAGTCCTCATTAAGAATCTAGCAAAGGTAGGCAAAAATACAAGTAGACACAGTGGGATAGTATGGGTTTCATTTAATGATGGGGGTAATGATGGGAGGGGGAGGGGATTTAGCACAGGAGAAGGGTTTGGTTAAAAATATTGAGCCACATATGACAGTAAGTATGCAATCATTGTCAAGAACTTAGCCAAGGTAGGTTGTCATGCATTAGCTGGCTTGGCTGTCAAGGGAGGGGACAGACTCCATTAGTTTTACAAAATGAATGAAATTTTAGTTAGCGTAGGATAAGGGCAAGGAAGGGTATAGGAGAGAGGGCATTTTATTTTTCTCAACCCTTTTCTCCTCTGCATTTCTCCATTTCTCCCTTCTATTTTAAATATTTGCATTTAGATATCATCTTTTACTGTATACTTTTCCAATATATGTAGCTCTCTCAATGTTTATAAGGGCTATACTCAGACATGAATCTTATGGTTCTGTATTTTTATCCTCTAACTTTCCATTCCTAGGTATACCGAGGGAAAAAGACACCTGCAGTTGACAAACTCTCTCTTGCAATCCCTAGAGGGGAGTGCTTTGGATTGCTGGGAGTAAACGGTAAGAACTGGCTGATTTGCATTCTCTGTTTAGGATTACCATTATAAATTTTGTTTTAAGTCACTCTTGTTTCTGTATTTGTTTGTTTGAAAACATGCCTATGATTGGCATGTTTATGTCAAACTTTACGCATAGGAAATTTGTTACTTTTTATACCCGACGTGTTATTGTGATAGTAGGTATTTACAAATACCATATTTTCTATTTGGTGAATGCTTGTTTGTTCAATTAAATTTACTTCATTACAATTAGTTACAGGAAATCAGAACATGCAAAAAAGTTTTTCAATCATATTCGATTATAAGTTGAAATGGGGTAGTTGAACATATGCCTATCTGATACTTTGTAAGCAATGAGAGGGAGTTGAATAATTTCTGATTGTTTAAAGTAGACAGTAACTCATAGTCAGGTCGCATACTGTCATGCATTTGAACTCTGGTTTTGATTCCTTTTCCACTGAACTCTATCTTGATGTGAAATTTTGATGAATAGGTGCTGGAAAGACCACCACTTTTGGTATGTTGACGGGTGATGTACGGATGTCGGCTGGTACAGCTTACATTGGTGGCTATGATATAAAGACACAAAGGAGAAAGGTATGTGTGTTGCAGTAATACTAAGGTGTTGTATTTGTTTGTTTGGGGGTTTTTTTTTTGTAGTTTGCTTGATATTTCAAGGCAGTTCAGGTTGTAAATGATTCTGCTTGCTCTGTTGGACATGTTTTCAAATGTAAATGTATTGATGAAAGCACATCTTTATGTAGACCATATGAAATTATTTATTTTGACTGAAAATTGCTAAAGAAATTTGGAGAGGTTGAATGATATATGATATCTTTTTAAAATCATTCTTATTGCTTTCCCTCAGGTGCAACAAAGAATTGGATACTGTCCCCAGGTGAGATGGATTTTCTTTTGTTATTTACCTTGATCAAGATATGTAAGTGATATTACATGTATTAGGTTTGGAATATAGTAGACTTTCATTATGTAATTTTTATTTTAGTAGTAATTGATTCAAGCATATTTTGTAATTCTGTTTATCTAATTATTTCTATCTTATTTATATAAGTGGTTAAGCATCTGGAAGATACAGCAAACTTCAAAAATACCACAGCTTGTGGAGAAATGTGACCATTATTGTTCTCCTTTCTTTTTTCTTGAATGTGTCTCCAGTTCGATGCTCTTGTAGAGCGCCTGACAGGCCGTGAGGTCCTGATGCTGTTTGCTCGTCTGAGGGGAATCCCAAGCAGTCAAATGATGTCCGTAGTAGATCAGACCGTTGACCACCTGAACCTGAACAAGTGGCAGGACAAACTGTGCGGCACCTACAGGTATTGTGTCATGCATGGACGAAAAGCATGTTTTTAAATTCTTTTGATTCAATCTTTAGAAGTGCAAGTTTATCAGTATAGTTGTAGAATACAGCTTGTCGTGATATCAGCCTGTTGGAGACAATGCAATTTTTCATTCATCATGTTTTTGCATTGGGTTTCGTCCAAAGCTTTCTGGGGGGGGGGGGACTTTTTACTCATTGAGTTGAATGTGAATGTTCTTGTGGTACATGCACATTTCTGAATGAATTTATTCTACTTAAGAATTTTAAGCACAAGATATTGATACTTTGTTTTATTATTGCTTTACAGTGGTGGAAACAAGAGGAAATTGAGTACAGCTGTAGCTCTGGTTGGAAATCCACCTATTATCCTTCTTGTAAGCAATATTTTTTTCTCATCTCTTAAATCTGTTTAAATTTGATACCTTTTCTGAAAAAGGCTATGATTTTGTGATATATTTTCTGCTGGTCACCTAAGGCATATTTTAAAATCATTCCATCTGTTGATTTTATTGCTGACTGTTTCTATTTTAAATGAATTCTTTCTTTAACCTACATATACTACAACTAATTCTATAGTATTACACTCATGTCATCATATGAATCAGTTGATGGGTTGTTGACCATAAAAAGGAGCTGCTTTTGATTTCAAGGTCTCTTTTTTAAGTGTGTGATTTTAGGGGGGGGGGGGGGGTAGACCACTGTCGTGGGAAATATGTGCTACTACCAGTATTCCTTCTCTGTATTATTTTTAAGAATAATATGTGTTATAAATTCTTGTAGGATGAGCCAACCTCTGGCATGGACCCTAAAGCTCGTCGCTATCTCTGGGACTCCCTGACATCCATTATGGAAGGAGGGCGCTCCATCATACTTACATCACACAGGTTGGTAATGGTTCTTATCTTCAATCCATTTGGGAAAAGATAAGATGCAATAGCTGAAGGAATCCGCTTTTCTATGAATTAGCATTAATCACCTGCTTCTCCCTTCTTTGTTATTGTATTTATGTGAGAAAATATCTGTCTGAAAGGAACCTGTTACTACATAATAGAAATGTCAATTGTGTGTTTAAAAACATAAGTTTTGCATTCAGTGGTATTTTGAGGATTCTGTCATTCCAATCTCTCTTTTTTTTTTTAATTCCCTTTCTGTCAAGCACATACCTTAATATTGTATGAAGAAATATATTTACAATTTTATCCCTATGCTCTTCATTTTTATGTATTATCTTCAATATTTGCAAGTTTGAGGTTTTTTTACTGTTTCATTTGTTGCAGTAGCTTTGAATTTGACATAGAGGTAAACAGAATTTTTTTTTTTACAGCATGGAAGAGTGTGAATCCCTTTGCACCAGACTGGCTATCATGGTAAATGGACAGTTCAAGTGTCTAGGTAGCACACAGCATCTTAAGAGCAGGTTAGTGATAGAAGAAGATGTAATAGATAGATAGATGATGAAGGGATTGATGAAGTAGGTGAAGGGATTAGTGGTAGAGGGATGAATGGTTGAGATATGTCTTTAACTTTTACTCCGACATTTTCTTTCTTTACAATTGATCGATTGACTCTCTCTCTCTCTCTCTCTCGAATTAGGTTTTGATAGACATGTATCAATCAGATATGATTATTTACGTCTGGGACCGACCTTTAACGTCACCATCCGAAAGACCTGGCAAATGTAGATTCATATCTTGTCAAAGGACATTAGTGCCGCGGCAGGGATTCGAACCCCGGACCTTGTGGTTCAAAGTCTGGACACTTATCCACTTGGCCACAACACCTTTACACCTCTCAAAATTGATTGATTGATCTCTTTATTTATACCCGGTTAAAAGGCCCAAACAGTTGCCTGACTGGTTTCCATTGGGGCCATGTGAATCAAGTTAAATACATCAATAAACACAGTAAAATAAAACTGACGAATGTCCATTAGGTCCTAGCCATATTTCATCAAAGATATAGGCTCATGGTTGGATTTTATGTGGATTTTAGGTTAGGTGAAGGTGTAGTGTTAGGATTCGGTTAAACTTTAGTGTTCCAGGATTAAACATTATATATAAAAGACGGTAAGTAAATGAGACCAACACTTGTTTGCAAAGTTTGTGTCATTCAACCTTTGAAATAACAAACTGTTGAAACTTGCCTTGGAGGACCTGTGATTGCATGAAAAAATTGACAGTTATTGTGGTTATATTAGAGAAATACCCTTTTCCCTTTCCATAACAGATTTGGTACAGGATACACCCTTATCATTAAAACCAGCACACCAGCATTGATTGAACCTGTCAAGGCTTTTGTTGCAGAGGGATTCCAGGGTGCAGCCTTACTTGAACAACATCAGGTTTGTACTCATTCTCTTATACAGGAATCTATATTTTTTCCCTCGTACATTTCCACCGTAGTTCTTTTTTTTGGAAAAGAAGACCTTTGGGTTACAGTTATTTAGTTAATCTTTTCCTTCTCATGACATTGATGTGACTCGTTATATTCTATTGTTTTACTGTTTTCCTCGTTATCTTTACCAAATAAAATAATCACACGTTTGTTCTGGAGGCAAACGGTACATTTGACCACTTCACTTGCTTGACCATGAGAGCATAAGATTGAGTTGAAAAATAATGAGATTATTCAATAAAGAGCAGAGAAGAATTATGACTCATCTGTATCCACAGAGTTAGAAGGACTGAACTTCTTAACTCCAGAATGATGCGGGGAAGGCATGCTGCACATTGATATATTCCAAGCAGTAACTAATCAGCAACACTGTGCATATAATTACATAATTTAGCCATGATTTTGATAAAGCCCTTGCGTCTGCATTTCATCTAAGGTCTCAAAATTCTTACAAAACCATTGGAAGCTTTATTGAGTTATAGACAGTAGTTTGATGGAATACTTCTTGATCCTCCACAGCAAATGGTACACTACCAAGTGGACAATGGCAACACAAACTGGGCCTTCATTTTCGGGCTCATCGAGGAGAACAAAGAGAGGCTGGGTATCGTAGACTACAGCGTCAGTCAGACCACATTAGAGCAGGTCTTCATCAACTTTGCCAAGCATCAACATGTAGATCCACGTGCCAAGTCTGAATAAGAAGCCTTCACCGGAGCATGCATTCATCAACACATAGACCCATGCATTGAGTTTGAATGAAGAGACTACACTTTAATTCATCACCCAGAAAGCATCAATATGGAGACATGCATGAGAAGACTACATTCAAATCAACTACAAGGTATTAACATATCGAACCGAATACCAAGTCTGCATACGAAAACTACATTGAGGCAACTTTCCATCACCTTCACAAAGCATCAAAATGTGGAATATCATAAGCCTGGATGAGAAGACTATACTGGAGCAGGTTTTCATTGTTCACAAATCAACAGCATGTACACTCGTGTGCCAGTTAAGCTTGAATGGAAGCCATTGCATAATGGTGTAGTGAAAACATTTTCTGCATACACAACTGTCACTTTTTCATTGCTAATAAGAGATGCAGATACATATTGGATACATTAACTTTATTTTGGGAAATATGAAATAGCCCTCTATAATAAAGCTGTTGAAAAATTTTTATTTAGGTTTAAAATGTAAAGTTAGTATAAATTTAGAGATTTCTTCTTATGAAGTGGTTTTTTAGATGTCCGATGTTTTACATTTTCCAATGAACAAATTTTATTGTATTGAACTTGAACAGATATCATATTGTATGAAATGTTTGAATATGCAAAATAATATATCCATGGACGTGTACTTGTTGCCAAGTATGTGATTTCATCCATCAGTTTTATATACGTGTGCAAAATTCACAAATTGCCTTAGAGAAATACTATTTATTTATTGTACGTAATGATATGAACAAAATACTAATGATTTTTAGTCCACTTAAATCAGCATTTTTTTAATGATTGGTGCATTCCAAAATTTTGAGGTGTTGTGTAATTGCAATATTGATTATATTTTAGGACTAGACAGAAAAAGTTGTGAACTAATTGTCTTGTTACCTTCCTCCAAAATTTTGATTTTAATTTTAATTTCTATTCACTTTTCATCATAGATATGAAATAGCACATTTGAAGGCTGATGGAGTCACAGAGAATACTTATATCTATTTTTAAATGTCTTTATTTATTCATTTATTTAAGTGCTTGCTTATGAAATATTTGTGTTTTTAGATGAAGAGTTTATGATAGTTTATTGTATTTTTGTATTAATACCAATAGCTGTAGAGTTCTAAGGGAGGTGCTCTCTTGTTGATGCAAGCTATCGTACTGTATTGCATATTTTAAGCATTGTTAATGTTAGAATAGTCTATGGTATATGTATATTTTTGAGACTGAATTTATGTATATATAGTATAGAACATCATATCACAGATCTATGGGTATTCATATGCTGAATGGCCTTGATTTAAAACCATAGTACTAGCTGCACTTTAAAGGTAGCCCATCCCTTTTGAAGACCTAATTCTGAAAGTTCCCTGACTCTGCAATCATTTGAGAAAGGCTATATAACCTATCCCTGAAATTGACAAAGCGTGAAATTCGGTTTTAAGGAAATAATCTTTGATAATTCATCAGAGCTTTCTTTTTTCATACCATGAAAAAAAAAGACCTGAAGATTCAAGATGGCACACAACGAAAGCATTCACGTAACAGCGCTGCTATGTGTGGTGCCCGCAAACTGCCCGCGGCTGAGCTATGTAGCTATATACAGCTGGCTGCGCTACTGCCGGTAAGCTGATCCAACTTGCTTATTCAAGGTTGGTAGCCAGATTTTCATTTTACATTAATAACTTGAGCAACGTATGACCGTAAGATTAAATGAACAGTATCAGAAGGGCATATCCTAAACTCAGCCAAGTGGTATGAATTTTTGTAGATTTTGCAAAAGGGACGGGCTGGCTTTAAATACACTTGAACTGTTGCATAGAATTAAGGCGGTATTTACATCCGCGCTTGGATCAGAATTTTAAGTATTTTGCTAAATTTTCAGCTTAAGTAAAATACTCAGCCAACTTTGGTATTCATTTTAATTCTTTGGGCTAAGTATTTTATCCTAAATCTAAGACAACCCAAGAGCAGACTTGAGCAAATTACTTTTGGGACAGGCAAGTAGTTATCATTCATGTGCAATCATGATATGCTGCGCACAAGTAAATTTTATAACCGCACATACAATGCGATTCCTTTATTGCAGATTATTTGGGATAGACTTTATCGCATAACTGTGGTTATCAGTAAGTATTTTGCCTTATATTGGTTTGCATGTGTACAATGCGTACCGGTAAATGTGATCTGAATAGGAGTTAACTTAGGCAAGTAGAATGCCTTATTCTGCACACTGAAGTGAATACAGCCCCTGTCCACTTAGCATATCTTTGAAACTGAGAGACTGAATATGTACCGGTTTATGTACTAGTAATAGAGGCTTACTTTTTGTATTTATTCAGATTCTTAAAAAAATTTAGGTAGAATATTGTCAGGAAAACCATTTTGTTGCTGATTGCCACTGTTGCTGAAAGGTCTATTTATAACAGATTTTATGAAATAGACATTTGTATTAATATAAGTTACATTCAACCAAAACAGGTTATGGATGAATGTATTCGTATACTTCATGATACAGATTAAGAAGAATGTAGTCAAGTTAAGTGAACTTTTTCTATTATTTTCTGAATTTCAGGTAACTTATACCTATTTTGAATTTGATTTTATTTTGTGTTCATTATTAGAGGCTAATAGTTTTACATAAACATGTCAATGTTAAAAGCTGAATGATTTTAGTTCAATTTGTAATATACTTTCATGTAAACAAATACATTTTTACTGCTGACTATAAGTTTATGTACTTTTGAAGAAATATTTTTGTAATTAACAGAGGCTTAATGGTTTTTAGAAGCTGAATTAACTTTGTTTTTATTCATGCATGAGGCGTTATTGTTTGGGACTTCTTCATCGTACAACAAATGCATTGTTATTAAGAGATATGGAGGAAAATGTGAATGAAATTTATTCTTGGAGCAAATTTTCATTTATTTTCTTAGTTTTACAGAGTTTATGATATATCTATGGAATGTTTATCAGTACTGTATCTTGTGTGTAATTGTTCAGTGATATATTTGTTTGTTTGCTTGAAATTTATTTCTGCGTTCAACATGTTCAACACAATACAACATAATCAATTATTACATAGAATTTCTTATATATACATTTTAGACACACATATCATTTACAATTTCTTTCTGAATATTAAAAAGTATATGAAAAATATTATTCAACTGAATTTCAGAACGCAGGAGACCGTCGTCATGAGCGACCTGCTTGATGTTGACGACGGCTTGATGTTGTCCTTGCTGAAGGAATATGTGCTTTCAATGTAAAAAGGGTCTTAGAAGTGCAAGACTAATGATACAATATGTCCAGAGGACACTATTAAATATTTATGGGTGTATTTTAATGTAAGCACTCAACATAGCAAATGTATTCTCTCCCCCCCCCCCCCCCCCCCCTCTCCTTTTCAAACCTGTAGCAATGTTTTCATTTTGATTTTTAAAAAGGTGATAGTTCACCAAAGTGAACTATTCACTGAAGATTATAACATCAACGATAACATGTTGATTAGAAAATTCATTGCTGGCGAAGTGAAATAACAAAATGGCTGGTCCTTCATCTGTTTTTAAAGTTTCTAATCTTCTCCTCTGTTGAATGTGAAGTTTTGTTTCATGGAGATGTTTTATAATCCAGCTGATATGTTATAGTGCTCTCTTAATCCTATGTCTGAGCTCAAATGTCGTGTGGTGAGGCATTGATTTACATTTGCCACTCCTTACCCAGGAGGAAAATGGAGACCTTGGAGAACAAGGACTAACGAGTACAATGTGTAGTGGGTATGATGATGTAAGTTCCGTTTTGTATTGCTATAGCCTTTTTATGTGTGTTTTTCAAATGAAAATCATATTTGTAAGACAAGAGTGTTGCTTGAGCAAATTTCTAAATTCCATCCATGCCTACTTCATCTTTCTTGTGTGCAAATGTATATATTTTTTGTAAAGCTTTATCAGAGAAATGATCTTTGGATTCCACAACACATGCTGCAGTGACAGTTGCTCCCCATCAAATAAATACACTAACCAAACACTGAACTTTAACCCTGGACCAAACACTATGCATAACCCTAACCATAGCTTTGATGAAATAAAGCCCAGAGCAATTGTCATCGAAGCATTTGTAGGGTCACCGAATTCTTATTCAAAACTGGTACTAAAAATGCATTCAAAATTGATTTTATATGTCTTGCTATTGCAGGTAAAGTGAGGGGCTCCTTCTCATTAGATATTATGATGATGTTTGGATATTTTGAGATTTATATGTTACCAAAAAGTAAAAAAAAAAAGAAAAAGTATTGGGGTTTAACTTCATATTTGTGAATGTGTGCACCATAATATGTTTTATGAAAAATGTGTATATTTCAAAAACCTGTGCTGAATATATATATTGCAATGTACTATATGTGCTGCTGATATTGACATTGAGATTGTATATGAACTGGTATAATATATTTGTAATTTAATCTTAAGGGGCTTTTACACCTTCATGGATCGCAACACGGATCATCCCACATCATCATTACGGGGTTATCCTTGTTAAGTCCGGCATCACCGTGTGTACACCGGGGGCTTATCCGGCGTCATCCTTGGTGCACCAGCATATCCAGGAGAAAAATTAAGCTTGTCCAATTTTTCATCCCGGAGTACACAGATGAAAAACTCATCCTGGTAGGCACCGTGTACCTCCGTGTAGACATCGGTAGGTCCCTATGAATACTGTTGTCATCTGGGTTCAAAATTTGTCTTTGTTTTCCTACACAAACAAACAATTTTTTATGTGACAACCATACATGGATGTATCAAATGTGAAAACAGCAGACCCCTCCTTTTCCTTGCATGATATTTTATTTATTTATTTTTTTTTTTCAATTTCTGGCTGTTGCAGGAAGACAAGGGCAACTACAACTACCACTTTTACCTTCACGGTTCTAACAAGCAGGAGCACTGGTATACTAGTGGGTTTATGGGCTGCTGCCCCAAACAATTTTTTTTTTCACGACCAATTTTTTTTTCCATTTATTGTTTGTATTTCTTCAACAATGTCTTGCATCAAATTTTCTTTAATGTCTACCCGATTAGACCTTGTATTTTTTCTTCAATTTACTTCCCCTCCCCCTCCCCCTTTTTTTTTGGGGGGGGGGGGGGGGCTTGTCAGCAGCAGCTGGACCCTTCCTAATTTCTATATTTTTTGCCATATAGCGAAGCCTCCACCGCGGTATATTTTTACTGCATTTCTAGATGGGTAAATTGAATCCAAAGACACGTAAACCTAATCACTCAAGAAGCATATAGCAAAGTAAATGACCGAATATTCTTATGAACAATATTTAAAAATATTAGTGACAACATGATCATATCATCCGTCAATACTCCGGGGATATCCCAGTAGAGAACATACACTTCCATGAAAGGACCGTGTAAGGGTCCAGTAACATCCATGCTCCTTGTAATCCATGTTCGCTCTGGGGACTTCTCCGGCAAGGTCTGTGTTACTGCCTTGTCTATCCGTGTAGACACCGTATTTGTCCATACTTTTCCATATAAATACCAAGTTAGTGATCGATCACTGTGACGAAAATCGCGACGTTGTATCCTGGAACGCAACAGATTCAGATCCAGGATGATCCGTGATGCGATCCTTGAAGGTGTAAAAGCCCCTTTAGTAAATATGAATTCATAGGTGTTTATAGTAAGTAGTAAAAGATATTTATATTCTTAGTAGAAAAGCATTAATTCATTGCAAAAAGACTCCTCTATTTTAATGAAAGATGACAAGGCATAGATTTTGTGCTATGCAGTTTTTTTAGACTAAACTCAGTGTCTTACAATCTATTTGTATATTTGTAGTGCTACAATGGTCTCAAATCTCTTACAATGTAGTACATAACCTGCAACAGGTTTTTTTTTTTTTTTAACTCTGTTATATCTTCTTTTAACATTGTGTAGTTTAACTATAGTAGAATTACTAGAAGTGCACTTGCAAATATGATACTACTCCCCTGTCATCACATGTGAAGCAGTTTGTACTATAGCCTGGTTTAACATCATTATACACCTCATTGTCTTTTGACTGTACAGAGAGTGTATCCAGTAGACATTGAACACCTTGATGCATGCAAACCTGTATCATAAAGTGTTGGTGTATTTAACTTTTAAGTGCACTGTAACCTGTTTTAACTTACCATGTTTTGCATGGGTTTACACTCTTCTACCTTGTCTCTGAACCCATATCAGGATAACACCAGCAGGTGTACGTGCAATATCATATAACCCACATGTCTTTACACTCTGCAATGTGTTTTTGCAATATGTTTTTATACTTCATATAAAGGGTTAAATCTTTCTGTTTCTAAACACATAAGATATTAGCACCTTGAAGATCTATTATGACAAACCAACATGTCTTTAGACTCTGCAACATCTCTTGTACTTCATTAAGGGTTAGCACCTTAATACTGTTTCTAAACACGTGAGATGATAGCACCATACATTTGAAGATTTAGTATCACATACCCACATGTCTTTAGACCCTGCAATATATATTGTACTTTATTCAGTGTTAGCCCTTTTTTTGTTTATGAACACATCAGATATTAGCTTTTTACACTTGAAGATCAAGCATTACATACCCACATGCCTTCAAATTGTACAGTATATCTTGTCCTTTATTAAGTGTTAGCACCTTTCTCTTTCTCAATTCATGGTAGATAAGTGCTTTACTACACTTCAAAATTTAGTATCATACTCTTATAGCTACATGACTCGGCAATATGTTACATACTTCATAAATGCTTATTAACACCTTTTTATTTCTGAAAGCATGACAGATAAAGCACTAAGTATCATGTTACCCATGTGCATTTAGACTGCAGGGTCATTCTCAGGAAAACGTCACAATTCATGGAAACAGCGTCCCAACTTATCTCGGCCTATAACTTCACACTCATAAATGATTTTTATGACATTTTATCAAGACAATTACATGAATAGATTAGTAGCACATCGCACTTGTGCTTGGCTGCCAGCGATGCTTTGACTTGAATACAAAAGCCTTCCCTTTTCGCCCTTTGCTGGAATTGACGCTGTCCCCGGTCATTTTCAGATATCACTTTCTTTCTCTTTAGTAAGGGGCCTGCCTTTCTTTCTTACATTAATGGCTGGTGGGGACGGCTAGGCGTGCTCTCTCACATATTTCGCTTATACCTGTATTGAGGCATCAAATGGTGAGTTTTGTCACTTAAAAGTTTGTCTCAAATTCATTCTAACTTCCGTAACGATTTTTGGTTAGTACATTTTCTCCTCCCGGAACTGATTAAAATTATGTGATAATGGATGTGAAAGTACTGAGATATTCATAGACAAGCATAAATATACAACGAGACAATAGGTGCCATGCAATATGCGTAATGGAAGGTCAAGTTCTGACAATTGAATTTACGGCTAAACAGCTATAACATCCATAACGCACTCTTTGTTAATATGCACTTCATAGTTTTGCTAGGTATTCCATATTTTAATAGATGTATTGGCACTATTCATTAAAATGATGGTTTTCAAAACCGCGATTTCTAAATAAGGACTAGGTCGGTGCACAAAGTTAAAAGACATTAACTTCCGTTACGCATTAACTTCCATAACATTTTTTCTTCGATATGCTAAAATTATGTGCTTTACTAAATCATCCCGCTCTGTTCAGGGTTACGTGAACTAAGGTACCCTCAGTTAGCAACACCTAATGAACACAGTTGTTTATCATTGGTCATATGAATTTGATACAATTTGTATTCAACCATCACCAGCTAATGAGGGAAAATCTCCAATCAAAACAATTTCCCAAGATTTTTAGATTCTAGACGAGATTCCTAAGTCTTTTCAACTTGGCCACATTTTCTTGTATAAAAAATGAAATTGATTCATGTCATCTAAATTAGTTGATATTAAATTATATTTTATAATGCAGTTTTGTTACGGAAGTTAATATATTTGCTACTCTAGTACTTGCTTGGCCTCATAGTTCAATTTCCACCCATAACATTGATTTTCTGTGTTACAACGGAGACAGGATTTGTATTAAGTTTGATAACTCTTCTCAGACTCTTAAACAGCTTGAAGAACTTCTTCTTTAACTTACACTATAGCATGGAGCTGTATATGATTTGCACTTACCCTTGCTTTAGCTGACATTGTTTGCTTCCTCTCAATAAATTCTAATTTATATTTCAAACATTATGTGTAGAATTTTGCCGATAAAGATAAGCCCCAATATACAGTTACAAATCGTTACGCAAACAACAATTTATAAAATTCCAACAATAATTCTTAAGTGATGTAAAGTTTAACTTATTCCAAGGGCATGTTAAGGTGTCCGAACTGTCGTGAAGAAACATTTTCGAGAGATTGAAAGATTTTCAGAATCACTTATGAAATGACCCTAGTAAATTTAATTTCCGTAACGGCAAATTTCCGAAATACATTTAGTCTACTATTAATGACTCTTATACCTAAGGTGGCACAGGAATAAAGTACATTTAGCATCATAAACCAATGACCTAGATGCGGAGTTATGTAATAAGTGGGAAGGATTTGGCAATGTCACATATAAAGGATAACCCCCCCCCCCCCCCCCCGCTTCCCTTGTTCACCACACCAATGGTCCCAGGAACATCGAGGTTCCAAAATTTTTGGTTCCAAATTGGGTTTCAAATCCCGATTTCTATAACTTTCGTTGCATAAAACTGATAAGACCAGACTAAATTTTCTCAAAAGAAACAACACTCAAAATGTTTGAATTACATTCTTTTAAGGAAGTAAGAAATTTATATCAGTTATCAACTTCCATAACGGAGCGTGCGTAATGGATTTGACACAGAAGGACGAGATAGAAATGTCCGTGTATTCTACCAGTATTTACCACGTTTTGTTTAGGGTCTGAACTTTAAGGGCCTACATGTTTTTAGTTGTCTCATTCAAACTATGAACAGAAACCCATGAATGAAAGATGCACTATGTTTGATTTCTAATATACATGTCTTTAGATAAACAATTTTGTTACACAATTTGACTTGTGTCAAACTCAGTGCATGCAATTTGTCGAATTGTTTATCATTCTTATGAATTGTGTGTGCAGAAGAAGATTCGGCATATCTAATATGTATTCTTAACAAAAGAACGAGCATCATTTCAAGCTTTTATATTTCAGTTAACTTCCGTAACGAAGAGTGAATAATGGAAATGTCACTGCAGAATGAGATGAGAAAAACCCATCGCTTACCAATAGTGAACAGATATTATTTAGGGTCTGGAGTTAAAGATGACCTATATTTCTTCGGTTCCATTATTCAAAATCTGAACATACTCTGTATGAAAGATTGTGCAATGTTTGATTTGTATATTTTATATATTTTTGCAAAACAGTCGCGACAGAAAAATATATATTTAACTATTTTTTCTTCAGTGAAAACGCATGTTGTTTTTATTAAATATACGTTTGATATTACCCTATTACCGCCCTTACGTGTCTATTATTACTTCATTCCCAAAGTGAAATAACTTGAGGTTTCATGTGATCGATACTCACGGTTAACTTCCGTAACATCGATTTACATGGTCTGAGTTCATCTCATCAGTACTTCAAATTGACGCGACATTGACTTGCCCCTTTTCTGATGCTACTTTCTCGTCTATCGTACTTTCATATTATACAGTTATCAACTCATTCTGTAAACCTTGTTTTTACACATTTTCCTTGCATCAATTGTGATGTGTTTCTGAGAATGACCCTGCAGTGTGTTTTGTACCTCATAAAGGTTTAACACCTGTTTCTAAACATATATTACACAAGCACTAAACACTAGGAGATTTAAGTATCATGCATATGTACCATCTTTCAGCACTTACTGGTATCTTTTGGTGAACTTGTTTGTATTTTAGGAATAACTGATTTGGTATATATTTGTGGTGAAATCTTTAAATTCCTTATATCCATTTTTTGATCTCTATAAGTGGTATTTGGTATTTTCATTGAGAGATGGTATTTCACCTTTTAATCATAAAAACAACTTTGAGGGGAAAATTCTCCAGAATACAGTCAAAAATTTATGCATGTACTTCATGTTCAGAAAATCTGCTATTCATCATCAGTTTGACATTCCAAGTACAACACGGCTTTATTAATGTTCAAGCATTCCGTGATGTTGTAAATAAATGTCCATCTATATTTGTTCAAACTTTCTGTTTAATATTTTTTTCTGAATTTATTCAAAGGGAACTTCTTATAAGGGTTAGATTGCCCTTCAATTGGTAATGCAGTAGCATACTATATCTAGATATGTCATACACGAAATGCTCTGCTTCAGTTGATGCAGAAGGTAAATAGACCGGAAACTAATCATAGATATTCATATGCAGGGTTTTTCAAGAGATTTATTATATTTTTTTCTGTGTCTTTCTCACGAAATCTCTTCTGTATTAAAATTAATTTATAGACATTTACTAATTTATGTTCAATAAATTTGTCATTCTTTCACCAAACCTTTGTTGACTTCAGGCTTCCTTCTTTTATAATATAGTTTGCTTGGAAAAGGGTGTGAAAATTCACCGGCACTATAGGTTAGTATGTAAAACAGTTTCAGATCTTACCCATATTGTCTGATTTAGCATAAGCGCGAGGACAATTTGAAAAGGGAAAGCTAGAGGGTGTGACTTTAGTTAAATACTTTCAAAGAGAAAAATGAAAATATTTAAGAAGGATCAAGTTTCATATTTCAGGAGTGCTTATAGTTACTATTTTACGCATCTAAATTAGTAATGATTTATTTTAACTGACTGCTAAGGAAGCAGGTAAATACTTGTAACTTAGCAACCACAGAACCGACAGCTTTAAAAATTCCTTGCCGACGGACTTGGTATTAGACTATTAATGCCTTTCCAAGTGTCACCAGAGCATTGACGTGATTTCAGTCCGTGTACCTTCTGGTCACAAGACACAAGACCACTCAATCACTGAACTATTGCGTCTCCTATAGTGTGTCTTCTCATACATTTTATGATCTGTTCTTTCACTGATGTGTCTGCTCTTGAAGAGAAATCCAGGCAGCGATAATACGGTAGGCCAGGCGGCTACAGGAAATATCCCTCCAAGAAAAGGTACGGGTAGCCCTTTCAGAGTTTGATATTCGAGATCCTATCTACGAACTTTCCAGTTAAGTATGAAAGCCCCCGGCTGTAAAAATAGAAATGAGACAAAAATGAGAAAGGGGTAATATCGCCGAAATTCATGACCAAGAAGTTGAACCTGAATGCGAGATTGTCTCATGATCGAGTAAGATATTATGCAGGTGTAGTACTAGCTGCTAGAAAGTGAATAAATTTCAAAATAACGAAGAAATCTTCAGTATTGCACAATTACTCATGACAAAGTTAAGAGTGATGCACGGCGTCCAAGAATTGTTTTCCTTTGCTTAATGTCCAGTTTCTGAAGTCAATATATTTTGTTTTCAAATTTTCATCGGAAGTGTGATCAATCGAATTCAAATTGATTTTTACGGTGGATCATGAGTTTGGTAATTTGCGGCCTGACCTTCCGCCTATTCGTCATTACATAACATTTTTTTTCTGTGTTCTAATAAATACAAAGTAATACATGCAAACATAAATATTACATAAATAAAAGATCATGTACAGTACAGAATATAATATTTTTTCTTAGAACTAAATCATAGAACGCATGGGATCGCCATCGTGAGCGGTTAGGCTCACGATTAAATATAATAATATGAATATAACAGTTAAATAAAATTGAAATACTGACAGCTAGAAACGACAATAACAGATAATGACAAATAACTGCTACTGAGAATAAAGTAAAATTTTCACAAAGATGGAAACCAGGGCAAACTGCACAAAACAAAACAATGTGCTTTACGTGCTCGACGATAACTCTGAGGCATGTGCATCTCTTGTCTCGAAATCCACCAAAAGATTCCGTCCTGGTACCGATGTCATCCAGATGGGTGCAGAGGGTGTCTACCTTGAGATGTTCGTCACACTTTATTCTGCAAGAACAGAATTGTTATGACAAAATATATGAGCAAATCCTAAGTAATTACAGTGACAGAAATAGGAATTTGATATATGAAGCCGTGTGGAATAAGGGAAGAGATGTCAAAGATGTTGTGATTTCAAGGTGATTAATTTCATTATTCAGGTGATTGTAGTATCTTGGCTTATTTTTCAATCAACTAAACTTAGTTTAGACAATTTTATCAATTTTAGACAATGACAGTAAATGACAGGCTAAAATAATCATTAAAGTTTTTCCATAAAACCTCTGCAATGAAGGTGCTGAATTAGCTATGAGTTAAGATTTTTCACGTAGTTATATTAGACAATTTCTCATCAACTCTGCAAATGTTGAATAGATGATTCTTCACCTCAATTTTTTCAGTGTTCCAACAGCCTTGCACGATCGCACGATCCTTAACACACATTCTTCATCCTCCATCTTAACCTCCACCAGGCAGAGTGTCTCGAGATGGACCACCTTCTGTCGGACTGTACACCCGAACTCCTCACACGTCGCCTTCGATACGGTGGAACCGTTGACGTTGAGCAATCCACTGATTTCTATCCACCGTAGGGTCGGGCCAATCTCGCTAAGACTACGGGTGATCCGTTTCAAGGCCTTGTCCAGGTCGTCATCGTTTCCGATCCAGACCTCCAGGTCCATCAAAGATGGAAGACACTATAGGACATTAAGATGAAATAGATATGTGAAGTCGAACTTACGTGTTATGAGGGTAATCCCTTAAAGATTTCACACATTTTACTATTTAGAATATAAAGATTAGGGGCCTACCCTGAACCAACATTCATCCTCAGAAAGAAAGATGTCGGAGCAATGATTAAAAGATCAAGGCAGTACATGTACCACTACTTCGATTACCACAAAGCGTAGCATTCTCGGGACAGCATTAATTCATATAGCATGAGGATTATATTTCGTATTCCAGAAAAGTCGCAAATTTCCTGCTCTAGCAAGACCAAGGAACAAGACAGAGGCCTAATCTGTGCCGAAACGGTACGTCTTGACACTTGTATTGAACCTGACCGATTTTGAACAATAATAGCACAGAACAATGTAACCCCAGCTCCTAAATTAAGGTTTCGACCAAAATCAAAGGCCTTGATATAATATACCCGCGTAAGATGGTTAAATGTTTCTTCCCGTAGGGACCACGCGTCTAGCCTACGAACGGAAGGAAGACAAGGAAGAGGCTGCTCATTAGCGGTGTTCAGAGATGCATTGTTCAAGACTAGGTTATCGAGGTTGACAAAAGATGCTAGGCAAGACCACAACCTTGTTGTCATCGTAACCGAAAGATTCGTGCTGTACAAGGAAACGAACGTAATCTGCAACATAAACATGAGGAGGAATACAATTTAAAATCATGAATTATTCACGAATATATTTATCTCTGTCCAGCACTCACCACAGGATCAGAGGCGTGTATCCTTGGGGGGGGGGGGGGGGGGGCAGTTCATCTCCATTCTTGCCCCCCTCCCAGTTCTAAAAATGGATCGTCGCGGGTTCATCTCCACTTGGTAGTCTTGCTCCCCCCCCCCCCCCCCCCTCAATGCTGATAATGGATCGACGCCTCTGCACAGGATTAGTTTTGTAAAGTTATTCGTCGGGAACCTGAAATTATTCTTATTCCTGTATCACAATACATATCTTCTGTTTTTTAAGGTTACCATGATATTAGATATCCAAAACAAGGTCACTCATGCTATTGTTTGTTATTTTTTCCATATCATACTCGATAAACGCAGGAATAAATAAAAATTAAACAAAAAAAGATTACCTCTCTTTTGGCTGCATGTGGAAGTCTCTCTAAACCAGTCATAATCCTGTCTGTAAGAGGGTGGAGATCCAACTTGCCATCCCAGAAGCACTTTCTCAAAGCATTGGTCACACGATCATCCACATAGCTTTCATCTGCTTCTAAGAGACACCGCAACACTAGCCGACATCTATAGTACAGGACAAAGTCCTTTACTTGACTGGCAATATGCCTGAAGACTGCGAGGCAAGCTGGTCTACTTGCACCTGCAATGAGACAGAGGACATTCTCGAATTCCAGCGTTTTAGCTACGGTGTTTATGTCTCTTGCCAACAACGAATCAAGTTTTGATGGACTCCTGAGATTTAGGAAGCGAGTGTCTCTTATGAGACCTAGTCGTCGCATGTAAACACTCGCACAGTATTCCTGTTCTAGGTTGTGGAAGAATTCTACAGTGGTCTTTGTTGTTTGGTTACCGACCAGGTGTTTGACAGGCATCCTAGAAGCAGAAAGAATTCCGAGTTTGATGCCGATCGAGTATGCATTAGGGTAATTTCTGAAATCTTCTTCTTGAAACACTAGCTGTTTCCAATCGCTTTGAAGCATATCGTACGCAAATTTCCCCAGATCTGGAAGAACATCTTCAAGTGTTGCTTCGTTTGATAACAGTGACGGGGCTGCTTTTGCTAAGGCGTGCTGGAGAAGGAATTGATTGATATTTTGAAAGAGAGACGTTACTGAGTTAGCATCAGATAGAGCATCAACTTCGTACAGATGACACACCATAGTACAGAAAAGTGGTACTTGAACCAAGCTGTCCAGAAAAGGGTTCTGGCTCAGATATGTAATGAGTTCATCGCCACTGTTACAACTGGATCTTGCTTCAAAATAGCGTTTGATGAACTGAACCGATGATTCCGAGGTGAAACCCTCAACGGCCATCTTGGTGTATGTTCTAGACAGCTCTCCCTGCATGAAGTCTCCCTCCAGATAAGGTCGAGTCGTCACAAGAACTCTGCAGTTCTTCAGCTTTTTGTTTCGGAGCACCTTGGTTAGACTGTTGATAAACTTTGTCGATTTGATGCTCCCTTTGTACTCATCGTATCCATCGAATATGATGGCGCACGACTCTTGATGGGTCTCAAGAAAGTTCTCTACCGATTCTGGCGTAACTCCAGGAATGTCACCTAGGAGCTGTGAAATGATGGCTTCGCCTAGGCCCATCTCTTCCTCAACTTCCCTAAACTTCAAGACGAAAAGAGCCTTCAAACCTTTCATAGGCGATCCTTCTGTTTGATACGCCCAATCATACGCCAACTTGGCAACCGTACAGGTTTTGCCATGTCCGCCAGGTGCCGTGAGTAGGATGCGTTTTGGGAACTGACCGTTGATCTGTGTCCCAAAGATGCCGTTGACAGAACCTTCCAAGGGTGTCTTCTGAACCTGTCCCGTGGTTCGGTCAAACTTAAATAGACTGATATCCGTAAACAAGTGTTTGAGATCAGCAAAGTCATGTGGGTCCCATGGCCTACGTTGGATTTGACACAGAACAGTCTTGTAGTGGTCTTTCAGAGTTTGTAAGTAGTAGTCGAAGGAGAAAACTGGTAGACCATGCCGGGAGATCATATCTTGCGAATAAAAGAGAAAAGTCAGAGAAAGACAAACCTATATAAAAAAATATGCTTCCATATCTTAGAAATATAGATTGCAATTATGTAATATACTAAAATATGATATTTTGGCAGTATCTAATATATCTAACACTTAACTCCTGTTATCATTCTAAAATCGTCTGTCGCCAAGGGTACGAAAGCCCCAGAGATAATCTCTAAATCTTAACTAAGATGACATGAAAACATCAGATGTATTTTCATAGGTAAACGCGTATTTATAAATATTCATTATTTTGCGAATGCACTTTAGATATTGAAGATAGGATTGCCAAGATATACCATTCGTTACTGATAATCTTCATATCAAATAAAAACCTAACCTCGTGTGTCTTTTCTCTCCCCAAAGTACATTTTAGCCAAGGCAATCAGCCCAGCTTTGGACAGCGAATCCTTCAGTAATGCGGGTTGGTCAGTTGGGGACACTCCCTGACGCCAAAGGAACAGCATCTGCCGTGTCCCTGCACAAGTCACCTGATTCCCCATATGGTTAGTGGCCATGAAGCGATTGATTTGGGCTTGTTTGAAGCCAAGTGCACGCCCAAGTGTTTCTGCTTGTTCCTCAGTCTCGATGTCGCTTGCCAACATAGCTAAGAAATCATCACCGAGTGGAAGCGGTATTTTCGTTATACCCGAAGCTGATTATTGACAAAGTAAGAAAACACAGCGTGGTAGGGCTTTCTATCAAAGAAATATATATGATGTATAATCAAAGATGACACATTAAGCCAACTTAGGCGCGTTTAACGGAGAAGATACAGATAAAATATAAATAAATATAGATATAAATAAAATATTTGAAAAGATGAGGAATGTGAAGAACATATTTGAAAGAAAAAAATTGACAAACGAAAAACACGAAAAACAGAATTTCCAAGAGGAGTGTACTGTCCAAAATATATGCATTTGCTATGAAAAGAGAGCTCACGCAGAATACAGGAAGACAAATTATGCAGATCGGGCATAAAGAGAGAAATACAGGGAAACATGTGAAATCAATAGCCCATTATGTCCAGTTTATTTACCGATTCCTGAATTTTCTGCTAGACTGCTTGTTGACAGTCCATCTCTGTGAGTTGACGTTCTGGTCGAAGAACTTTGTCCTGTTTCAAACTGTTTCTCCATTTTCCCTGCGATATTAATCGTACATTAAATGTCAATAGCATTTAATCATTGTGAGGCAAGTAAAAAAAGTATTTTATAGTTCATAAAGATCTCTAAGTGTGTGACTTGAAGGTGTACTTTAAAAAATACATTGTGATCTAATGTAAATTACATCTTGATAAAATGTTAAGTTCAAATCTAAAATCAATAAAAACGTTACACTTTTGAAACAATTATAAAAATTGTATTTCACAATGTTTCGAAGATTTTTTTCATGTTGATAGATGCACAGGGGATGCACAGGGAGCTCATCTATCAAGTGCCACTCACAAAACAAATTTTAATTCACGCTTGGCCGAACATTGACTGTTTTTGTTCGGGGTGTGCAAAATGACTTGCGCCAAAATGAAAGAAGAGGGACAATTAAACCAGCGGTCTAAATAAGTACTCCCATTCAAACCCATTCAAAGAAATTGCTCTTTGCCGCAGAGTTGCCCGACTGCCTGACAGGTTGACTGACTGATCGATTACTTTGACATTTTATTTGTCAATTATTTAATCAATCAGTTGATTGATTGGCTGTTGATTAAATGATTACCTTATTGATTGACTGGTTGGCTGAATGGTTGAATGACTGACTGATGCATTGACTGATTGATCTATCAGCTGATTTATTAACGGGCTGATTGTTGATTGATTTTTTTGATTGATTGATTGATTGATTGGTTGATTGATTGATTGATTGATTGATTAATTGATTGATTGAATTATCTGAAGAGTAATTTGGTACTTTTATTCTTGACTGAATGACTGGCATGTAGATTTGATGTGTCTGTGAGTTGTGAATTGTGTGTTTTAAAGATCTTGATGTAATTTTGCACACTGATTCTCACCCGTGCATAAAGCAGTGAAATCACTAAAATTATGATAAAAAATTGATTCAAGCTTTCTAGACTATCGAAACTTTATCATAATTTTATACAAAAGAGTAATTTGTTTGAATAGGATTACTTTTTCGGAATGCTTGTTAAATAGTCCCTCTTTTCTGTAATTAGGCGCAACTGATAGATCAATCAGTCAATGCATCAGTCAGTCATCCAACCATTCAGTCATTCAGTCAGTCAGTCAATCAACCAGTCAATAAGGTAATCATTTAATCAACTGCCAATCAATCAATCAATCAATCAACTGATTGATCAAATTATTGATAAATAAAATGCTCAAACAATTGATCATTCAACCATTCAGTCAGTCATTCAGCCAACCAGTCAATCCATAAGGTAATCATTTAATCAACAGCCAATCAATCAACCGATCGATCAAATTATTGACAAATAAAATGCCCAAATAATCGATCAGTCAGTCAACCTGTCAGGCAGTCGGGCAACTCTGTGCCAAAGAGCAATTTCTTTGAGTGGGAGCAATTTAGACCGCTGGTTTAATTGTCCTTCTTCTTTCATTTTGGCGCAAGTCGTTTTTCACATCCTGAACAAAAACAGTCAATGTTCGGCCAAGCGTGAATTAAAATTTGTTTTGTGAGTGGCAGTTGATAGATGAGCCCCTGTGCATCTATCAACATGAAAAACTCTTCGAAATATCGTGAAATACAATTTTTATAACTGTTTCAAAAGTGTAACGTTTTTATTGATACACACTGTATAGGTGGATCTAGATCTAGAGGCCTAGATGACTGCAGTCACTCTATGTACAGGAAAGCAACTGTAAAAAAACAAGAAACAAACACACGCACGCACACACACAAAAAAGCAAAAAGTGAAAACAAGCCAGTTAGGAGTGGAAAAGGTTTAAGAGGTTTATCAATGATAATGATGATGAAAATAGCAACAACAACAACAATAATAATAATAATAATAATAATAATGACAACAATAATAATCATCATCATCATCATCATCATAATAATGATGACAATAATAATAATAACAATGATAATAGCGATACTAGTTCTGATAGGATAATCATTCAGTCAGTCAGTCATTTAGTTTTATCAGCGCAAGGTACACAAGTGCTTTCCATTATATTTATGACCATGTATACATAATTAGGCTTAGACTGAATACAACATACAGCTGATTAAACACACTCTCCAGAGACAAAACGGCATTTATTTCCGACCAAACTAATATGTCCCTTTATTTGCATAATTTGAACAGTGTTAAACTTTGGACCTTTCGCAACATAACTTTTGTCTTAGACCCCCACTGGATCCCCACTTGTACCACTTTTAAGCTGCATTATAATATAAAACTGTATCTCGAGATTTTTAAAAGGCAAGCACTGTAGATCCATCGCACCAGACCTTTTAATTTTTTTTTTTTTCATTTGTGTTGTGTAGGCATTATTAGATAGGCGTGCAAATTCACTAAATTCTGATAATGCTCAAATTCAAGACGTGATTGTATAATGTATGGAACCAAAACAAAAAACAAATATATATATATATATATATATATATATATATATATATATATATATATATATATATATATATATACATGTATATATATATCTTGGACTTGCGCGTATCAAAGAGTCATTACATTTTTTTTTCAATCATCAATGATAATGTTAGGAGGCCAATATGATAACACTGCTATCATCATTATCATTATAATCATTTTGTGTGATAATAAAAACGATAACAGAAAATGCAACTGTTGCAATACAAGCAGGGGTGGCGCTACAGGGGGGCAGGGGGCGAATTCCCCCCCCCCCCCCCCATGATTTTTCAAGTGATGAAAAAAAAAAGAAAAAAAGAGGGGGAAAAGAAGAAAAAGGAAGAAAAAAGAGGAGGAAGAAGAAAGAAGAGGGTGGGAAAAGAGAGGCCCAAGCTTGCAACTATATAATACCCCTATTTGTTCATCTAAAGGGTCAATAAATTAACCTATGGGTCATCCTGCCCCACTTTCAAAATACCCTGGCGCCGCCCCTGAATACAAGTGACATAAAAATTTTCACTAAATTTGTTATACTTGAATCGGGGACAAACCAAAATTCGATTAAAAATCTCAATCTCATTAGTAAAAGATTTATACATCAAAGTTATTGGTTATAATTTCTTAATGATCATTTTGGATTTGGCCCTAATCACAGTCTTTTGGATTAATTTCTAATCTAAGAAATTTATACTGTATTTGCCACGCAGCATCCTGTCTCGATTTCAGTGTAAATATAAAGGGTCTTACATCCGTTGTGCAAAAGAATTTCCTTCTGTATCAACAAAAAGTGCTCAAAATGAGTTTCGATTTCTCCCATTTCTCCGATTTCTGCCCGGACGCTGCCCGGACGCTGCCACACAGATTCATGTGTATTTGGAACAAATGCTGGCTTAACAGCACAATGATGTTTGTCTCCGTACTGCTATCTGCTATACAGTTAAGAATGCCGTTCATTACAGATAAAGATTGGAATATAAAAGAGATCGATGATATAAAGGCAATAGAATTGTTAAAAGCCTTGCTTTCTAAATGTGTGTGTTTGATTTTCATTTCATATAGAAGATACTGAAGCTATTTACAGTAGGGCAGACGAGAGGGGAAGTAGAATCTTACACAGGGTTTTTTTTTTTGGGGGGGGGAGATCATTTATGAGGTTGGAGCTCTGTCGAGATTTCCATTTCTTATACAAATTTATAATTGTAAAGGGAATACAATGTATTTTTATTATATATATATATATATATATATATATATATATATATATATATATATATTTCCCCATTAAAATCTACAGCTCTACATATTATTTCAGATGACTGGATAATGCTTGAAGGCACAGTGTGTAATGTTTGGGCGGTGCGCCTGGTAAGATAAATTCATGAAGGATATCCGGGATATATACAATTAATGTCATACACGAATTTAAATCAAGTTCAAGTTCAGGTTCAAGTTTTATTCAAGAAAAAACAAACAAATATGAATAAATACATAAATCATTGGTACAGAAATATCAAAGGTATACATGAAAGGTTTTTCTACGGACCCCTATAGGAAGCAAGGCTTATGAGTGGGGCCCTAAAATATACATATTAAATCAAATATAGAACTTGGCAGTACAATGGTTAACAGTCCTTGATTTCAAGTAACAGGAAATAACACTGAATGATCTTCACACATTAATAACTGAGCCTTCAGATCAACGTGTGGAATCACTGACAGAAGACCAAAAGGCAGGCAAGTTCACATGAAATATACAAAGTAACAAGTGTAAATAAAATGAAAATAGGTACAATGAGAAAAACTTAACTACAGACTACAAAAGAGATATAAGGAAAGTAGGCATACACGGAAACTCACACACACGTGCGCCCCTCACACCGCACAAACACACATCTGCCCTGCTCAAGGATTGCAATTGCAACTAAAAGTTTTCACAAAAAGATGTAGTGTCATCATTAGGCGATTTATACACACAGCCAGTGGCGTACCGCGGGTCAACACATTGTGGGGGGGGGGGGGCACCGAGCATGGCCGTGTGCAGAATTTTTTTCGAGGTGGGGGGGGGGGCAAGGCGCGTAAAATTTTCAAAGAAATGTGAAAGCGAGGGAGCAAATCGACCGAGCTGGTCATGAGGGCAGTTTTACATTTTTGATATTGAAATTGAAGGATCTGGTGCACACTTTTGGTGGATTTTTTTGGGACAATTTTTAGTAAAAAAAATGTCAAGTATTCAAAATTTCTGGGGGGCAACCTCCACCCTGCCCCACTGCTGCATACAGCCATGGCAACACCGAACGGAAGGTTTGTGCGGGTGTGTGTGGTTATTTCTATCATTTTAAGAATAACATGTCGTAGGGTGCCGAAGTCGAGTGGTTTAAGACGCTTGACTGGAAACGAGAAGATCCGGCGGGTTCGATCCCCGGCACGGCATTTATGCCCTATTTTTATCTACATTGCTGTTTTATCGCCTATCAAATAAAGTGATGTGCTATGCATATTGATACAACGTCTGTATGTGTTGTTAAAAAATAATAACGACAGTAATCTTGAAGCAAGGTTTTAGGGACGTGAAGCGTTTTAAAATTTGGGGGAAATGATGCATTTTGCTATAGATACCACCCGAAAATTACAACTTTAGTTGCAATAAAAGAGATTATATTTTATTACCAAAATACACTATCGGACCAATATAGGCCAATATATTTTTGGTCTAGTCACCTCACCTGCCAATATTTTAGCGCGTCCCTGTCTATTGTTTTCTGTCCGAAACCATCATCTCTCTAACCATTACGAGCAAGGGAAGTGAGCGAAGAAGCACACACTAATCCCTTCAGTAAATTACATTGTGAGCATAAGTATTATGAAACATCTAAATTATTTATTTGGTCACCTCAATCATCCAATTTGTTTGCTTGAAAAGACCATTGAGCAATTATTTAACAAGCGAACGCATGAGAGCGAGGAAAATATACTTTTTTTTTTCATTTGTAGAAGTGATATTTCGTCATCGAAATATAAACATAATCAATTCGATCCCCTGTGTGCTGATATGAATCCGTTTTAGGTACCTTGCTCACCGTTCGAAACCAATTTGTTTTTACAAGCGAGCAAATAAGTCAGCGACGCCTCCCACATGTATAGATTTGTTGACAGCAAAATACAGTAGAATTTTTGGTAACTTTGTGAACCTCCTCGCCGCTCAAACATTATGATAGTTTACTTTGCTAACTCGCTTCTGAAAATATGATCCCCGTGCCCGAAATCATTTTGTTTCTAGCTTTTACTAGCGGGAGTAGCGAGCTAGCGAACGAAAAGATGGGAATCGTTGTTTTATTTTGTCTAGGCCATCTACTGAAAGGGCCCCTTTTAGGTAAATTTCTTGGAGTGGAATCCAGATGTGGTTATTACTAACATTCTATGAGTGGAACAATAGCAGCCTATAACATCAGGATGAGACACAAGGTGCAAACTGATTCTTTTCATATAGCATCGGCATTGATTAAGTTACTTAAATGCTAGCGAGTGAAGCAAGCGAGCGCTTCACGATTTATACCATTTTCCTTTTCCCTTTTCCCCCCTTTCTTTCCTCTTTCCTTCTCCTTTTTTTTTCTCTCTTTTTTTTTTTGCCAGCCGATTGGGGGGGGGGGGCACGTGCCCCCCGTATTTACGCCACTGCACACAGCCAACTATTGATTTCCTATTGCTACCAGCCAACTCAACAAAAATTGAAGCATAGCCTGGCCCTGCACCAGATAAATCATCCCCAATCTTACTGTCAAGCTCTTCCTTTACAAAGCCACTCCACCCCCAGACTTTCAGATCGACATACATGAGCAAAGGAGTATCCCGGTATCCTTAATAAATTAATATCAGAAGTAGATTTTAATCATGTTTCAGAAACAACAATTACTGAGAAATTATGTTTAAGGCAGGTCAAGAGGGAAATTAGCTCATCATGATAGAATACGAATGTAATAATGACTTACCATTTACTTTTTACTTTTCTCGGTGGTAGGTAATGCACTGCTGTAAAGTGTGGTAAGTTATAATGTAGATAGGTGCTTTTATCTATAAATTTGTCGAAGTCTAGTCGGGAGTCTGCCCCATCCAGATAGAGTTGTGTTATGCCAGGGTGCGGGGGCCTAGTATTTCACAACAGTAGCACACGATGATTGCCAGTAGAATAGTTTGTAGATCACATGACATGTGCCCGAGCGTTCGCTTTTGAGCAGGACTTTATGCCTCCATACAGTTATTCTTATGTTTTCGCAATAACTCTGAGCTATTATCATGCTGGAAATTTAGTTCAGCGAACTTCTGTAAGTGGATGACTATGTAGTGCAAAAATAAAAATCGTAGATAATTAGCTCTCTGCCAACATAATTATCTAGCATTTTTTGTGTGCTAGTCAAACCTTCCCCATTCCTTGATCAAATATTTATAACCACGAAGTTTACAATAATGAGGCCACGCCTAATTCTTAAGTAGTCTATCTTAACAGAACCCCAATACATCTAGCCCTTTTAGCTGTGTTCATTTGAGTGCAATATGCAGGGGCGGCGCCAGGGTATTTTGATGATGGGGGGGGGGGCAAGATGACCCATAGGTAAGTTTTTACGTTTTAAATGAAAAAATAGGGGTATTATATAGTTGCATGACTCATTCCTCTCTTTCCGCGTGCTCTTCTTTTTGATCACTTGAAAATCAAAGGGGCGGGCGCCCCCTGCCCCCCCCCCCCTCCCCCGTAGCGCCACCCTGGCAATACGTATATGTTTTCACTTAAATACCTCCTGTTACATTGTTGAATGGATATGATGCTCTTTGCTTTGCCTTTTTTAATTCTTATTTTTGTGTGTGTTTTGTTTTGTTTTTATTTTCTATTGCACAAAGAAAAATGAAGTGAAGTGAATCAGTAACAGTTAGGTCCCTATCAGTGAATTATTATGTCCTGTTCCAGATATACAAAACATGTAAATAAAATAGGAAGCTATATGCCAATAAAATGAATTCATTGTAATTGTTCCTGTACACGATCTTTGATATCCACAAACTACATGCGTAGAATTTATGGGGTGGAAATTTTAACACTAGCAAGGTAAGCGCGCATGCGACGGGGATTCCCAAAGCGGATTCCCCTTGACGTTTAAAAAGCTTTTTGACTTAATGCACCGGTGGGGTTATAGAGCTGAGATATTCAGGTGACTGGATTTTTTGTTTCTTTCCTTCAGACCAACAGGTTTGCTCTGTGGAAAAATACTAGCAAAAACACAGCTGACATGATTTTTTTCTCTCTTGATTTCGCAGTTACGATAGGAAGGTTTAATGAGGGGGGGGGGGGGGGCTCCCAATATATACAGTCAGGCGGATTTTGTTTTCATAGAAGCATGAAAATGACATGTAGGTAGAGTTTCTAATTTAGGGCCATCTAAACTTTTGGTCCTGATGCTTGTGTCCATAAAAAGGCCCTTGTCGGATGCCTTTCTTTTATGATTTATTTAATGACATTTATGTGTAATGCCTAGGTCACAAACCCATCGGGCCCCGTACGATTTTCCAACCCGATGGCTTCCGTGGATTTTAAAGACCGTGCGGGTCCCTTAAGCTTTTCATTTCTACGGCGTTTATGGTCACATATTCTACGGGACCCTGTCGATGCTCATTAAAGATTGGTGGAGTGTAATCGCAAGGCACCCGTCAACAAACCGTAAGTTTGCCGACCGGGTGCCGTACGGTAAGCTTCCGGGCTCCATCCGATGAACAGGTGCCCGATTGGGGCCCGGCGGGGGTCCTTATGGCGCCTGGCCAGCGCCGTGCCGGGTGCCGTGCGTTGCACTGTTTGCGTATATAATTATATTCATATTTAATCAGAACATGTCGGTTCGGTGGATATCTCTGGGTGTCATGATTGATGAGGAGTTAGGTTGGACGGAACAAGTAGAAAAGGTTATCAAAACTGCTCAAAAAATATCAGTTTGATTAAGCGTGCCACAAGCTATGTTCCAACAAGATCTCTCTACCTCACTTTGATTATTGTTCGTCAGTTTGGTCTGAGAGATTTCAACGACAAACACTTAAACTTCAGAAGGTTCAGAAACGAGCTGCGTGTGTAGTACTGGGAGAAGGGTTTGATGTACCTTCCAATGAAATGTTTAGTCGTTTAGGATGGATGCCTACTCAAACACGTTTTCAGTTTGGACGTGCAGTGATGATGGATAAATGCTTGCATGATATGGCGCCTAAATACTTAAAGATTTATATCATGTCAGTTCACGACATGATCACAACACAAGACAGGCCGAAAGGAATGCATTGTGTGTACCAAAATTTAGGACTGATATAAACTTTATATAGTCCCCTAGTTTCAGGAATTAGGACATGGAACCAACTAGAAAATTATATTAAGGAGTCACCTGTATTGAACAGTTTTAAACATACTCTAAAAGTTTTGTTATCTGCTGATGGTGTGTAATTGAATTATCATTATTGTTATCTTTGATATCTTTATTGTTGTTTTTATTATAATAATGATTATTATTGTTATTATTGTTATTTCAATTTCTTCACAAATTCGACCAATTATTGTTAACTGCAAAATCAATGAGCAGTTAATGTACGAGATTGACATGAAATCTTTGAAACTGCTAAAGTTCATCAACCTTAGTCTCATTTAACACTTTCTTTGGTTGAAGCGTGCACATGTATTCCATTATTCAGCTTCATATACTAGTACTGTCAACATTCAAAGTGAATTTCAAAATGAAAAGCCATAACATCTTATTTTATTACTGGTGTAAATATGTATATAACATATCTAGTTTACGGTGTGTCAGGGTGTGGCGGAAAATGGCGTTAATTCATTTAATGATGTTGTTTATGATTTTTCTTTTTTCCTTTTTAATCAGACGATTTCTGGCTATCTTCCCCTGTTAATTTTCTTTTTTTCACGTCAATGCCTAAAATCCGATGATTACCGAGATCTGCTTTACGGACTAATAACTGTTTGTACATACAATGTGTATTTCTTGACTAAACAGCTTTGTATGCGGATGCCTAATTAATTTCTAGATCCTGTATTCGACGTGGTGTTGTTGCTGCATTCTTGATTTCATTGATGATATCATTGAACATTTTGTTACCAAACAGGGCCTCATGGAAGACTATTTTGGTGAAATGTGCTACCCTGTATAAATATCAGAAATAATAATAAATAAATAAATAAATAAATAAATAAATAAATAAATAAATAAATAAATAAATAAATACGTAAAATAAATAAATAAATAAATAAATAAATAAATAAATAAATAAAGATAGAACTTCATGCATACATATTGCGCATAAGAAGCTTTTTATTCATTGTACAGGTACAGACAATAGCAGCTGCATAGTACATGATTTGTCAAGGTTTGGCAACATTGACAGATTCCCTTCTTCTTCTATTCATTTGCCCTCTTTTTTTTTCTTTAACGATAGTCCCCCAACCTATTCTTGTCCCTCCCCCCCCCCCCCCCCCCGTTTGGCTACATCGAGTATCTGAACCTGTCGGAGGGGGGGGGGGGGAGCAATATACTTAATATGAGCAAATGGTGACGGTGACATATACAACATTTTCAAAAGGGGACGAGGGCCAGGCCACTGGCAATGATTTTTCACAGGGGTGCTGAACCCCAAAGTCACCTGTTAGGTTGAATTTCAATATTCGGAGGAAGGCGGGCGGAGGGGGGGGGGGAATGTGCCATACAATTAAATTTTCCCTAAATATTTCTGGCCTTAAAAATCCTTTATCCATTTCACTTGTGCTGTAATGAGCACTAAAAGCTGACTTTGGCAGAAAGAGAAGAGGAGAGAGAGAGATCGAGGGCAATGTCACTCAATGTATATATCAAACGGATGGATTGGATGCCGCCGTAAGGGGGCCGCACTGGCAATTGTTACATCAAACGGTCTCCGTACGGCAGGCGCCCGGTGTTGGACATATCGCCCGGGACCCTTGAGGGGCCCGTGAGGGAACAGCAGGATAGCCCTTGCGGCAGCCTTGAGCACCGCAAGGCGTCCGTCAATATTTTTTCAGGAGAAATGGCAGGGAAAATCGTGCAGAGACCTCCCAGCCACAGGCCAGAGCCTGCACGGGACCCCTAAGGTGCCACCACGGGCCTTCTACGGGCTTTCTACAGCTTAACGGTGAGATGAAAACGCCTGAAAAATTGGGAGCAGCGAGTTCAGCACCGCGGCGCCCGTACGGCTAGTGAAAATTTCCCGGTACCCGTGGGAGCCGTAGGGGACCCGGCCGGGCACCGAACGAAATTGGCCAAAATGTCTATTTGGCTAATTTCGTGGATATGTGAAAGCCCCTTTAGTAAGATTCCCGGGTCTCAAAAGGGGGCACGCACTGCTTTCAAATAAAGGGCCATTCGGCATAATTATATCACGTCTATCCGTTGCGCTGTGCCGAATTTCATGCTATTGTGGAAAAAAGTGCGCAATACTCTCAAATATTCAGCACCTGCCACCTTCTACTGCAGATCTGATCGGTTTGTCATGGGTGCGGACGTTTGACAAATTCTAAAAGTTTGAAGGCCTGTGAAAAATAAGTAATGTGTTGAGCTAGTTTATGTGTCATTGTAAAGGGCATGTCTGGAGGAGTTGAAATTCGATTAAAAATATGCTTGCCCTGATTGTCTGCTAGAATTCATAAAGTGATCAATTTCACAAACGGACAAAAAATGTCACTCTTAATAATCGAGGCGCCATAGCTGTAATACACGCGATGAGACACATGGGGAAAGGCCCCCATGCAAACCCTGCTGTCCGCTTTCTCCGATTTTTTTTTTTTTTTTTTACATTTTGAAGCAAGCACGTCTGACTCTGTAGGCATACTCTTATTCATTGTTTACTATTAATAAACATCATACATTACCAGAGTCTGTCAACATTTATAACAGAAAACTCTCTCTTCTCGTAACCCCCCCCCCCCCTCTCTCTCTCTCTCTCTCCTTCCCTCTCTCTCTTCTCACTCACTCGCATATTCTCACTCTTTTTCTCACCACATACTCTTTCTCTCTCGTCCCCTTTCTTTAGTTTCATGAAATTGTCATTGTGGATATACACATGTGTGTGTATACATGTGTGATGATGATGAACATGATGATGATTATGATCATTATATGATGTGTGTTAAAATAAAATTATCATAAATGATTATATATCACAATACACACACACACACACAAAAAAAAAAACTGAACACTGTCTTGAACATAGTTGAATCATATTACATTTATTGAAATACAAAAAATATACAATATGGTCTTGCTTTGTAATATGTCATAGTAGTCTGGCAAGATTACATTAAACTTTGAGCAAGCATTTTAATCAATATGCCACAACATTCAACAGTAGGTAACTCTTACTTGTACACTTCTGATCATAATGGTTTCCTTTGCTTTATAGGGACAATCAGCACTTTTCAATTCTTCATTTCACTTTTCAAACTTCTAGTACTGGGTTAATAATTCAGTTTAACAAGTAACCTGTCACTGATGATACAGAGATTTTTGTAAAATGCAATATTAGAAGCTGTTACGAAAGACTAAGCATGTATATTTTAGCACAATGTAAGGAAATCCTGATTTCCAACTAATTGTGTGCCATTCCTGATGGCATATTAATCATTTCACCATGTAACAGATATACACAGAATCCCTATGCGTTCCATTAAAGTCTTAAAATGAAGATACTTCAAAAATGGAAGTTTTCTTTAATCCTCACATTTTAAGATATTCAGCAGTGATTACACAGTAGCATAAGAAGAAACATAATAATATGTAGGGCAGCAATTGCTACAGAAAAACTTGTTGTACTGAACTCACAAAGCAATCCAAGATATGCTATATATTCAGGGGAGGAGGGAGAAGGTTGAAATATACCTAATGAAATGGTTCCACATAAACATAATGTTTCCACTAAAAGAGAGAGAGAGAGAGAGAGAGAGAGAGAGAGAGAGCTTTCAACCTAGTAAATGTGAAAATACTTCTTGAAAGGAACAAATTTGTTTTGTGTCAAAATCAAATAGTCAAGAAATCTTTCATCTATAATTAATACAGAAAAGACTTGTAATTATCTAATTCAAAGTGTTATCAATCATTAATGCAAACAAGTATTCTAGTTTGAGTATCTAGGCCCAATTTGCATGTCTTTATGCAGAATCTATTCAGCAGTCACTACATGTATTACATAGAATGAAGTTGGCAACACTACTTAAGAATACAATTTCCAGAAAGGAATGTGTTAAAAGTAATATCTGAATTCTATATCAACTTGCTAGAACAACAATGATGAAAGTGGGCAATTAAATTAAATTTCCTTCGTAATAATTTTGACATAGTAGACATGTTTCAATCAAAGGATGTTCTTCAACAGGTCCTTTAGTTTCAGTTGCATACATATAAGGAGAGAAAAAAAACTCTTTTCTTTTAAAAAGTACTGGTATTACATATAATCTGACAGCAGTTTCATTCTCATTAACAATAATCAAGTTTACATGGCATTAATGTGATGGAGTTGCATTGTTTGCTTACGAGAGAACTTGTATTTGGTTTGCCAACCACTAGGCAAATGTTTGCAGTAATCACTACATACAGTTAATCTATAGAAATATGTGGATACAACCCTGCAGAGCTGAGATGAACAGCTGAATTCTATCTGTGTGGTTTAAATGTCTTATTCAACAAGCAAATGCAACAGAACTAAACATATAAAATACAGCTTCCTAAAAATAAGATATTTACAAGCTAACCACCATCTCAGGAATAGAGCACACTATCTTCAAAGTATTTCAGCCTTTTTGAAAGAAAGAAAATTACACATCACATAAACAAACTTTATACAGACACTTGAGAAGCTAAAGCCTTTTGATTAAAATATTTTTGATCAGTTATATACACCTTGTAAATGCTATGTATCCAGTGGTAAGAGCTCTTAAGTAAATATTGTATAATGTATTTAAGTACATAACTTGATGAACAGATTGTTATTTACTGTATAATTAAGAAAGAATAACTTACAACAAATGCTGACATAACTCTAAGTAGTGGGCCTCTTAACTGACATGGTTTTGAATTCACACTATTTTGTAGAATGAATTGAATGAAGTTACAAATTCAGCATAATTTTGGAAATACTTGATCAAGTCCAAAGTCTATTTCACAACTAATATGGATTAGGCCTGAACCAGAAATTTAAAAAAAAAATGTTTTTTATTGTTTCTATTTTTTTTCTTTTCTTTTCTTTTCAAATTCTTTCTTTTTTAAGGGGGAAGGTGGGTGAAACAAAGCCATATACTAGTACTTGAACATTTCATGAACATACTGCAACTACATTGGGTCAAATTAATCTGGTAATTCTTATTGATGTCTAATTTTGGTCAGATATCCCTCTAGCTACAAAATGCTATAAACCAAAATGAATTCTATCTGCACAATAGGAACAAATATCCATTTAGGAATATTTACTGGAAAGTATTGTTGTAATAAATAAAGTTATCTACCGAGAAAATTGTAGCTGCTTTTGTTTCTTGTGTGTCTTCCCTTCCTCAACTAATGCATCTAATCTTTCATATAAACACTGGAGCAGGTCATAATCAGATTCGTCATGATATTAAATTCCAAGTAAGCAATAACCAAATCTCATTATAAACAAATTGTGAAACATCTCGAGTCTTAAAGTGGCAGTAATGATAAATGGTGGTCCCGTATTACTAGGACTTACCTCATGAGAATTAGTACAAGTATTTCCTATGTCTGTGTAAAAGTTCACAGGCAGAGATCAATATATACACCAATAATTTGTATTGCCATAGCCCTAATACCATAATATTTTTTAAAGTGTTCTTTAGAGCTGTGTGGTTATTGTGCAAAAGATTCCTTTCAGATCTCTGAAAGAAGGGGTAGGCAAGTATTGAGCATAAAGGTCAGTAATTGAGTTCAACTCTTTTTTTTTGCATCTGTTTGGCAGTACCCAAAAAAAAAAAAAAGTGTTGTGAAATGAACAATATTTCCACAACTTGTTAATTTATACTGTAGGAACAATATTTCACTCAGCATTGAATTTTCTTGGTTACCTTGGTTACCTTTCTTTCATATTATGAATAATTCTGTTTTTAAAAAAAAACATAAGGGAAACTTTTTGCTAGGAAAATGACAGTGTTAACGTTGCAAACATGAGCTGTACAGATCGCATGTACTTGTCCATTTTTTTTCTAAAACTGTTGATGTTCTCTTTCCCTAAACTAAACTGGTATATTAAGGTAGCTGTCCCCTTTAATATCAAAATATGGATAATACTGATTATCAAGGCTGGCAAATTTACAATAATTTAGCACTGATTTGTCACATATGATTGTCCACTGACAGGATTCACAAATAAAAAAGAAAAATATATACATGCTTATACCTCATAATTCGTTGCAAAATTTCTAAGGCTATGTTGAAAATATGAATGATATAAACTTGATTCCTGTCACTGCCTAAAACGGTTCACTATACTCATATGCAGTTCTTTTAAGAAGCATTTCAAACATTTACATACTTCTGGGGTTGGTTTACAAAAAAAGGAGGGGGTCAATTTAAGAGGTAGGTTAACCATATGCACAATGTGAACCTTGAAATGCAGTTTCATACTAATACTTTGGTTCTTCTTTCTCACTTGCATATCATGAAGGGATGGATTACAATAAATTCATTACAAACTCTGATTTGATACCCTTAGTTGCTCCTTTGGTTTACAACGTAAAAGTGTAACAGTACATGTGTGATTTAGTACCAAGGAGTTTGAACAAAGCGCCTTTCTACTCCTAACATATACACCTGTATCATCACTGACACCAATGACATGCATACAGAGTGTCATTGAGAAATGCTTACATAAGCGCATGGCCACATGATTGCTTTTGTTAATCATACAAAAATATATTGGCATTTGCTATTGAAACAAATGGTAAAAGCACTACAGAAGTTCCAATTCTACGCTAATTCAAGTATACATACATGTATGATAATAATATTTATACAAAATTGCATAAACAGTGAATATTTGTCTCGGTGAGGTGTCATTCTTCTTTACACAGATATGTTATATATTAAGAGTGATATATAAACTCTAATGAAAGCAAGTGATATCTTTACTATCAAACTACAATTCACACACTAGACATGTACATTGTGTCATGTGAAAACACATGAAGATGTCAAAAATATTTAAACTACAGATTGTTGATAATATGTCTAGCACTATGCATCTTATCTTAAACACACAAACAACAAACAAACAAGCAAAAACACCTCTGGAGTACTTTCAAAAATGTTGGAGTCCAATCCATCCAACAGATCCTTTCAACCAAATAGCATCAACAATAACCTCTTAATTTGATTGTACATTTTTTTAAGGTTCTGCTTCTTAAAACAAATAGTGAATTTTTATCCTCCTAAAAATATCACTAAATAAATCAACAGATACTGATCATGTTTTTAAAATTATATATTGCATTATTCATCTTATTTCTTTATGATGGTTTTATACTATGATAGGATAACAAATAATTGTTAAACATAATGGTTCATACCTATAGAATTAATTGCTTAAAGAGTTACCATACTCAAAATACTGTAGAATGTTTTACAAATGGCCTACAAAATCCAAACATTCATTCTAAAGATGTTTTTCTCTTCATAATCTTCTGCAATCTCATAATCTACTTCTATAGAATGTAGTCTTGAAAATCAACCCTATTTTGCATTAATGATGAGGGAAACACTTGAATTTAATAGAAGTAATATATGGTACATAGACTGATAATGTACACAACCTTGCATACAAGAATGTAGTGCACACACACTATAGGCTTTTTTTATACACATTGACATGGCAGCTTTTAAATGTTAACATTTCATTCACAAATTATATATATATAACCTTGGCGAAAATGGTCAACTAGGGCAGATACAAGCTGATGCAAGAAGCACCCCTCTACACTTAAAGCTGGGCTCAAAAGTTTACATACATCTGGCAGATAAGTTTGTGTATTTTCACGACTTCATACATGGACATTCCTGTCAATGTTTCTTTTTCATGAGAACATATAAGATGAGTCTTTAACCCATTTGTGACAGGAATTATTTAAAGCCTAATTTGATCGGCTTTTATTCTTCAAATTGGCAACACCAACATTTTTCTTTTATTGCTACATTTTTCTTATAAAACATCATGTATCAGAAATAAATTGACAGAATGTATGATGAGAAGTCATAAAGTTGCCAATTTGCAGGGAAAACGGTAATTTTAACATTTTCATGGCATTGCCAATTTAAGGATTTTAATGCTTATTTTCCTTTCAAAAAATTTCAGCATCAAACAACAGATATTGATGCAATGAAAATGGGCACAGTAAGTGTAGAATTTTTTGCTATTTCTGCTCATGTATTTGGTATGATTTTTAAGGCTCTGCATCAAAAGTTATTAGACCAAACCACAAAATGTGGAGTCTCTGTCACAAATGGGTTAATGCATGGTATACAAGTTTGTACAGCAAAGCAAATCACTCTGAGACAGACTCATAACAGACTCATAATAGGTGAAGTAATGAAGTTCTGGAAACTGCTTTCTGCCAGGTGCATATGATTTTTTTTTTGTTTTTTGCTCCAACTGTGAGTAGTAATGGATGTGCGTTTGTGTGAGGGAGGTGGGTGTGGGGTGTTTCCAGAATAATGTGCAGGAGGTGGCATAGTTTGATGATACAATTACATCAATAGAAAATTTCTGACAGTACTGGATCACAAAAGAGAAAGGTGTATTTCAATGACAAGGAAAATGTAGATCATTCATCATGTAATTGATTCAAATGATGATGCTACTCATTCACTAAGATTGCATTTGGACTCATAATATTTTAGCACACTTTTCTAGCACTGTTGCACACATATAAAAAAAACCCAAAACAGTGCCTTAATGAAGTCAGTAGCACGGCAGGTAACCACTTTTCTATTCAAAGGTGACACAACTGTTCTGTGAGGAACATCTGCACATGAGCAGTATTCTTAAGGCAGTAAATGCATTTTAAAAAGCCTCCTCATGGTATCAGTTTCTTACTTCAGAATCCAGGAGCACTTTTCATTCTCCTGTACCCTGTATTCTTTACAGCAAAAAGAAAATAGTACTACATGTATTTGGTGCTTTTATAACCTTCATACCCATCATGCAAGGTTCTCAAGGCCCTCTCATATTAATCCAACCACATTTGCACCTTGAGCACATTAGTCACGTGGAATTGGCGCATTATAAATACCCTGTATTATCATTATTATTATTATTATTATTAGCATTATTATTATTATTAGCATTATTATTATTATTATTATTATTATTATTATTATTATTATTATTATTAGGTAGGCTAGAGATTTCAGTGTACACAGCTTTCAAGAAATTCCTTCTAACAAGCACCCATTTCACACCTCATGGGTGGAGAGGGGCAATTGTAGATTAATGTCTCACCAACAGACTAGTGCCATGTTGTGGTTCAAAGCTATATTACACATGAAAGGGCATTCACATAGCAATGAAAAGAACAATCCAATGTCTTCAGCCTGAAATCACATGGAATAGCACAGAATGTCATAAAAAGGATTTGTTTCTATCAAAATCCTTTCAGCCATGTAGCTGTTTCTTTCCACATCTCTTCAACCTTCTTGATACTTAACTGTACTTATCCAAAGGTACTCTGCTAGTGACTGCAGCATCAATACATCGTAAGATACAATCCATATACTCTGATTTGAGGTAAATGTCATGCTTTTTAAGTTTTTCCTGCCAACAATATTCCATAGATAATGGTTACGAGCAAATTGTGAGACAATAACCAACACTGATAGATGTCCAGCACCAATGATTTCCTTGCGCCTTATCCTGAGAGAATTTATATCACTGTTGTGTTCTCACTATCTTCAGGAGTTCCTCGCAGAGCACTTCGCTCGTCAGCTTCTGTTGTCACCGTCACAACATCGGGTAGTGCTTGCCCTGAACGGTTCTCTTCTGGCAATGGGAAAACCGGAGCTGCGTCATCATAAGATGGTGGTGGGGATAGGGGTATGGGGATGGGCTCCCGCCGAACTCTTTGCTCTCCTTCAGATGTTGGATCAGTTACAGTAATCACGCGCAAGGTATTATTCCCAACTTGAAAGGTCCGAGCGTAAGACGGAGGCGGCGAGTTAGGAGGTGGAGACTGTGGGGGTATGGCGCTATTACTTGCATCGTTCACCTGACTGTAATCATTGGGATTGGTCAAGACATCTGTGTAGGAGGGTGGGACACTGTTGGCAGATGCAGGAGTGCTGTCACGTTGGTTGACCAGGGCATAGCTATTGTCTCGATTGTTGTTGATATTGTCGATGTTGGAGTTGACACGAAGGCGTCTCATGATGCAAGCACAGAACATACATCCCACACACATGACTACAAGGAGGGTGATGAGGATAGTAGCAGAACCAATTCCCAAGTTCAGACCATTGGGAGACAGATCTGAGAGAAGAAAAAAAAAAAAAAGGAAACTGATCAGGATGGAAACAAGTGTGAACAAGTATGAACAAAAACAGCACCCTACTCATAGTTGAAAAAAAACACACCTAAAAACACATAAATTTGGCTATGCCATCATCATACCTTGATCATCTGGCTTATAAAACGATTAAAAGCATTTTTCACAAGTTTACCATTTCCTTCCAAAATCCTTTTGATAAAGTATCATACTTAGTAAGACAAAGAAACAATTAAAGGCTGCTGCAAATCATGTTTTTCTTTTCCTCTGATTTTATAGCTCAAATCATGGCTTCACATAATGAATTTTGTGTAAAGTTTTTTTTTTCTTTTTAAACACCCTTTTAATGCATATCCATAAGATGAACATATTAAAGCGAATACCCTAGATTAAGTTCATGCATAAAAATTCAGTTTGAAGGAAATTAGCTTTTAAAAAAAGTAAATAGGTAGTTTGGGTCAACAGCCTCTACACAAACTAACCACAACTTCCTGGAAATCATGTCATGCAAGTGGTCAGGGCTACTAGCTCAAATTCCTTACCTTTCTTTGCTCATTAATGTTTACAGCATTGTTTGGCATATCCCTATCAGTCTGGAACTTTCATTATATGAAAGTCTTCTGTGAGAAATTAAGTTTCCACCATTACAACAACCTAAGATTACTGTATGTAACTCGAGCCATGAACATGTATAAACATGAAGGATGAATTCTTATTATAGGATATTTTAGGCTACTCACCCGTAGGAATAGAGACGAGAGGCGTTTCAGTCCAGATTGGTGGACCATACACATAATCATGTGAACAGGTGACCCCAGCATCCTCTGTATGCTGGCAATTATGAGTACCCAGAGGAGCAAACCAGCAGTTCTCAAGACTGGTCTCCCTTCCAGTACACTTCAGATCATCTAGAAGAATATCACCTTGTCCAGCACCGAATTCAGCACTAAGGTGGACTTTCACAACAAACGGGTAACCTAGCATGTTGCAGACAACAAGTCCGTCGTTGAGACCAAAGTGATCATCGCAGATGGTGCCAATTTGATCATTGATCTGGAGCTGGATGGTACCAGAGTAGGGTCCTGGACCACCAACCAGAGTGACCTTCCATTCTAAAAGAAATCAGATATGATTATCAATACAGGAAGTTGAAGCGTGTCAGTTCTGTCCCCACAAATCAAATGACTGTTTAAACTATATAGCTTTCTCCTGTAACATGTTCTGTCAGAGTGAATGATTGTTAAGCTTTATAAAGAAACATAGAAATGAGGAGAAATGGCTTTATGCAAAAGGGCCTAGGGCATCAACATGGTTTCAAACACAGGATGTCTCAGATATGAGATCACTCCTCAACTTCTTACTGGTTAGTTTATGTGAAAACTGTCAAGGATTCCATTCATACATATAAGAAATATTGGTTAAACTTTAAATATGATTCTTAAAAATTTGTTCTTTTTGTTTCTTCTACAAACTGTATTATTGAGTTTATCATCTCTGTGCCTCTGCCCATACTATCTATATAACACATATCCCTCCAACCATTTTCATCTGACTATGATCATTATTTCTGGGGTGGGCTATGACAAGAGGGATAAGGTGTAATTTAAACATTTTGTAAATATCTGGGTAGGTGAACCAGCATAAAATTTTTCAAAGATTACAGAAATTCAAGTGTGCTTATTTTATTTGAAAATCTTCCATTAAAGAGGTCATCACATGCTACTTCAAATATTAAAACCTAACTTGACCTTCAGCAAAAAGTATTTTGGAATGCATTTAATTGAACGAATCACATGAAGCTACAGCTTTCGATGCAAGCAGCTCATACAACCACTGTCTTACCTTTATTTGGAGCCACTGTAGGCATCTGTTCATAACACTCCACACCTGCATCCTCACTGTGCACACAGTTATGTTCCCCCAGTGGTGGCGTCGCACATTCCAGGAGCCTCTGCTCATGCCCAATACACCGTACATCATCCAAGAGAATAGGTCCATTCCCACTGCCATAATATGCGTTACCGCGGCTAATCCCGATTTTGCCTAATCCCAGCTGTCTGCATGCCACCGTGGCTGCTTCATTGGTCCAGAAATCATCACAGATGGTGCCCCACTGCGAATTATTACCGTAGATCTCAATACGGCCCTTGTTTGGAGCCTCACCGGACACGAGACGCAATGAACCTGAGGAAAATGGACAAAGTAGAATAAGAATTCTATTCCTACTGCAATATAAAACCCTACAATAACTACTATCCTCACAACTACATAGGCAAGTTTTATCAGAATTCCAAAATAAACTGTCATCTCCTACATCATGCAGCTTGCAGCAGCTTGCAATAACTGTCAATCCAACATAATTTGAATGCTATGAAAAATGTAACAGAAAAATCAAATCCTACCAAAAGAGTTGAACTGATTTTCCATATGTTGTAAAAACTTAAAATAGCACCTTTATGCATATGAAAATGAAAATGAAGAATTTTCCCAATTTTCTCTCCTTGTTTTCAACCATGATAAATAAGATTTTCTTTTAAATAAACAAAATGCTCTACTTTAGCCTGTAGATGCCAATGAGTGTTCTCACTCAGCCAGGTAACAAAAATTATGTTGTGAGTTGGTTATCCTGATGAACAAAGAAATCTGAGTTTGTTCACTTTTTAATATTGAATTTTAATGCTACTTTAGATTGATAACTCACCCAATTGTGGAATAGTTTCTCCAGCACATTCAACATGTAGTATGCTAGAGTGGCTTGAGCCTGGTGGAATCTTGACTGGGATGCATTCCATCAAACTAGCTTCGTTGCCATGACTACACAAGAATCTGAACGGCAGGACAGGACTCAACGTTGCATCTTCCTTTATCCAGGCCCTAGAGAGATTGAAGCGGCCATACTGTTGGCATATGGCTTCCGCGTCAGAGACCACAGGGCTGTCAGAGGTAAGATAGTTCCAGAATCCGTTGTAATGGACTTGGACTCGTTTTAGAGCATCTAGTCTCACCTCAGAGCCTACACAGGAAGGAGGAGTTTCATGGGCAAATATAAGAACATGTAGATGTGTCATGGTCAAACAGATATATCTGGACTGTAAGACTGCAAGCAGCACATTGATAAAAAAATGATTATACATTTTTCTGTAATGGCTCTTTTTTATAGTTGACGGAAATATAAGGTGTTTTTTTTATATAAGGCAATATAAATGAAAAGAATCTCTTCTTGAATTCACTATAGTAACATTCAGATTCTTCATTCTTCTATTTCACCTTTTAACCAACCCTGCAGACAAAACACTGAAAGTTGCTGATAAAGGCTCATTCACATTCACACCCCTGCAGTTTTTTTAGTGTTCACAGATGGCGCAGGTGGGGTATACTGACCCCGATAACGTTTTCCTTGTTTAAAGTCTTATTAGTGCCTTGCATCTTTGTACGAGAGGTGGTGGTTTTGGATTACACCTGCACTCCTCATCATCTTATGTAATAGTGTAAACAAACTCTTACCACGACACTGCCTGAAAGGAAATGAGAAGTAGGAAATATATATTTCACTTGTTTCAAGACATTGCCATGTCCTAAAGTCACTCATAATTTAGATGAAGACCAAAATTAAACTTCGAACGAAGCAAAATGACCCAGAATTGGTGATTATAGCAACATTTGTAACTCCATAAGCAAGCCCGTAAAAAAAGTAAGTTGTTCTGGAGCCCTTGCATGTTTCGCTTTCTCCCTTCCTCTCTCTCTCTTTCACCCTGTCAAGGTCACTTCTCCGGCAGGGGGATTACATTGCTCATCGCTTTTGTTTATTTAGGCTTACTGCAATCTCAGGTGTCTAGAAGTTGCGAAAGTCAAATCGGGGTTTCAGTTTTAAACGACAGGTTTTCGTCATGATGCACTGATATTAGTTCACACTCAACTAAAGGAGAGTTTTGCCATAAGTTGTGCTGACATAACTTTTGCACTAACTATATTGATGTGGTTGGTCTACACTTTTTGCCACCACAAAGAATAAAGATAATTTTTGTCACAAGTTTCTTTCTTCTTTTAAAAAAAAAATCACAAAAAATCTAAAGGAGTTTGCTAGTGCATACGTGAATAAGTCTTAAGAAGACAGGTTATATGACATCTAATACCTAACAGCCTAGTAATAACTAGTATGACCTTCACAATTACACGTGTGAAAACATACAATGAATTCAAAACTGTTCAGGAAAAAGATTGTTGAGTAATGTCTTTTGCTTGTTTCACATTAACTTGCTTGTACATACATGTACGTTGCCATAAATAATGCTGTTGTAACTTTAATATATATCCAAGTCCTATAGCAATCACAAAATGTCTTCATCTGTCTTCTTACTCTGAGTACCCACTTACCCAATGGAAACAGAGGTGTGTCACTGCAAGCAATGTTAACATCCACTCTCGTTCTTTGGCAAGATGGCATTATCGTCTGTACTGAGATGGTGCACAGGGAAAGCGAACTCTCAAATCCCTGGCAAGCTATAGAGCTAACCGCTTGACTGGTTCCTAGGTTGATCGGTTCTAGGTTTAAGATGTGACTGATGGAGAGTGCATGGGTGTGTCCCAGCTGCTGGCAGATCACATGGGCCACTCTCATGTCTGTGTTGTAGCCACAGAAAGGCAGCCATCCTTGATAGGGAGCTTTCTTTATCTGAAGAATGCCAGAACTCTGTGTCCCATTCAGTAATACTGTATAAAAAGCAGAATAAACATAAGTAACAAGGAATTAATTATAAGTATCACTCTACCTCAAGTGTGTAGTCTCAAAATCAAATCATTGTCTTAATCATATGCAAGTACAAAAACAATGAAAATGTTTTTAGGGGGTCTCAACTGAAAATAGTGTCAACTTTTTTTTCTCTGAAAATCTATTGTCAATGCATACTAAAATATCAAATGCGCACAGCATTTCATAAATTACATATGAAGTCAAATGCACAAGTCAGTGTGATTTCAGTACTGTTTTATATTCAAGAACATTGAGATTCTCCTTTTATTGAGAGTTCTAACTCAATAACAGAAAAAAAGAAGGCAAAGTAATACATTACTCCAATGGCCAAGATTTTGTTGATCATACATTGAGTTGTTCTTAGAGTGCGGATTACGCAAACATTATGCAAACTTTTACTTCATTGTGGAGCAGTAGTTTGTCTGATACCTGATTCTTTTACAATACTGGTTTATCCCACCACATACTACATTAGGTTTCAGCACCATTAAAGGCATTAGCTAACTTTGTGAGTAGCTGATTTAAAAAATTATCAAACTAAGATGAAACATGTGTATGAGTACTTGCATTTGTACTCAAAAACTCTGAAACCAACCATAATTTGGAGTGTAAAAGTGTAAGTTAGACGCAAACGACGATTTTATTATCCTTCGTCTCACGAGACAATCACTAAGAGGACCACTTTGCTTGAATTTGAAAATGCCGTTATGTGCCTCCCGCCGCGTGATACGCCAATGCACACCGTACGGTAAGGCGAGTCACACGCGCATGCGCACTCCTTATGTCTATTCTGTGCAACCGACCATCGTATATTTTTCAAACATTGGTTCACATTTTTTATATTTAAAAATACTTCCTGTGGATATTATACTTTGAAACTTTCAGACTGGTATTTTTACACTATAACCCTTATGTTTATCCCATTTTCATGTAACAAAACAAGATTTTTTTAAAAATCATAACAATGTTAGCCAATGCCTTTAAGTATAGAAGAATCCTCCATGGCATTTGGCATGAACATTCATACATGCAAAATATTAAATCTCTATGTTTCCCATATGTATTGTCAGCCTCTTTGTAAGGACAAAGGTGAACTTGGATATGACTCATAGCTTTAATTTGTAAACAAATTTTCAGCACTACTCCCAGTGTTAAAGATTGTTATGTTCGATCTGTAATGAAAATCACAAGTCAGAAAAAATTGGAACAAGTGGGATTTGAACCTGCCATCTACTGCTTGCCAGGCAGCAACCTAACCACCAGGCTATTCTTCATTTACTATCTATTGTTCACGGTGGATTGTTGCATATTAATGAGTCAGAAAGAAGAGGATCTTGGGTATTTGACTCCAGTTCATCGTGACTTGGCCATGAATCAGAATAGCCTGGTGGTTAAGTCGCTGCCCGGCAAGCAGTAGACGGCAGGTTCGAATCCCGCTGGTTCCAATTTTTTCTGACTTGTGATTTTCATTACAGATCGAACATACGATCTTTAACACTGGGAGTAATGCCATAAATTTGTTTACAAATTATAAATTTCTCCCATGAAGCTTCTTCATTTAGAGTCATAGCTTTATCGGACCATTTGTATAATGGCCTAAAATTTCCAATCAGTATGGCTTATTCCCCAGTCAGAAAGCTTCATTATACAAAAAGCATGTAATTTTTATTAATCAGAACCTCCATTCAAAAGGCTTTAGTTGCAAATCAAACAATAGCCAGATCATGTGGGATGTGGTCGAGCGGTCGATGTGGTCAGAGTGACTGACCACAAGATTTCTGAAATCTAATACCTTGCACCGAATCGTTGAGTTCAGCAGACACTCCCACACACTTCAGAGCAACATGAAACTTCTGCTCTCCTGCAGCCAATGTGCTGGTATGGTTGATGTGTCCACAGTCTACCAGTCTGGATTCATACCCAGAACATTTCACTCTAGCCATCAACCACGGAGTGGGATTGAGCTTGATGCTCTCATCAACAGAAAATCTGTGTGGAAAATTGAAACAGAAAAGTGATCTTGGTTCAATCAAAAGTTGTATTTATAAATTATCTGTAATTAAAAAAAAAATATGTCCAGTTATCATGAACAAGTTTTAGGGATTGAAATATGTTAATTATTTTTTACAACTTCCTTAAGCTTAATTCAAATGAATCAAATAAATGGTAACTTTGCCTCTTGCAGTGAGAGAAGTTTTCTTAAACAAATAAAAAAAAGTTACTTTTTTCCTTGTAATGGTTTCCTGTGTCATGCCTGAACAGGACATTAGCTAGAAATATTTTTTCATTATTAATGAACAAATCTGAAAATGGAGGTAAAAAATACTTTAAAGCTCATGTACTGTTTTTTATAGCAAAAAGGAAACTGGCATGAAACTGATTGAATACAATCTCACATTGTCCACCTTGTATAAGAAGATACGTGGGTGAGAAGATCATGTGATTTCCCATTCATGATTTCTGGTGAATTTCACACTAAGTGACTGAAAGGAACGCAAAAGAACGGTTACACTCTGCCCTACGCTATGACCCCTGCACACCTACAGCTCCCCGCACAACATTCACAGCGCTTTGTTGTGCTTGTCACACAACTTCCACTGATTTTACACGTGTGCAGGCACTGTGTGATGCACGTCGACATTGTTGACTTTTTGATACTTTGACTGTAAAATACACCCACTTGATTAAATTGAATGAGTTTTTATGTAATATCCTTTACATCATATCAAATATATCAAAGAAGGAGAAGAAGGCGAAGAAGGAGAAGAATAAGGAGCAGAAGAAAAAAAAGAACAACAAAAACAAGAACTTAGAAGAGAAAGGAGAAGTAGAAGAAGCAGGAAAAGGCTGCTACTACAGCAGGGCAATGAATGCGTCGGAAAAAAAGTCACCTTACTTCACTTTTATAGTGAAAACAATCGCTTTGATAGCTCTGAATAGCCAAATCTTTGAATTAAAGAAAGCTTAAACAATAAAGAATTACACAATCTTAGTCTGTGTTGGTATAACGCATGTTTGATTTCAAAAGACATGTTTGAAGTTTCAAATTGGCGTTTTTTTCTGGTAATTCCGTTACCGAGGTGTTATACCACAATATCATGAATGCAAGAATAAAATTGTTGGAATGAAAGAGCTTACATGAAAGAACGGGCATATTTACAGAGTATTAAATGGTGAGAAGGGAGGCAGAGTACAAAAAAAGCACAGAAAGTCTAAAAATGTTGGTAACGGAATTACACCTTTACCGTGGAATTGCCCAGCACTCAGAAATTTTACATGATCTTTTCCTGTTACCTGGGTGGCAAATTAGATTAATATCTTGCCAAAAGACATTACACAGTGTAGCTCATAATCATATCACAATCATAATCATATCATGATAGCTATAGAAAAGTTCTTACAATGAAGTACTGTATTCCACATAGCCCATTTGTTGGCATGCCACCTCTGCAACCATGCTCTGGTAGGCATCTGGGTAGCCATAAACCCATCCCCATCTGCCATCCATGAATACTTGAAGGAGGCCTTCACTGGTGACATTGCTCCCAACCAGCCGCAAATCATATTGTCTTCCAGCTGTGGGTATGAAGAACAACATGTTTGTAATACCACAGAGCACATTATTTGTGGTAATATATACAACATCTTATTTCCTTTGATCGTAAATGTAGGTACATGTATAATCATTGTTAATAGTTCGTCGGGACCTACTATTTAAGGATACTATATACAGTTGTATGACATCACACAAAAAGTGCGCACTTGATTGTGACGGCATTAATTTGCGCGTGTCTATTGTTTTAGGCGTCAAAGCGTGATGATAACATCATCATTTTGTTAAATTTAGATCCGCGCGCAATGCAAACACTGCAACAGCACAATGTTATCTAGAATACTAGTATCTTTAGATGTAAATCTCTGATTTTAAGAGTGCAGATTCTGCCCTTTTACTATTACTAAAGATAACGAAAATAAACCAAATATATACAGCCGTGATAGGGTCTGGTTAAACTATGGTGCCCTCAGTAACGCGAATGCATTCGCATTACTTTGGGTACCATAGTTTCAAACCACACGCTCTCACGGCCGTACATATTTGTATACTATTTTCTCTGAGAGTGTAAGTTTCCACTTATCACTGCTGTATAATGGGATTGCTCTGAACAGTTTTGACCGATATTTTCCTAAATGAGTGAACATTCTCATCGTATTGAGGTGAAAATTGGTTAGGTCATATCTGTAAAAACTTGAAAGAGTGCAGTTTCAAATGTCTCTGTAAAATCATTAGAAAGTGAAACATTTTTTTCCTGAAAGAAACTGATGAAATTAAAAAATCAATAACGTGAAAAAGATTGTCATGTGTGTGACCATTTTTTTTTTCACTTTATATAGAATGGTCCTCAGGTATTCACAAGCTTAAATAAATAAACTTTTATTCAAGCAAATGAAATACATAAAATAAATAAAACAGATCACAAATTATGACAAGTATTTTTTACAACCACTGCACGTATGTAATTATGCTGTAAAAAGCTTATCAAAGTTTTTTTCAATTTTCGTCAGCTAAAAATTATCAATTTATTAGTTTTTGCTTTGTAACACTTGCATTAAGAAACAGGTGAAATGTACATGTATTCAATGCCTCAATATTCCCCCCCCCCAGTCTAGGTCTACACATCAACTGAACAATCAATTTTGTAGCATCCATTATATTGGTTATTGCCACTAAGGAAGATTTTATTACTGGGTAAAATGAATTGCACACGGCATGCAGGTCTAGAAGAAATGACTTATAAATGCTGGATTGTATGTGCGTGTGTGCTTTATGTGACTTGCTACACAATGCTATTTGTACATTAAAAAAAAGTATTGAAATAGCAGCTTTGAATCTTCGCCGTATGTATATATATGTACATATACATGTATGTATCATGATAAATTGCTATAAAATACCTTTTCAGTTACAGTATCTATAAAAATAAATGTCATGTAACTCAGAACTATCACCAGGTCAAACATGATCATGGAATGAAATTAAGCGGTATCTTATCTTTTAAAGCAAATATTGCCTAGTACACTGTCATTGTGTGAAGCTTCCTAATGTAACGTAATCCAATGCGATGCAACACAATCTAACACAATCTAATATAATGTCATTGAACTTTGCTTCAATTCATACATGTAAGCCTACCTGCTATACCAGCTACCGTTGAATGTTGTGAATCACCCACTGATGTAGCACAAGCTGCCTCTAACGCTAGCGTAACTGCTGTTACCGTTGTCGCTATCTGCATAGATGAGGAGCATGGTATTCCATTCTTTAGAGGTGACAAGCTCATCAATACAAGCACAAACGCAAGCAAGAGATGATTTAGTAACTTGATTGAAGGCTGGATGATAGTGGGGCTTGCAGCCATGATGACCAGGAATGCAGACGGCTTGAAATTTCTTCTGCTTGAGTTGCAATGTATAGGGCACTGATGTGACCAGAAGGCATTCCTTTTATTAGATTTATACACTTCTCTCTGCCATCTTATTATTGTTGCTGATGATGAATGGACTATGAAAAAAAAGAGAAAATATTATGTCATTGTAGTATGAATACATACAAGTAATTGCTTTAAAAAAACCACACACACACATGCACACATTGGTAAACAATATGCCTACATGTATAACTCATTGATTAATCAAACAAACACACACACACATTTTGTCTCTTGCCACCTTATGGACTGTAAAAAAAAAGATGAATCAAATTCTGTAATTGCACAACTATGAATACAAATTAATACTGGTAATTAAATCCACAACACACAACCCACACGCAAACACAGATATGAATAAAGACCCAAATTTTACAAGATACCATATTCAAATAAAAATACAACAATGTATAACTCCCATTATCCCTGGTGCAACTTTAATTATTTTGACTGCATACAGTGTTCTGCACTAACCAAGCTAATGAAAGCAATTAGCCTGTAATTCAAGTAATGCATGCATACAGTGTCAGTTTTGAAATCCGTATATTTTTTCACTGGCAACACTCTTGTATGGTGGATCAAATATTGCGACAGTTGCAGAAAATGTAGGCTAATCATGATGCCTCAAGTGCAGGTAGCAAACGATGAGCTAAACAAGAGGTCGGGGGCGGGGTGAATGTTTTAGTGCAGTGATGCTATAAATATTCATTTGTGACTGCTCCCGACTGTCTTGTGCAATCTGTCATGTTGCATACTTACATTTTAAGAGCTGGAATAGAGCCTGGGGGGGGGGGGGGGGGTACTCGACCCCAAAAGTGGTAGGTATGTGCCGTGGGCGAGACAAAAAACGGGGGCTTTGGAACGGGCTTATTGTGAAAAGGAGGGTTTTCGGAACGGGCTTCGGAACTACAAATGTTTGTGAAAACGGGGGTCTTTGGAACGTTTCGCCTGTGTGTTGAGTGCGTATGTATCCCTATGGAACGGGCATACGTGCATGCAGCTAGCCCGGCGGCACGGGCGCCGGGTGTGCTCGCGCAGAGGCGATGGTCGGACAGCGCTCTGCGGGCCACTTTTCACCAAAAATGCAGCTCATTGTAGCCGATGAATATGGCCGGAACGGCGAAACGAAAAACATGCGAAGCTTTGGAACAGCTTTTTTTGTTCTTTTTCTCAATCAGATAAAAATGCTATGCTTTGGAACAGAAATTTGAGTGTAAAAATGGGGGTCTTCTCCGCGGCACATATCCACCACGCATTATATACTGAGTGCCCCCCCCCCCCCCGGGAATAGAGGTTGTAAGAGCTCAACTAAGGTATGAGAATTTTTCAAGGGGGGGGGGAGGGGGGCAGTCTGCCTTTCCAGGTGTCTGTTTTTGGTGTTAAAGAGGTTCTCTGCATTTTCACATGTATTTCATGTTAAAATTTTCCTGCTTTTCAAAGGGGGGGGGCAGCTGATTCAGGCACCCCCTGGATCCGCCCCTGTATATTTTAAGAGCTATACTAGAGGTTGTATAGATCAACTAAGGTATGAAAGTGCTATATCATGTACATGTATATTTCAAAGAGTTTTGCTTAAGGTTGTATGAACTCAACCGTGGTATTAGAGTGTTACATGATATCTTAAAGGTTCTTGAAAAAGAAAGTTGATAAAGCAGACTAAACAAAAAAGTACAGAGGAAATTACAAGTGCATACAAAGCCATTGTCATTAATTAACACAATATCCATCAAGTGCTTCTAAGAATATCAGCAAAACAAAACCTTTTTCTGAATGCTGGAGGTAATTGAAAGATGTGAGCACTTAGATACTTAATAGTTCATCTTTCACTTTCTGTGTAAGTGGTGCTAAATTAAAGGAAAAAAGCACATGTAAAAAAGTGCGTGTTCAACATGAGTATAAGAAGTACAGAATGATAAAGGACATTGTTCTAATGTGCCAACTGAAGTCAACAACACTCGATCAATGGCACAAGAGAAAGAAAGCAAAAATGAGAGAGGTCATTTCTGCATAATCATTCTAAACCAACATACTTTTAAACTGGAAATGCTGGGAAACTACAAGAAAAATACCCCAAGAATGTGCATCAAGTCACGCCTTTCTTTTTAAGGGAAATTTTTCTGTATTGCTGTTCAAAAGCCACCATAGGCATCATATGATTCATACTATCAGTTAAAAAAAAAAAAAACAGAAAAAAAAACTTAAATTCTTAAAGAACTTTGTTTTAAATGTGCACTTTAACCCGACAAGCATGATTTGTTTCAGTATAACATGCATTTCCCATCTAGACCCTTGACTGGTTTTCTCTTTTCATACTGCGGCCTAAATTTGGGGCGCTCTGAGAGTGCTCCAAGAGTGCCCCAAAATCTTGGGTGCCCCAATGCATTTATAGTTTTATACTGTAATTCAGACCACAGAGCTGTGTGCAGAACTGGTACATGTATACAATTATGACGTCATTATGGTATGCATGCACCAGTTACACTTACTATTATGACGTCAGTTACATCACAGGCTGTAACACAGGAATACGATTACATCACCGAGTTTAGACCACTCTAACTCACTGTGACCGTACATACTGAAGTTGGGGTGCCCAGGGAGCAGTCCTGGGGCACTCCCAAGATTTAGGGCACTGAGTAGTTTTTCTTTTTACACCTCATATCCTATTCATATGTACACATACAAAAAAGTGGGGGTTTACTGCCAGGGTTTCCTGCTTCATACAATGTATCTGAACAAGCCTTTAGTATTCAATGACATTTTCTCTGTCATAGCATGCCGACAGAAGGCACTAGGTGAAATTACTCAGAAGTTGAAGAGATCATCAATTAGCGATTGCATGTATTTCAAGGAAAAGCAAATCGTAAAAGTAATAACAATGGTGCCTTCTTGTGTAGCATTTAGGTCCAAACTTGAAAGGTACTAGTCAAAATTACTAAAAAAGCAGAAAACGCCCACAGTAACACCCCCCCCCCCCCCCCCCATTTTCAAAAACAGCCTGGGGTTTTGGAAAATGAGGACCAAAGATGAGGGATCGTCTTCTTCTCTCTCTCTCTCCCCTGGAGTGCAAGTGATGAGAATAGAAGACTTTCCACTGCATAAGCTTATTATTAATATTATTGTTATAAATGTCATTATTCAAATTATTATCATTATCACTAATTCATTAACATTATTATTATTATCAGCATCTTTATTATAATTGTCATCTTTCCTATCATCATTGTTCTTATCATTCGGTTAGTGTTTCAGTATTATTGTAATTATCATAAATGCCAATCATTCATATACAGTAGTACATGAGATCCTGGTCTTTGGTCTTCATTTTTCAAAATGGCCTAAGGTTTTTTTTTTAAAACAAAGACCAAAGACTGGGGATTGTCTCTTCCTCTCTCTCTCTCTCTGAGCCAATCATTCATATAGGACATGCCCTTTTTTATGGGTTTCCAGACTTTGGTCTTCGCTTTGCAAACACCCCATTTTTCTCCCATGGATGTTAATCACATCAAACAGATTTTTTTTTTTTTTGGGGGGGGGGGGGTGTGGTTCAATAAAAGATTATTGAACCACACCCCCCCAAAAAAAAAAAATGGTAACATCAGAAATTTTCAAAAATATTTATTTCATTCGTCTCTTTCACCCAGGGTAACCAAGTCAGTGATTATATTACACTGTTATCCTTTGGGCCTGGGCTTTACGCATGCATTAAACATAGAAGAAACATTCATAATACATGACTGAGGAATGATACAAGATAAAATGTCTTTAAAACAGGGGACACTGTTCTTAATTTCTGTTTAAAACAAAAGGCCGTAAGATATCTAGTTTGATAATCCTGCAACACACATTCTGCTGATGAGAAACAAATGGAAAAACAATCTACATGTACATGTATATGCATGAATGTGACTGAACTCGCATGGTTCCTGATAACAAAAAAGAAATGTTTTACAATGTTCCACATTTGAGAATGGTAATGCAACATTTAGATTAAAGCCATAAAGCCACCTGGAGTATTTCACTGTCAGCGATTTTATCTACACTTCTTGAACAACTGAGGTTAGAGGCAATTTTAACTCTAAAATATCATGTACCATAATGTGATAACTGCAGTATTACTGATATACTCCAAGAGCTTTGTCTTGTTCTGCAAGCTACATTGTACAAAGTATCTTGTCCAAGTGCATTCTTTGCACATCTGAGATTAAACAGAAATTCATCGTAAGAGATACATGTGTATTATCATTTGATAACTGTCACAATCATAATTATGTACTTAATGTTACAGGTACAATTACACTGTCAGCACTTTGTTCACAGTCTCTGGATTACTAGGACTCACTGGAGGAAAAATGAACAAGTGACAGTGTAAAGTTCATGACAATTGCAACATTTTAATCATAAGAAAACAGATGCTTTGTACATATTTTTGACTACTGAGATCAAAGAGAATTTATCCCTGATAAAAGTTGATAGAAAGCCAAGATGAATAACAGATACATGTAAGTGGAAGTAAATTTCACAGAAATCATATGACTAATAATCTGAATTTTCTTAAATTCTTCAAGATGATTTTGTAAGCGTGACTGTGTCATGAAAGTGATAACACTTTAGAGCTGAGTTACACTGTAAATGCAATTACCAATCATAATACAAGAAAAAAAGTCTACCTACCATGCTCACAAACACAGATACAACTGAACAGGTATGAGCTCATCTGTATTGAAATAACCCACAAGCGGTGCATAATTTCAACGAATCCTGAAACAAAATACCCAGTGACAGTAAAAAAGCAGGATATAGCCTCAACCAGTCTAGGACGGTTTAGAATTCTTATTGCAATTGCTTCACCATTGTATCCAGAGTGCTCACTAAATGTTTTACCATACTTCCTGCCATATCCCACTTTCCTCCTCCCGCATGACTTCTGCAGCACATGCATTCCAATTCGAAAACATGAAACTGTGATATAGGTATTGAGCTCTATGCGACATTGGACAATAACCATCGTCTCTCACTGAAAGGGGAATACCCCCTCTTACGATTGAGGACTATCACAGCTAGGATTTCATTGCATGGTAACCCCCACATATGCAGGGTCAAATTACTAACATGGAATTACGTCAAAACCACTTTCATTACTGGTCAAACAAAGAATGATGAAGCGAAAGGAATCTACTGAAAATCACATTAATGCAAAATAGGAATTTCACGGAAAACACTTATGTATATTGTCTACCGACCACAAGTTTCCCCGAAGTCTACATGAAAAGGAAAAATCCCCCACTCCAACACTTCCTACATGGTAGCTCTACTACTCATCGACCACCTTTTTTTAAACCGACTACCTTCACGCAATGCTTTCCTGTGCATGAAATCAAAAAGTATGCCTGGAACTGGGCGCAATACCCCACAGTAATCGAACAGGCTATCGTAATCAAAGTCCAAGAGAAATTATGATGAAATAACAGAATTTAATAATTTTAAAAAAAAACTTTGATAATGAAAAATGATAATTACGTGCTTAATCAATACAGAGGAGGGGCGGTCGGTTTGAATAATGAGCTCACACAGGCGCCGAGTGAAAAACATCACACGCGTTTGTCGCCGAGATTTCCGTGCGTATCGTACGAGTCAACAATCTGAACATGAGATGTTAATCTGCTGCATTTTCTGCACAAGTGAGACGAAATTAAGCGAAAACCAATGAATATTTTCTGAGATACGACGTAACCGATTAAAGGCGGTCAATGAGCAGTAGGTCCAACCATACTTTAGTTCCTTATACTTTAAAGGGGACTCTCAGTGGATACCCAGGGGAGGGGGAGGGGTACTTCGATATATACACTATATGGGGAATGACAAAGCAAAAAGAATGTACTAACAATCAAATTAACACAAAAAAGGAAATTCATGGAAAACACTTATGTATATTGTCTACCAACCACAAGTTTCCCCAGAAGTCTACATGAAAAGGAGAAATCCCTCACTACAACACTTCCTATACTTTAGTTCCTGATACTTTAAAGGTAGGAGATCCCATTTGCAGCTCCAAAATATTAAGATGTGTGAATATGTGTTCAATTATTATTATGAGAGAATGATTATCAAAAACTTCTATGAAAGACAAAATGGATTGTAAATGGCTAATTAACTGAATAATTAACATTTTTTAAAAACTCTGTACTTCTTTCAGACCAAAAATTTTAGCGGATTTTTTTTCAAGATAGCGCACAACGAAAGGATTCACGTTACATACAGTACAGCGCTGCTATTATGCGTTTCTTGTGGTGGCCGTGAGCTGCGCGTGTCTGAGCTAGCTAGCTAGCTGGCTTTGCTTCTGCCGGAGAACTGATCCGACTTGCTTATTCAAAGATGGTAGCCAGATTTTCATTTTTGTATGACCGTAAGATTAAATAAACAGTATCAGAAGGGCATATCCTAAACTCCTGCCAAGTTGTATGGATTTTCGAAGATTTTGAAAAAGGGCTCTCCTACCTTTAAAATGGACTCTCAGTGAAAGTCCAGGGAAGGGGGGGGGGCGGGGCGGGTACTTCCATATATACACTATAAGGGGATGTGCCGCACAAATGGGTCACTTTTTCACAAGAAATCCCTAAACATTGGTTCACATTTTCAAAAAATTCCCTAAATATGGATGGTATCCCAAAATCGTGTGCCTCATGTATTTTTTCAATCCATTTCTTGAGGTTTGAGGAAAGAAATATCTGAAATTTTTGTTCAAAATCTCTGGTATGTACGTTAACTACTGTACGCATCCATATCCCGGTACCGTACATGTCACTGTCCTGGGGGTGTTTCATAAAGCTGTTCGTAAGTTACGAAGACTTTACGCATGACTGGAACATGTTCTTGGGTGCTAATCAGATTCTCATTCATTTACATGTAGCACAAGAAGGTATCACCAGCCGTGCGTAAAGTTGTTCGTAACTTACGAACAGCTTTATGAAACACCCCCCTGGCCTGATATAAACTATGGATACTTGCGTGGATGACGTACAGCAATAACAGATGAAGATATGGAGTTTTGTTACTTCTTTCCTTAATTTTGTTAGTAAAAGTTTGTTGATGACTGAGACTTGCTATAAATGGGTTTTCAACAGGGAGGTCATTTCGTATTGCTACATTGTGTGTGTGTGTGGAGAGAGAGAGAGAGAGAGAGAGACTGCGATATTTCCATCAAAGTATGATGAAACACCTGTTAAAGCAACATATCTAAAGATAAGACATATATACCAATATAATTTGCCTTGAGAGTTTTTTGGCTAAAACTATGGGTAACAGGTGGCTCCGAAATAGTTCTATTCACAGAGGGGCGCATATTCCTTGTACTCTTTATTAATCTTATTCTACCAAAAATTTATCAAACTTCCAAAAAATTTCTAAAATTTGATCATCATTTGTGACTTCCTTCGAAGTTCAGTGATGTAGATGTACTGGGAATTTTTCATTTCATTTCCATTTCATTTTATTTATTTTTCCATTTTCAACATAATACAATGTTCAAACATAATTCCAAAATCATCGTAAACGATATCATTGTTAACAGAATGTACATCATAACAATAAATTTCTTACAATATAATTATCAAAGCTAATTTTATAAATAAATGGTGAAAATGGAGGGGAATGCTAAAAAGCAAAGCTTGTATTTTGCATTCCCCTCAAAAAGAAGGAAAAAATTTTTTTACATATATATATATATATATATATATATATATGAGCGACTTGTAACGAGTTGGGTTTTTTCTTATTTAAGCATTAAAAGATGATTTAGACACACATACATACACACACACCCACGCTCACACCCATGTAAATAACAGTAACAAACAAGGGAATGACAAACAAAACTGAACAGAACAGGACACAAAAACACATATTCACACACAAGAAAAGGAAGTGGACAACAACAACAACAACAAAAAAGGGAGTGCTGGCTTATAATGAAGGAGAGAGAGAGAGAGAGAGAGAGAGAGAGAGAGAGAGAGAGACTGAGAGAGGGAGGAAAAATATCAGATGTAGAAAGTATACACTGAAAGGAGGGGGGGGGGGCCAAAACACGATTTTAAAATATGAAGCTAAAATTGAATGAATAGCAGAACGCAGAATTAACAAAGAATTAGCCATAGGCTTGGCTGAAAAGAGGTAGATAAGCCCCATTCAGCAGGAGATTCTCCTGCCGAGACCCCCAGCAAACAGGAGACTCTGACTCAATGTGCACGTAGCCCAGAGCAACAGTGCACAGCACGAAATTCCTTGCGGCCGGAGGCCACTGTTAGGGTTAAGAAGCTCTCTGGTGCTATTTTAGGCTTATTTTAGGCTTATTTTTTAATATACATTGTATGACAACACTAAATGATAAATCCAGTGATTCAGATTCATTTTTTTCAAAAAGGTGGTTGGGTGGGAGAAAAAAGGAGAAACACAGCTGGGGTAGGAGGAATTCAAACTCAAGCAGGAGAACGGGAGATTTTGTGAAAATGGACTCAAAGCGGAGATTTCCCACCAAAAATGTGAAAGTTGAGTCTCTGGTGCTCGATTATTGCCCCGATTACCCAATTGCTGTCCAGTTGCATGCTGGGTAAAGAAGAGATGCTGTCTTCCTTCCACTGTAGAGTGTTGATAAATGTACAGAGCTTTCTTGAGGTGGAAATTAATCATCTTCAGTCCTCAAATTGGCAACAACTATTTTTCTTTCCACTCTTACATAGTTTGAAGAAATTAAAATACGGATATAACATGAACCAAAATGGATTATAATTGTAAAATTTAATTTAAAAATTGCAAATTTGAACATGTAAAGAGGGATTACATAATTTTCACTGCATTGCCAATTTAGAGAGTTTAATGATTAGTTACAATTAAATTGCTCTAGTTCAAGAACGGCACACTCGACTGCATTGAAAATGGACCCAAATTTTTCAGTGAATTTTTGTCTAAAGTTCTGCTCATGTATAATGTGTAAACAATGCCCAACATTCTGGACCAACAGATACTGCAAAAGTGTCTCCTAAAGGAGACACTGTACCTCTATGGATTAATATATCATGAGGGAGAGGAAAGAATCATGGACATCCTAGATATATGGATTCTATGGAGAAGAGTAGAAATATGGTGTTCGGTTTGTCATATTGGCATGACAATAGCCTTGGCTGGACCAGTAGAAGATCGGCCTTTAATACTAGCATCACAAAAAAGCAACAAACACAAAGTCTTCAGCAAACCTAAAGAATAAGGGCTGCAATGCGCACGTTGTATTGATTTGTGTGCAAGCAAATGTAGCCCAGCCATAGTAGTGGCAGGGACGATCTCTGCACAAGATTAAGCAGTGAAACATTTGTGAGTTTGATAACATTTCTGGCCAAAATCAAAATGATTTTCATCAAATAACCAAAAATCTGAAAGCTGAGAGGACAGTGTAATATCAAACCATGATTACCTTACCTGATTAAAACATATTTGAAAGTCATTTTGAAATCAATTATGGGCTTGCCACATACCTTGAGTTTCAGCTATCTCTGCCGATCTCTGCACTGCATAAATGGCACGCACGTACATTCCAGCCCCTATTCTCCAGGTTTGCCAAGTCTTCATATCATTTTTAGTGATACATGTACAGACTTAGTATTAGTACGAAAATAAGGAAAAACTGTGTCTATTTTATATATTTTTAAGCACATGCCTTGAAAATGCCAACTTTCATACACACAGGGCTTCATTGGTATGCTGAGCTGTGCAAATTTATGTGACATACTGCCCTCTATAGTCAAAGATTGAAATCTCTAAAAAAATCAACCCATTCATTTACAATATTTGTTTTTTTACACCTAGGATAATAAGATATCCTATTTCCATTCCATTGACATGCTGCCCTCTATAGTCAAAGATTGAAATCTCTAAAAAATCAACCCATTCATTTACAATATTTGTTTTTTACATCTAGGATAATAAGATATCCTATTTCCGTTCCATTCCTCCAACTGGATGAAATTATCTTGATCAGATGAATTTTGAAAAATATTTTCCTGATCACATTGGTCATTGCTGACACAGCTCTTGCTCCTGTCCCCCAAAATTAATTGGTAGAACACTAAGTTTAGTTACTTTCCTATTGTCAGCAATTTGCACACTACAGCACGTCTGTTGTGCGAGGTTAGTATAACTGAGCACTAGTGCGAGTGCCTTTCATACAAAAAATTCCAAACTGTGTGTAAAGTGAATGAGTGCGCAGACATGGGAATTTTTGATTTTTGCACTGTCAAATTTACACCATTCACCTTTTCTTGTGAAAATGACATTTTTCCTACTTGAATTTCAATGAGATTTTCGGCATATTACTCTTCAGAATATAAGCATTAAAATGAGGTGAGCTAATAAGGAAATACCAGAGAAAGGGCTTGTGAATTTCAAGTTACAATGGGTGTTGGAGGCTGGTGTTGGTGTTGTGAGAACACAAACATCAGCCTCAACACCAAACTTGAAATCAGGTTGGTGTTGGGATTGGCCTCGCAAGATTTGCCGTATTTATGGTAGTCATTGTTGCTTTCTGGTGTTGAATGTCGTCTGCTGAACCAAGTATCACGGTTCGTGTCGACAATTTACATATAATTTCCCCATTCACCAATACCAGCCCCTAGGGATTGGGAAATTCATGATTTCAAGTACGGTGTTGGTGTTGTAATCATACATGTTATTGCTGCTTGTCCCTCGTGGAGCAGCGGCACTCTTTGCTACGGCCACTCATGATATGTCGGTGGTTAAACCCATTTCGCAGTCAAAACAACTTGGAATAATCAAAACCATATATTTTCCTTGGAAGAGTGATAATTTTCCTCTTGGATTCTTCAAATGATTATGCAATTCGAATCCAAAAAGATGTAGATTTATTAGAAATTCTGAGGGGAAATGAATTTATTGGCAAGATTTTTCGCTATAGCGTATGACGTCACTAGCTCGGTGTTGAGCCATCGATAAGGTGATCAGATCAGATCGGTATCGTCCCTCTAAACTGACCGTCAGTGTTGGAGCTCGGTTCAGCAGCCTTTCCACGCTCTCAACACCAACACCAACACCAACACCGCACACCGACCTTGAAATTACCCACTGTAGTAGACCGAAGTTTTCTGTCTATAACAGTCGTCATTGGCCTCTTATTATAGTAGGGTCGGCACTCCTCTAAAAAGGAAGAGTGCCGACCCGTACTCTACCATTGTAAGAGGCCAACGACGACTGTTAGAGACAGAAGACTTCGGTCTACCAATGTAGGAGCACAGACATATCAGATATGTCCCCCCCCCCCCCCCCCCCCATGCATACAATCTGCAGTCATCATGGTCATACACTTATAGACTCCACTCAGGGAGCCATTGGTATGGTGAGCTGTGCAAATTTATGTGAAATGCTGCCCTCTATAGTTGGAGATAGAATTCACTAAAATAATCAACAAATTCTTGGAAAATGTTTGCTTTTTACACCCAGTATGATAACATATCCTATTTTCATTCCATTCCTTCAATTGGATCTAAATTATCTTCATCAAATGAATTTTGAGAAATCTTTTTCTGATCACTGCTCTTGTTCCTCTGTCCCAGAAATGTGACAGAGAACACTACTTTCCTATTGTCAGCAATTTCCACTGTACAGGCCTAATTCAGTGCAAGGTTATCTGATGATAACCTGGCATTCGTGCAAGTGTATAGACTCTAGACCTAATTCATTTATTTGCAGTGGCAGTGCCAGTACTGTAGACCTGATACTAGTAAAATCACATACTTGCACATGGATGCAGAATTTCAAAAAATGTCACTTTATATACTCACCACTGAATCTCTTCGAGAGTACTGGCTCCCGTGAATCACATCACCAGCGCAGTCCACATTCACAGCTAAGCTACATATATGAGTGTGCGCATAATGCATGCAGATATGTGTATGCTGCGCTGCACCTCCTAGGCCTGAGCTGCCTGCCGTACCCTGTATGTACGGTACCCGCAGCTGCGATCCCAGGCAAGCCAGCCGCTCGGCTTTCGGTACCCTACCCGGAAGTAGATGCAACCAGCGTCATGGACCAGGTATTGTAGAATTATGCATACTGGTGCGCGCATATATGTGATTCGATTTGGTACATGCACTACCAATTCCTGTAGTGTTGAGCGACTACAATCAACTAGCTGATTATTCTGTCACTAAAGGAGGACGGCGTTGCACATTGCAGAAATAACGTTAGATCTAAAAAGTTAGACTACTTGTAGTTAGGGTCTACATGTACTTTTAGGAAGTATACTCGACTGACACAGACTCATACTCATACCTTAGGTCTGTAAGTTGGACCTCAACTTCAAGCTCCTGGACCTGGTACTTCTGGAATTGTGTTACTACTACTAGATTCGATTCACCTCGAATACCATGGCAGCTGAAAAGAAGACACTCACACAACAGAGCATCCATGACATTCTGAAGAAGAACTTTACCCAAATCAGTCAGCAAATTGAAGAGCTTCAGTTGAGTCACAGAGAATGGCAGCAGTTAATGAAATCGCGCCAGGAGTTTCAAATGTTCGACAACATCATCAACAACCAGTCTGATCCTGAGTCTATGGGCCTTTTCGTTTTGAAAGCTGCTGTTTCATCTCTTGTGCTCTCTTTTCTGTTGGTGCTCCTTCTCTTCATAATCATTCCAACTGGTGTTATCCCAGAAGATTCGTTTCTTGGCTCGACTCATTACCACATCTCGAAGCTGTATGTTGAAACCATTGATGGTGCAAATATCGATGAGGAGCGCTGCATTGTGCCTCTGCATGAAGCCATTCAAGATCTGTTCCGACCTCCCGTCTTGGACTGTGGTATGTGTGCAGGCATGACTTCCATAGATATCCGCACCAACTTGTCACCTGAAGAATTCAAGGAAAAGTATGCATACTCTAGCAGACCTCTCCTGGTAACAGATGGAATGGAAGGCTGGACTGCTCTTGACACCTTCAGTTTCCAATATTTTCAGGAGGTGTATGCAGTGGGGAGTAAAGCATTAAAGAGTGCTGAGGATGACTGCCAGTTCTTTCCCTATAAGACAGACTTTGAAAGGCTGGGGGACGTGTTCAATATGACTGTGGATCAGGCATACTTGAGAGATGGCTCAAATTCAAAGCCATGGTATATTGGATGGTATGTTCACATTCATACGAAATTGAAGTAAATTTCCATAAGTTTTTCTTCCACATTTTCTTTTAAACAAATAAGGAAAAGAGAGGCATGGGATATTTTACTTTCTCCTTCAATTTCTAATTATAGAAATGTAATTAAAATTAATCATGCGAAATGCAGTTCAAGCATTTTACAGAATGTTGGTAGAACAATCTTATAGTTATACACATGTATTTCTATGTGACTTAGAAAGAAAACGGTTGATGAAAAAAGAGGGGGCAGGTAACAAAGCCCAACAATTCACATGCAGTCTTTGAAGCAGGATGGCATGTTTTAGTCATTGTAGATGCATGTTGCAAGAATATCTGAAAATTTAAAGCAAGTAAAGAGTTGCTTACAAAGTTTGATCATCAAATTGATTAGGAATTAATCTGTAATGTCATACTGTTCAAAGGTATATTCTTCTATGTCCAGTGACAGTGACCTCGCATTAATGTGAGTGATACTGAGGATACTTTCTTCCATCATATTCAGAGCTTCCATCCTGTGATCATATGGGATAAAGAAGCAAGATTGCATGTTACCATGTTACAAAAATAGCTTTGAAATGTCCCACTTACACCATGAGTTCATTATTAATGCAGTATTATATGTTGATTGACTGAACTCTGTTTATCGAGACATAATGTCAGCTATAGGTGTCCTATGATCATGGCGAATTTAAGACCTTGCTTTACTGTTTTGTGATGTGGTGGCAGCGGTGGGATGCAAGCCCACATCATCAAAATGCGTGGTGCATTGCTTAATCCATTTACCAGTGAATTCTTTTGTTCCCATGGGCTTTATTCACAAGTTACCCTGTTCCCATAGTTGGTTTTTCATCTTCTTTGATCATTCTGGTATATTTAACTTTAATAGCAATCAGGAGGGAAAATTTGATCAGTAACACTGACCCACAAGCTGACGTATCTTGAGCATTGATACATGTACATGTATCTAAAAGTATTATCAAGGAAAGAAACAGACAGCAAAAGAAGTATCTGGTATTTGACAAGGTGTCCATTTTAAACCTGTGTCTATTATTTTCATATTTCACTACAGGAGTAATTGTGACTACTCAGTCACCAACACTTTGAGAAAACACTACAAGAAACCTTACTTCTTACCAGAGGACTCTGAGTCTAGTAAGGTTGATTGGATCTTCATGGGCAGTCCTGGATATGGAGCCCCCAACCATGTAAGTCCTTGAATATACAAATCACTTTTTAAGTTTTCTACTCATTGATTTTTTAAAAATACTGGTAATTATTTCTTTTTCTAAGTTTAGAGACAAGTAAATGTTTTTTTTCCTAAACATGCAGTGTAAAGGTACCAATGTATCAGACAGTGTATGATGCAGTGTAAAGGTACCAATGTATCAGACAGCGTGGTATTTTATTAGGGGAAAACGAAATTTCGGTTTGGAATAGATTTGAATTCTTTTTAGAGTCAACTGGTTGACATTTTCATAGTGCAATAGAGAAGTATTCAATCTGCTCTTGGTCTGAAGTTCAGGATCATGAAAATCTGTTTTGTTTTTCTTCTTTTCAGATTGATGCTGTTGATAAGCCATCATGGCAAGCACAGGTCAAAGGTCATAAAATCTGGACTTTGACCCCACCTCCTGAATGTTATTTTGAGTGTGGTCCAAGGATGAAGGTCACATTGCATCCAGGTTCAATTGGTAAGGATGTATACAAATAGTTTCATCTGTTTCTCTATGAGTGCATGTTTATTTATTTATTTCTTCAAATCTTGTTTCATGTTTCATCTCCACAAAGATATTATATTAGAAGTCTGAAATTTCAATTCTTGCAACAATTTTTACTCAGTTGTCTTTATTCCTCGACTTAGATTGTAGACAATCGGACCATGTGATATTTGAAACTACCACAAGATTGTATTCATCAAATCCATTAGATTTTACTGTTTCTTGGTACCAAGCAGTGCATTTTGGTGCCTCTGATTCAAGCCAGGCATACTGTAAAGTTGACTTTGCTGCTCTAAGTGAGTGATAGCATTTACTGATGATTATGTCACTTTCCACTTGTAGAAAAATAGTACTTTCTGCAGTGGATTAACTTTTGTCTTCTTAAACAAATAAATTCTTAAATGAATTTAAACTTTTTCTCTCTCTCTCTCTCTCTCTCTCTCTCTCTCTCTCTCTTTTACAGTCATTGTGGATACAAATAGTTGGTTCCATTCCACTCTAGTGATCGGAGACGAGATGAGCATCACTATTGGTTCAGAATATGACTGACCTTTCACCTTTGTCATCAATGCAACTTCTATAAGTTCTATTACCATTCTCTTTCATACATGTACCATATAAGGTTTTGGAAAATCTGTGCTTTAATTTTTTTTTTTTAACATTCTTAAAGTATTGCAGTTATTTGTACAGTACTTCAGATTATGTTTTCTGTTAGATATTCAGCATCATGTGGTAATGTTTGATAAATATTTTCTATTATGAAAAATTAAATGGTGTGCAGTCTTTCACAAAGTAATGTTTTTCTCATTTTGAAAGAAAAAAAAATCCATGTTTTAAATTCATGTGATTATCCATAAACTTGTATCAAGAAACATATCTGAATGCTTCTGGATTTTTTTCCCTGAACTCTACTTTGGATGCCTTCAGTTTAGAATTCTAGACAAGGCAAATTTTTTCCAGCTTACAAATCTACATGTATCTGAAAGCATTTGATTGTATATCACTTGTTTACCCAGTTCACATGGGTACAGTTTAGTCTGTGAGAAATATTGTGAGTGTAGAATAGGAGCTGTCCTTAAGTCTGATTTAATACTACATATATTTTAATTGTGGTTGGATAAAAAGTGGTTGGGTCTGAAACTGACTTGAGTGACCTGTATGTTCTTAGAGACCAAAAAAAAATGTTTTTAGTTGTTATTGTCACTCATTTTACATTGAGCCTCATTTCATTCATTTGAATATGGTACTGTTGTATAATTGAAGGGTCATTTGGTATGTATAAGTTTCATGAGTACTGATGTTGAAGTGCATTGGTATATTTGTTGCTGGTATGGTGGTGTATATGCTGATTGTCTCTGTAAAGGAACCGACCATGATATTTATGATAAGTTATCAGCACACCAATGATTGAGCTTTTGTATGGAAATATTAAAGAATACTGTAAAACTGATAGGTAAATATAGTATCATTGTGAAATATAGAAGGGTGGCTCAGTTTCTGCTTTCAGAATGAGGGTACATATATTTCAAAATGGAGGAAAAGAGGTATTTGACTTTGAGAAATACAGGACTTATTCTTATACTAGTCTAACAATTGGTTTATTTTGAATTCTGGTAAAAGGATGAACTTTTATAATAGAATCACAAAGTAGTTACATGTATATTAATCAAAGGACTGAAGTTTGACATTTTTTCATTGAAGAAATTATTACTTTGTCAATACAATTCATTTTACGAAAGGAAATGTTTGATTTACCACATCTCAATCTTAAGGTACCCATTTTGTATGCCAAGAAATTACTTTATCCGTTTCTAACTTAACTTTGAGTGACAGGACAAAAAGTGTTTTAAAGCAATTTTTCACATACTTGCTGTGATACAAAATATCAAACAGAGCTGCAAAGAATTTTGATAGAAACATTTCCAGCAGCAAATAATTGATGTGTAAAGTTTTCCCTGCATTACTGTCATGCAGGCAATTTTGCAAAGAAATATTTGATGCAAATTAGACTTTTAAGACTTTGTTTATTCTCATAGGCCATGATACCTTTTTTCTTATCATTTTTTTTTTTTTTAACCGTAAATGAGCACGGCTTTATTGTTATTGTTTCAGTTATACATGTATATTCAAGTGAGTAAATCATGGTAATGAATGTGCTGTAAGTACTTTCAAACACAAAGAAAAGAAGTATATTTGAAATTTATTATTCAACCTAATCAGTACTTTAAACAACATGTAACTCAATTTTTGGTGTGATCATGTAACAAATTAATGTGATATTTCCTTTAAATTTGACATAATTCTTATATTTTGGTGGAAGATAATCTAATTATAGTGGTGTCCGTGGTGCATTCGTCATTAAATGATGCTGAAATCAAGTTCAGCTGTCTTCTTTTTTTCTTTGAATATATTTCACCACATTTTTTAGTTGTTTTTAATCTGATAATGAATTTTTAGTTCAGATTCAGTTTCCAGGTGTGAAATGGGTTGTAGTAGGAATGAGTTAGCTTCATCCACACTTAACATCTTGCTCTGTATGTATCAGTGAGATCATAGCTATCGCCATCAACATCACTGCTTATCGACCAGCATCAACAACATCATATCTATCTGAGCATCACAATTATCATCATTGCTATCATCATCACCAGAACCAGCATTATCATCACCATTATCATTACCACTGCCACCACCATCATCATCATCATCATCATCACCACCATTATCATCATCATCACCATTATCATCATCATAACTATCATCATCACCAGAACCAGCATTATCATTACCATTATCATCCTCGTCACTATCATCACCACCATTATCATAATCACCATCACTGCCACCATTTGCCATTATCATCATCATCACCACCACCACCATCGCTGTCATCACCATTATCACCATCACCATTATTATTATCGCTATAACCACCACTATTATAATCGCTATCATCACCACTATTATCATTATCATCCTATCATCACCACTACCTTCATCATCGTCACTATCGTCACCCACTACCACCACCACCACCATCATCGTCACTATCACCACCACCACCACCACCACCATCACCACCACCACCACCACATTCATGGTTATCATTGTCATTGTAATCATCATCGGCTGCACTTCCATCATAACCACCTGTATCAATGTTTTATTTAAACAATATTTCTAGGACCGAGGGCTTTCAAAGTGTCCTAATTTTCATCATCGAACTGAAATATTTGCATAACTAAACCTTCACAACATAGTGACCTGCAAGAAACATGAAGGGCCCCTATAGTGTAATCTAATGCTAAAATGAATCAAAATGCACATAAGCAGTTAAGCTGAGTTTTTGATGAGCTATTAGTGAATTGGGAGATGTTGCATTATAATCTCAGGAGAGGAAATAAAAGCTTCATGAAAGTCCATAATGGCTTTCAACATTGTTGATGATAGCATCCTGGGTTTTAATTACCAGTAGTATTTTCATCATAAAGTAAGAGATTTAATTAGACCAAGTATCCCAGTTTCACTCTTGTGCATTTTTTATGAAAATGGAACTAGTATTCTTCACGTGGTTGTAATCTTTCCATCAATCAATTTAATGGCCGAAATTCACAAAAGGGGTTTCAATTTGGGTTGGTTAAAACCTCTGTAAGTGTACTAAAATAATTGTAAACCGGCGCATATTGGCCATGCGCACACTCAAAATTTGGACCATATTCTGTGCGCACGTATGCTTAAAAAACCCAGGAGGGAGTTTCAATCACCCCATGGTTTAAACCTCTTATGTGAATTCCAGCCAATATGTTTATATTCAGTCCATCACAGTTTATTTGTGGTCCATGCAATTGCTCTGATATAATGCTACTGTTACCTTTCCCACCGTTTGGAACTCCTACTTCTCAAAGCATGATTATAATATACAAGACATATCACTTCATAACACATTTTCTGTAGGAAAAATTCTCAAAAAGTTTATTCCACCTCAAAACACTTGGAGGTAGACAAAAACAAACAATAAATACAAGAAAGAGAAAAATAAGAACACAAACAAAATGGTGAGCAAATTATCATCAACAATCTACAATTTCCATCAAATTGTTTCACATAAAGTGATACCACCGTAGCAGATACCTCTAACACTGTACAGTGTGCTACTTGGCAACATCAGTGTGCATTTTCCATCAAGTTTTAATTCCAATCAAATTACTCTTCTCTATACTGAACAAGACTCATTCATTTACATTTTTTTTCAATTTAGTTGAACATTTGACTAAAGACAATGCTTAGTGCTTCAACATTCTGTACAATTGGCAAAGCCTCTTGGCAAAAGCTTTCATCATCCAAACTAGTTTTTAAACCATCTGTACACCAACTTCTCCAAATATACACTGTGCTAAATTTACACTGTACAATAAACCACCTTCCATCATCTCTCGATTTCTCTCTGCTATTAAATATCTCATACAACAGCACATGGGCCGTTTCAAAGTCTCAACTATCTCAGACTGGTTGGAAAATGCAATTGGTTCTCATGTTCCTCTCTGAGGCAATCTGTAATGGCTTCTATACCATACACTATTGACACTTCCAAATTCAAAATTCCTCCAACAAAGTCACTTTGTTCAAATTGACAAACTCAATTTCAATTTGTTTCTGGGTATACTCCACTTGCCCTCTCCACAAATCCACCAGGAATACCCCGACAGCATATATTGCAAATTGAACCTGGGACATCCATTTCATGATATCGTCTGTCAGGAGCCAGAAGGGCATTAAGTCTGTATAAAATGAGTCAACGCCCTTCTGGCTCCGAACAGACAGTATGAAGTATTCAGCTCAAAAAGAGCTTTATTGAATTATCTCCCAACTTCTCCCCACTTTGAATTTGATTTCTTTACAACAGATGCATACACATTCTTTTCTCTGATTTATGGAATTTTCCATTCTGCTTCATATTTCCATTTTCTAAGCTTAAAACACGCTGACCTCCCATTAAGAAAATAAACAAATTGAACACAATCTAAAGACCTGAAGTAATGGAGGAACATAGTTCACCAATAAAATCTGCAAATCATGGATTTTAACATAAAAAGGGTAACACGATAAAACCCGAAACTAAAAGAATCTAAGTCAATAACAAATATCAAGCAAACAGATTTACAACACACTCGTACTAATGCTATGAATGGTCAACATTCATGACAAAATGTATCTAAAACAAGAAAAAACACATAGGAACAAGACACAAAGTCTATTTCTATGCTATCCATCTACAAAAAAAGGACTGATTATTTCACACTGATGTTAGAGATAATTGCATAAAAGATGCTCTTTCAGAAGATATCATATATTGAGTTCACACACTATTTGTTTCCATGGAGAAGGATTATTCATTCTTACAGCTACATGGCTATCAGGGTTTGCACATTTTATATCAAAACAGATTAATGATATATGGTCATAAAACTTATATATCTTTTAAAAGTTCAAGCCTTAAGAGTGAGTCAATCACTCTTAAAAGAGCTTGCATAATATTGTGGTACTAATTGCTACAAGATAATACAGATCTTGGACATAAGAAAATACCTACTATTTCTATTTGCAGTTTCAATTATCTAAAAAAAAATCATTAGCATCACCATTTCTAAATCCATATTACCCATAAATTAAGGGTAATTCATATGGACATTATTCATTTGAAAATTATATTTCAAAAAATATATTTTTCATTATTGTGACTCTGGGGCAGTGCATATTGATTATTATATGATATGTAACAAAATAGACTTTGCAAATATATAGAGAGGAAATCTAAGCATTTCCTTTTAAAATTCATATATCCTCTTATATATTTCCCTTTGTATAAATATATATGTCAATGCAGATTTGTGTGATTAGATTATATTGGGTCATCATATCGCTTTTGAAAAGTGCTCTTAATTCCCATTCCCAAATATTCATTCTGCAACTAACTGAGCAATATTTATCACCGAAGGAATGAAAATGACAACATTATCATGTTACTATCTCTCTATATTTCCTAGATATCAAAATCTCTGCAACAAAATGGTCTAAACGAATATGACATTTTCATTCTACCTCTGTCCCACATAAATCTCACTTGTAATTATTGCACAGAATATGCCGAATCAAGTGAAGAAATCAACCATGAATTGATAACATTCTTGCAACAATTGCCATCCCTGAAAACTCAGAATCAAATGCTTTTACAACACGATTTAGTGCAATCTATATCAAAATGCCCGCATCTTAACAAACTTCGAACTCTTTTATTACTCTTGAAATGAATAGACCTGTTTTGTTTCTAAAGAGAAATTGAGAGAGAGATTTTTTTCATGTAATGTAAGACTGTCTTCATGTGTGAGATTTATTGTTTCGTTGTTGTTCATGAGTTTCTATCAGAACACGAAAAGAAAAAAATTCTCATTATTCACTTCAGAAGAAGCATCGGGTAATCATCTGAATATTCCACAGGGTATTTTCAGTTTAGGTTTGTTCATTGATAATTTTATATGATTTGGGGGGGTGAATTCAGAACCATTGCACTACGTATGAAACTTTTATCATTTATTCATCATTGTACAGCAAATAAATGCTGTAATGAAAATCAGATAGAAAAAATTCTTAACAGGACCACCAAAAAAAAAAAAAAAAAAAGTCCCACTACTTACAATCTGAGTAGAAGAGAATACAATGTTTATTCTATAACTCTACACAAATCATTACAATTTCATCCTTGGCAATTGATATAAATTACAGTTCCTAATCACACACATAGGGGTGATGACAATACAACAGAATTCCAACCAAATATACAATTATACAAATGATTTACAACATCAGATGAAATATTCTAAGATCACACATTTCATTTTCATGTTTGTCTCTAGCCAGGGGTACCCTTTGCTGTGCAAGTTTTTGTAATCTAAAAAAGGAAGGTGAGATAGCAAGAACTTATCTGTGTCTAAACAGATCCATGGTGTAACTCTCTTTGCACTTTTCAATACCCACTGTATATACTGCATGAATTTATGAACGGGACAAAGGGTACTTGATATGACATTGTAGTATTCTTTACCTTTTCTTTCTTTTTCTTTTTTTTAATTCAAGACAAGAGTACCAACCAAGTGTTTACTGATGAGTGTTTCAATAACAAAAACGTCCTGCTTGAACACTTGAAGTAAAATTTGTTTTTATTATTTCAAAAAGAAAAACTGTCAATTTACAAATATGTAATGCATACCCTCTCCATAGGTCCCAAATTACACAAATGATTGCTAGGAAAATTCTTTATGTACTGGTATATATGCTGGATCAACAAGCATGCAACCTTTTTCTAGAATTATGCAAATGTACATGTACTTAGTACAATATCCAGCTACAAGCTCAGCTCACATACAGAGCTACACCAAAAAGCTTTATATTATCACCGCTTTAAAAAAAAAAAAATCAAAAAGATAAATTCCATAACTCATGGAACCTTGATCAATCAGTGACAACCCACTTCACCGAAGGCCTACGAGACCGAAAATAGCAAATTGCAATCTATAATATCACACCGCTCTGACCAATTCCTGTGCAGTAGGAAGTTTAATAAGTATTAAAGGGCACCAGAAAGTTTTTCATAGAAGGTGTGGGACATCCGGAAACGAGGACCAAACATGCTAAAGGAGACATAATTATTTCATGTACCGATAGCGCATTATTTGTGATGAAGGAAAATACGATACGAGAAAAGTCGGCCTCACGGGCCTTCAGTCTCGCAGGCCCTCGGTCAAGTGGGCGGACCCCGATCAATCATGGGTCATCGTTTCCAAACAGACCCTAAATTTTATTCCCCAAAGAAGTACACTCACTTTCAAGCTGTTTTATATTCTTTACCTAAATGCTGAATTCACTTGAATTTTTGAAATTCATTTAGATATTTTTAAGTGTATTATACTTCTGTAGATTTCACTGCAATAAACATCTAACATGGCTTTGAAATAAAACAGATTTAAAAATCAACTTCACAACTAGCTTCTAAAATCTGCTGCCTATCCATCTACCTACATTTTAACACAAATATCCCTGTACAAAAGAAAAGTGGAATGTTGCAGAAATATACATTATTAATCATCCAAACAAAATCATTTTTGCAATCATCTAAACAAATCAAACATTAAAGCAGAAGCAGAAGAAAAACAACTGTCATGCACTATAAGCATCTTGTAAACCCAGACACAAAATAGTTTTGCATGCTACATTTATCATAAACATCATGACTACGAATTAAAACATCTATTAAAAAGAAGACAAATGAAAAGCAACACTTAGTGCACGAAACTCAACATTGGTGAAAAAGGAATAAAATACAAAACCTGATTTTCTTCTCTTTTATCATGAAGTTACCCTGTATGAACTCTGACTTTTTCCTAGCTAAAAGTCAATTTCAATTACCAAAGTAATAAACATAAACTATAGGCGGTGATAAAGGAAATAGCTCCATCATTACAAACATATGAATTTTCTGATTGTTTCTCTCTTTTAGAGACCTCTCTCCTGTCTCATACAATAATTATCAGAACTCCGTTGTGCCACAAGGAAACTAATTACACCGATATCATCCAGAAAAAGAACAATAATCAAAACAGCCAATGAAGTTATTTTATACAGTAGTAGCTTTCATATTTTCTTCCTGTTTCATCAGGTCTTCCACATACTGGCAAAAAAGTATGATTTTGTAAAGTGACATTACAAAAAAAAAAAAACAATTCTGGGATACTACTTTTAAAAAATATAATCAGACAAAATGTAAGTAGAGAATGAGTCTTTATCATTTACTGGTAGTCAGTAACTTGCATCAGAACACAACTTGCATTGACATGGTCATCACATACATCAAACAGCACAACTAGTAAATGTATGAACAGCATCCTACATTGCCCTAAGTAACACATAAAGGCATTTCCAGTTGTGCAGCATTATATTACGATGGGAGACAAAATCAAATTGTTACTTCTGTTTCGATCTACGAACAGGGTTGGTCATACTCACAAAAATGGACAAGTAGAAAACATGGCAGCATTTCTTAATGATTTTTTTTTTTTTTTCATTGACGATCACACCACATACCACAGTAAATACTTTGCAGGTCAAGAACACTTCCATCTTGAGGGAGTAATGAAATGGTGGAAATAGATTCGATAAATGCAGCACAGTATAGTCTAGTAGAATAGTAATGATGAGTCTGTCTTTGTGATTATCACACAGCATCAGAAGAATTGGCAACATGAGGATATTTACAGCTCTGCTGTCTGAAATGACATGAAATGATGAATAGAAATTCATCTCATCTAAACACAGCCAATTTGCTGCTAGATTCCCTGTACCATCCTATCGAAAGATTTCTAGTCTTTTCCTATATTGTGAAGACTAAAATTTCATCCAAACAACACACAATACAGAATTAAAATAATTCATGTATCATTCAGTGAGTGTGTATTCCAAATCAATATGTGTAGTATATGCTCTCATGGAATAGTGATTAAAGGTTATGTACAGTTTCGGTAAGTTTCGGTAAACTATTAGTCCAATTTCTTTGAATTTAGCTAATCACTAGCAAGATACTAGCGAAATGAAGATGTTTTAAAGTTTTTATCCTCCTCATGTTGAATACTAAAGAAATGAGAGCCAAAAAATATTTTTAATCTTGAGTCAGTGACGTAAATCCCAACAACGTTGATGTACTGTAAGGCAGGGGTCCTAGCATAAGGCAAGCGTAGCCATTATATTGTGTTCCTTTCAGATATGCTCACTTATATTTATCGGAAATCGAGAATGGAATATCACATGATATCACACATTATCTTTTTAATGTAAGGCAGACAATATGAGACTTTATTTGATCGATTTCATGCCAATTTTTCTTCTTCCTACCAGAACTGTACATGAGCTTTAAAATTTTGATAAAACACTATCAATCAAATCATTATTAATATCTTTTTTTTTTTGGGGGGGGGGGGGAATTCTCTCAAGCATTATACATGCACATGAACTCGGAGTCAGTATGCAGTATCCATTTCTAAGACTTCATCACTTACAGTTCATCAAGCGGAATTTACTCAATGTTCATTACAGAAAATATATAAAACTAGCCACTGCATTCTCTGAGATTTTCCATTTGCATCTGAACACTCTACATGTATTTGAAGATGCAGGTCAATGCTTAGAATAGGGCTGATGTCTACAAACCAAGATACATAGTATCTAACCAAACACTAGTAACAGAGGTATACTCTGTGACTACACATACACTGCAAAAACTATGTGTGCTTGCATAAAAGCACCCATCGAAAACTCAGAGTTTATTTCTTCTACTTTAAGAAGATGAAGTTGAAAATATTCCACAAACGATGAATGTGTTCATGTATGACTAAATCTAGAAATTTGAAGGAACATGTAACATTAATTTGCAGCCTTAGAAAGTTTTAGGTTTTCAAAAAAACTGACACAACTACTGTCTGAAACACAGAAAGAAGATCAAGGAAAATGTCATACACAAACATAGATATATGAGGAATACTGAAGCATTACGTAAGGCATTGTTTATGATGAGAAGATATGTAAACTAAGAGTGAGTCTTAAGACTATGAGATGAGATTTAGAACTTGATATATTACTGTCTGACTGACCCTAAAATAGATCAAATTCTAACTCAATGAAATTTATACAAGTGAACAGTTCACTTTCTTGAGGTATTCACAAACATGCAACATTAACAAGGTATGTAGGTATCACACAACAACATACACACTGTCTGGAAATTGCAACATTTATTTCTCAAACAGTGTTTTGCAGCACTTCGTTTCTGTACCTTCTAGTCCTGATTATAATGATAAGAGAGAGACTAGACTGAGGAATGTATTAGGTCCCTTCCTGCAGCAAATCCAACGTAAGTCTGATGCTTCATTTAACAAACTACTCTAGAAAGGGGGTGCATATGGTTCATATTATGGCAATCATACACTGTATGCAACCATATAATAAGAAAGTGCTTATAATCATTAATGCACAATAAGCTGCAAATCTTTCGCACATCTCAACATACTACAAAATTAAAGGGAATATTACGAGACTCTAACAAAGCACGTTTTTACTCAATTGAAAAAGAAAAAAAAAACAACATATATTGCCAAATTTTTTACGATGGATCATTCTGAAGTTTTCCTCAGCAATATCGAAAAATATCTAAAGTTCCCTTCACACAAAGAATCTAATAATGTAATGGTGTTGTGAGCCTTAAGAACAGTGGCAATGATTGAGCTTTCAAATCATCTGTCAAAGAGCATTTTGTATAGTTTGAGAATCTAGGTATTAGACGAGTCGACAAACCCTAAGAGACTAAAAGCCTTGTCCAGTAAATTCAAAACGTTTTGCCTTTTCCTCAATAATTTCTTATTGTTTCTTAATCTGTGTATACTACGTATGGTGGCATGGAAGACCAGTTAGTATTTGCATGGCCTGGGTTGATACGTTACAAAATTGGCAGCATTGATGTAGCTTGGATTCTTTCAACTTTGTAGTGGTCCAAAAACTTTCTGGTAACCTTTGACTTGCATTGCCTTTCAATGAATTTACTTCATACCATTCAATAATAGAACAAATTTTCATTGATTAATGACAGCTTACATTAACTTTCCTTGACATTCTTAGTTTTTACTGCTATCTGTAATATCCAAAAATTCCACCGACTACCCAGTAAACAAGTTTATTTTTATAACCTTTGGCAACCTTCATATGTCTGCAATACATTTCAAAAAATTACAGAAGCAGTTGCTAATTTTCAGTACATTCATTAACTTGATACAAATCTCTTCCAAGCTCATTTGAATCCTTTTTAAAAAACTTTACGCCAAGGGTTCTTTCCTTTTCTACAAGTTATTCAAAGTTTGATTCAAGTTCCATTTTACCATATCTTGTGTCATTTCTTTTCTAACCTTTTCACTGATCTAGTACTTGCTCTTGGGACCACTTTGTATCACGGATGAATTCATTAACAATTAAATTCAGATTAAACTCAGAAATAGTCAAAAGAAAATGAATGTTGCTAAAAAACACCAAGACTACAATTCTGTGTTAGGTAAAATTTGTTGATCTGAAATTTATCACTTCAAACTACTTCACTTCCAAACAGTTTCTACGAACTACCGTTATTTCTAGATTGTTTGTAATCTAAAGCATACGGAAGCAGACTACAAACTAAGTTGAAGAGCTGACCCCTATGATCATTTCTTGACAATTTATTTTTGTGCTATATTTCTATTTGTTTACAAGCAAAAACCTAATTTCTACTCAATACCATAATTTTGCACATGAGAAATATCTTCCCCCTTTCTTGATTCGTAATAACACTTTTATCTTCAGCAGTGTAACAAAAGAAGTCTTATTCCAGTCTTACCCATTTGGCCATGTTATTTTTGCAGCAGAATTCAAATCTTCAGCATACGCTTTTATGATGGGCCTGAGAAGGGAGTAAGTGAAGTGCGCTCTGGAGAATACCCTTGATCTACAAGACAAATCACATCTTCACCCATTACCTCCTGCAGGAGCATTTCAAGTCCGTAGCAAATCTTGTTTTATCTCTCAGCTTTCTTTCGCAATCTTGACTCCGAAGGTGAAGAAGACGTGGTCGTACCTGAAGTTGATGCAGATGTTGGCGATGACGAGCATGGAGCTGTAGACGTCACTGATGTTGTCTCGGCTGTGGAGAGTGGTAATGATGTTGAGGACTCTGGTGGCAACTGTGGTGATGGCGGTCTTGAAAAAGGAGGTGGTGGCGGAGGTGGCACACTACTCATAGTTGCAACTTCAGGTGAGCTACCCTTGCTGGATGCTGTCTCGGCTTCCACAGATGTTGTTGCCGTGGTTGCAGCTGTTGTGGGGTTTGTTGTGGATGATGTGGCTTTATTCGTATGGTTGCTGGGTCCTGTGATCAGACCTTCAATGAGTTCCCTGAGTTGGCTCTGTAGGAAAACAAGAGAACAAACTTTGTTTCCCTATTTCTACTGTCACTTTTTATGTAAGTTTTAAGACAATTTGTCTAACTGCTTATATCATCAGAGAATGGAACATAACGGCTACATGTATATGTAGGAAATCTCAGAAAAGATCATCCCCTTCGAAACTTCATTTATTGGGCTATAAATGGAGTTGAAGCAATGCTTCAGTAAGATGACAGTAAAAATAGTGATAGAAGTGGCAATAGTAGCAATAATAGTAGCACAAGCAGACAGCTATAGTACCCACAGCTTGAATAGTATTACCAATAGTGATAAAGATTATAACATTAGTGGGGGAGAAGATAGTCCCATCAACAGAAGCACTTACTTCACTATATCTGTAGAGAAGTTTGAAGTTTCTTCCAGACATCTTAGTCTTTGTGATCATCTGGTAGGCATGATGGAGGCAGTATATTCTATCCTCTCTCTCACTCACAACCTGCACAACATCAAAATTAATGCAAAATTTACACCCAGTGCAATATGCTATCATTCAGTTCTCAAGAAATATTGCATATTAAAAGATATCAAACCTAGGATACAGTATTAACACCTAAAAACAGAAGTCCTCTCAAACATACGCTTAATTTCTCAGACATTAATCTATTCAAATAATTTGTCTACTTCACCCTAATTCCTTGACTTGCTTTCACAATGTAAATGTACATAACAATAAATGAATATCCATCGATCAATATATACCTCCCTCCACATTCATCAATCATTCCATTGAGCATAAATGAATGTTTCTGGAGCACCCCATGAAATGTAGGTCATTTGACCTTACCATAGAGAGATAGCACGACTGTCGGCACACATGGCAGCCCTTGTCAGTGCCATGCTGGTTCCTAGACTTGATCCCAGCCTGCAAGGACTGGCCGTCGTCACATGTCTCAGAGTCCGCAAAGCAGATGGAAGACTTGAGGCCTGCAGATGCCAGCTGTTGGCGAAGACTAAGCTCTCGGTCTCTGTCAATGTCAAATTTTTTACAAAGGAAATTTTACAGTGGTTTTTCAAAGGACAATTTCTTCTTCACAAGCAATATTAACCCATTCGTGACAGGAATTATTTAAAGCCTAATTTGATCAACTTTTATTCTTCAAATTGGCAACACCAACATTTTTATTTTATTGCTACATTTTTCTTATAAAACGTCATGTATCTGAAATGAATATAAATTGACGGAAATTATGATGAGAAGTCAAACAGTTGCCAATTTGCAGGGGAAAACGGTGATTTAAAACCTTCTATCACATTGCCAATTTATGGATTTTAATGCTCATTTTCCTTCAAAAAATTTTCAGCATCAAACAATGAATATTGACGCAACCAAAATGGGCACAGTTTGTGTAGAATTTTTTGCTCTTTCTGCTCATGTATTTGGTATGATTTTTAGGGCTCGGCATCAAAAGTTATTAGGTCAAACCACAAAATGTGGACCCTCTGTCACGAATGGGTTAACATGTTCTCCTACGTCTCATATAACAGGCAAGTTGGTTACACTATGGAGTACATGCTAGTATAAGTTACCTACCCCTGTTGACTTCAATTATTTTTACATCACTAACAAATTCAAAATGCTCAATATTGGTGTGTCTTTTTGCTGTAAATCTTGTTAAATATTATCAGGATAAAAGTAACTTGCTCCACTGAATCATTACTAAACTTTACTCTACTAAATTTGTGGACATTGAAATCACCACCTAACCTAATGCATTTCAGATGAACATAATATGGCTTTCAATCACTAAAGTTTGGTGCTTCTAACACAGTTTAGATATATCTCTGCTAACTACTTAAAAACCAAAAACTTTCGCAGCAAAAAAATTATAAATTGCCCCCCTCCCCCAAGGAAAAAACAGTGTGGAGACTAATTCATTTTATGGTTTAAAAATACTACAAATCTGCACCTCACAAAAATTCGCAATAGTTTCATCATTTTGTGCGGACGACAACTTTCTGGTTGTACTGTACCATGCAGTGCAATAACAAACATATTTATACCTGATGTGAATGAACTTTGTCCGGAGATCCCTGAGGAGGTTTGGATTGGTCTTCAAATTGGCAGCATTTGTAGTGAGGACACACAAGAGATGTTCCACCGAGAAGAGAGTTGATTGCTTCAGCTCTTGACAAATCTAACAAATATGAACACATCCAGATTATTTCTCATTGTCATTGCAACACATCATGACAAGACAATGGCTTTACTGACATTTATTCTGTAATAAAATATAGGGTTGTGGCTTGGGTTGCATTAGTTTTAAGTTAGATCTAAGGTTGTACAATCTGTCATAAGTTTCCCAAGTACATATGATGACAATCAGGATTACCAATTTACCTCAAGGCCTAGACTGCAGACTCTAATTAACAACTGATGATTTAATTTCAGGAACAAGAAATGAAAAATCCTACTTATTTTCTTCTACAGATGAGAAAATTACAGGAAATTACTTTACCAAAGTAGTCAACCATCAAAAACACAATCAAATACAAAAGCATTTTAAGAATTTTGGCTGAGTGAATCCAGGGCTTCACACTAACCCATTTTTTTCTACTGCTCCGATCTGTACTTGTCAGACCAGTAAATATCCAGCTTTTCCATTTTTTACTGATCCAAACCTAAAATTCACTGGTGCGAAAAAATTAAAAAAATGTTTTTTTTTAAAGACTTGTGAGCTTATTTTGATGTTTTTTATGCTTACTCTTAATCTCCCCCCTCCACAAACACACACATGATGGAGTTTAAATAATTTCTGCTACTACCGTGCGCTTGTTTTTAAACATGACGGAGTTTAAATAATATCTACTTTTATTGTGTGTCTGTTTTTTAACATGACAGAGATTTTTAAATAATTTCTGCTACTATTGTGCATTTGTTTTTAAACATGACAGAGTTTAATTAATTTTTACTACTGTCATGCGTTTAATTTTAAACATGAAGGAGTCTAAATAATTTCTACTACTATTGTGCATTTGTTTTTAAACATGACAGAGTTTAAATGATTTCTACTTCTATCGTGCGTTCGTTTTCAAACATGGCGGAGTTTAAATAATTTCTACTTTTATCATGTGTCTGTTTTTTTAACACGACAGAGATGCGTTTGTTTTTAAACATGACAGAGTTTAAATAATTTCTATCGTGTGTCTGTTTTTTAACATGACAAGAGATTTTTTTAAAAATTTCTACTACTATCGTACTTTTTTTTAAAAACATGACGGAGTTTGAATAATTTCTACTACTATCGTAAGTTTGTTTTTAAACGTGATGATGTTTAAATAATTTTTACTGATATTGTGCGTTTATTTTTTAAACATGACGGAGTTTAAATGATTTTTACCGCAACTGTGTGTTTGCTTATCTAAAATCAAAATGACGGCAGAGCTCAATATATCTGTCTAATACAGCTAGTTAGCACTTCACTTTACTAGCCTATATATAGCCAGCACTGAAGATGGGAGGGCAGCTGGCCAGCCAGATCCATGTACAGCAGCAGCGCCATTGTGGCTGGGTGTCTGTGTGTTTATTTTCGAGCACATTCGTGTGTTGAAAAATTCACGATCAGCAGATCACTCGCGAAATTTGTGAAAATAAAAACCCTCAAAACAAAAACTGATGCGATTAATTGCGTAAAACTTGTTGAACTATGTGATTGTCTTTCTATCTTTCCTTCATGGGACCTGTTCTTTTTTCGACTGGCCCCGACAATGATATTTTTTACTGGTCATGTCGGACCAGTAAATTTGGCCATTCCCGGAAAAGTACTTGCCCGACAGTGATTTCTATCGGTATGGACTGTCGGACCGCCGCCAGTGTTGAGCCCTGGTGAAACTGAGGGGTGTGCTTACATTTGCTATTTTCATTGCCATATGTTCACCATGTGGAACAAAGACTTGACCTAAGTTCAAGCATCTGATATTACCTCAAATGCCCTTAGACAGTGCTGAAGGTTGTTGGCTGAGGCAAATGGGATTCCCTCGGAAGTGCTGTAGCCAGTACAGATGTTAGCCCTGGCCGCACTGTGGGCTACAACGATGAACTCCCCTGGTTCCTGGACCAGACGATAGACTGGCACACCCTTGCATGCTAGTACTGATGGAGGGACCTAAATGAGAATGACATATAAATATATATCATCAGACTATACCTCGTCTTCAATTTTTTTGAAGACTAAACCTGAAGGTAACTATTACAGGACATTATCATATTCAGAAGAATAAGGCTATTTTAGCTAACTACAATGAAAAATGAACTTATAACCATTTTAAAACACAGTACCCTCTCATTTACAGGTACATACACATGAAAGCAAAAACTTCAGCTTCAAAATAAATTCTAACATTTGAGATATTCTTTGATATGCTTTAAGCAGATCACAGTGAAAGAAATCATTCTGAAAAGTAATCGTCAACAAATAAAATGGTTATAGGCTCAAGTTTATGCAATTCAGACATGTCTTGAACATATCATACAATGAAAACTACTAGCTCCGATGTAGCAGAATAATATCATCACATACCATACAGTGTAGATTGCTTCTGTAGAGGCAGTGTTGTTGATATGTGCACAGGTCTGGCACTTCAGATTGCAGCAATTCTTCAAATTTATTGCAATGGCTAGCTGGGACACTATACCTGTAGAAAACAAGGATAGTATGATTAGATCAATAACTTTTCTGTTGTCCATCTTCCCTTTTTTCAGTCACTAGCAAAAATAACGGTAAACAAAGATAAATGTAAGTTAACAGAAATCACGCAATATGAAAGCATTTAAGAGACAGGACATTTCATCAAAAGTTTAAGTTTCTTTCACAAAGTACACATGACTACATCTTTATGTAAAATCTCACTATTCTGCCTTTTAAAAAAAAAATTTTTTAAAAGCTGCTACCTTCAAGGAAAATTGTGGATGAGTAATTTATCTTTTAACAGTAAATTTGGCCCATAAAGAATGGCCATCTTCATCAGAGGTTATGTTCCCACTGTGATTCTACCATATCTTAGGGGACCCTGAATGTAATACTTTATCTATGACAGCCCCTGGCTGCCATCCCTCAAAGAGCATGGCCATCTTCATCTAAGGCATGTTCCCACTGAGATTCTTACCATATCTTAGAGGACCCTGTATGTAAGTAGTCTATCTGTGACAGCCCCTGACTGTCTATAGACCATCCCTCTGAACCAAACAGTATGGCCATCTTCATCAGAGGCATTTTCCCACAGTGATGCTTACCATATTTTAGGGGACCCTGTATGTAAGTAGTCTATCTGTGACAGCCCGTGACTGTCTATAGACCATCCCTCTGAACCAAAGAGCATGGCCATCTTCATCAGAGGCTGGTTCACACCGACATGATAAGGTAATAAGTGAAGGATGTTGCTGGGATTTCTGCCGATGTTCTTGCAGTTCCAACTGTGTCTGTTTAGAAACAGGAGAGTATGCAGAGGTGGAACAAATCAAATAACAGCAGGATTCATTTCAAATCTATACCATGCAGGGTCTCTTTTGTACCACTGTTCTTTTACTTTCAACATTTGAACAAGGCTGTCTCTGTGTGTATTTCAAAGGGTTATCATTGTCTATGTCAATGTGTAATACTTTGACTATATGTCAATGTGTAATACATGTACTTGACTATAAAAATGAAACTGTTACACATTGGTCTTCTGTCACGTGTTTTGGAGCTATTAATACACACAAATATGAGAACAGGATGTGGATTACAATGGAAAGACGTGACTGAATTACATTTGCTATACCATTGTGTATTTTTAGACAATTGTGAGTGGACTTGAATTTCTGAGTGATGAAGAGTTTACGCTCTATTTTTCATTTTAAAAAAGTGACTATAGCTCTCTTCAAACAATGAATATACTTGTAAGATAATAAGAAATAATGTTTATGGAAATAATATTTGTAATATTTTTTTGCAATGGACAGATCTTACAAGAGCAGTTTTTTCTAGCATCTGCAAATTCAATTTCCATTTACTTTCAAATTGTTAAGATACATTTTTGGTTATAGGAATAATGATAAACAAGAATATCTGACGACCATGATGATAATGATTTTCTTATTCATTCATTTTTTTGTCATTGTTATGTTGGGTTTTTTTTTTTTTTTTTTTTTTTTTTTTACATATTATGTTCTGTCATAAAATGATCTTATGTCAGATTATAATCATGTCAAGATGAAATGCTTTTTTTTCTCTACAAAACCAATGTAAAACATAAACATAATTTGTTCATGTGTATGTTCATGTTGGATTGTTGATATTCTGACAAATAAAACCTTTCAATATAAAAAAAATAACAAAATAGTAATTTCCATCACTTATAGATGGTTTCTTTCTTTTCTTTCTTTCTTTTAATATTAGAATATTTCACTTTCCTTCATAACACTGAACATACACATATTCTTGTAGCATGAGGAATATCAGTGAATGCCTGTATTGTCTCAGTTTCTAAACTAAGACTAAATATATCATAAATGACAAAAGCAGAGAAGTTCAGCAGGATGGTTAGGCACATCAGTTAGTTAGAGGGTGCAGGTTGCTTGTTTTATTTGTAGCAGTGTTCTACATACATATAGAAATATCAACAGTTTGCATTTGGCATTGCAACAAAGTGCTAGCGGTTAGTTAATTAAGGAGGAAACCCTGCTGAAATAAAATTCAAGATAAAACCAAAAAATGAAGTTTTTTACAGATCTGTAAATTAAAGAAATAATATACAGAAAAGTGAATATAAATACATGGAGGTATCTGATAACACCTCGACTTCATTATTTGAAAAAAAAATCAAACATTAGCTAGAATGAGGCACTTTGATCAATGAAACAAAAGGTTACAAATTCACAGAATTGTAATTTCAGACATAGAGGTACTCATTTGGACATCGAAATAGCTGAAATGAATTACTAATGGGACACATCTCCACCAGATCCTAGTTCTGTATAAAAAAGGGGTTTATTACAAAATAAATTTGATGGAATATGTACATTATTGTCTGTGCAATGGGATTCTTTTGTTTTGTTTTGCTTTAAAACAAAATTATATAGTTCCTGTTCTATTTCCAAAATGCTAAATGTGACCATTAAATCAGGAAATACATGTTTATAAAAAGACATTATGACATCATCAATACACTTATAAGGAACTAATCTAAGACACTCTTAGATTAAATATAACCTGTGACAAGACCATTAACAATATACAGGAAATAAAAACATATTTCTCAATCTTGAACATAATAGGGAAAAAAAAAACTTCAGCAGGTGAAATATACAATCTACAATAGTCTATGATAGAATATCTAATTAATGAATGACACAGCTGTCAATTCTTTAAGGAAGAAAAATGCAACAAGGGACTAAAGAAACAAAAAAGAGAAATATGAAAAGGGAGGTTGATGATAGTAAGTACAAAAAGAAGTGAAAAGAATTAGGATGGATACTTAGTTTACATGTAACATATGTGAGGATCTTAACATACTGTTAATCTGAAATAAAAATAGCTTTTGCTAAACGAACAAAGTAAAGGTAGTCAGAAAGTGAAAATGGGTACATGTATAAACATCTGAAGTAATCCCTCTTCATTCACTATAAAAAGAAAAACAATCTGAAACCTTTCAAATAACTCAAAGATCATAATGGTAGCAGTGTTAGTAAAGCAAGCTTGCAATCAAAAGCATCCATGTGTTAATAGCACTTTTCTTTAAATTCTTCTATTTGTGCTCCTAATTGTGCTATCAAAAATAACAATAAGTACATTTATATAGCGCATTACATACAACATTTCAATGCGCTTTCAAGAAGGCAAATAATTTCATGCAATGAGAAGCAAACACAATTCTGAGAAAAATGCAATTCTGTGCATTTGTGGGTTGCATGGACTTTTCAAAAATTTGTTTCGGGGAAGGGGGGGGGGGGGAGATTTTGAGGACTTACTTTGCATATGGATTGGCTCTATTAGTAGTAAATCCACTATAAGGAACAAACACACAGTTCAGAGTTATTCAAACTTAAGCTAACTACAATAGAACACCAATCGGATCAGAGGGAACAAACATTCATTCCACTAGCATTCTGGAGAAATATAGAATTTCCACACATATTAGTCAACCAGAAGTAGAAGAAAAGACAGTTACTTATAGAGTTACAGCACTGAAATGAATGCATTTTGTCAGCATTTGGTATAGGTAATGACGTTGCTTTGAATGACAACGTATTCACACAATATATGTTGCCACTAAATTTTACCATTCAAACTTAACAACTACAATATCTTTAGGATTTTGGGTGGTATATTAGTTCATAATAAACTTTATTTTTAATATTTGTAAAAGTCTATAATAAAACTTGACATTCTTATATCAATGAAACATGTTTACCATTCAGTGGAACTCAGAAAACATCTGGAAAATCAATGAAATTCCATATACACAATTCAAACAATTTAACAATTTAAACAATCTTTCTTCCTTTTTATCTGCAGAATAAGACAACAATAAAGATCATAATAAACTGTAGGATTACCAAATGATATCTATTTTTTCAAAACCATAAACAGTGGAGTCTACAAAATCCAGAAAGGAGAAATGCATTCTCACTTATGTTTATAAAGCATATTAGAAAAAAACTAGTCGAGTATTAAAGAGTTTATATAATAGTCATACCTTGCTGTGAGTGTAGCATTGAGCTGTCCCGTATGAACAGCTACATGTGGTTCACCCTTGTCTAACATCTTCCAATAGTCATCCTGATTAGAAAAAAAAACAAAGAATACGGAATCCAAAAGGTGTAACTGTTATGTAACTGTATTGTATGATTTGATGACATTCCGCTACCATGTGGGGAAAATTTGTGACTGACAAGTAAAACTTCTTTAGTCATCGTTATTATTTATTTATTTATTTAATCATTTATTTATTTAGTTCGTCATTTACTCATTTATTTATTTATTGACTTATTCATTTATATATTTATTCATTTATTTGATTTCTAGGCAAAAATAGAAATGTATTTACAAAAGAAACAAGAAATAAATACCACTGACTAGTGCCTGAGAAAGTAAATTCCTATTCAGTGTTCTAAGGTAACTAAAGCTCATTTCGTATGTCAATGAGTCATTCTTTTTTTTTTTTTTTTTCAGTTTACCAAGTAGAGAAATTTTCATGATTTATAATATAAGTTAAACTACTCTATGATATATGTTCAATTGTGAGCAGAGCCTTTGTTACAATTATAGAGTGATGTCTCCCCCCCCCCCCCCCCCCCACACAAACCACCTTTTCAAACCCCCAAATTGAGAGAATTGTGTTTTGTTTACTTGACATCACCATACTCACACTTCTCAGTTGAATTCCAGGACATATTTTTCTCTGATTTGTGCTAGGTTTTCTTTCTTCTGCCTAAGCTGGACGTAAATTTGATGCAACAAGCATGTCCCCATTCGGTAATCATGTTTAGATGCCCTTAATAAAATAAAACAGTTCCAATTTAAATTCTTACCTCTATATTATCTAGCGAAGGGTTAGGACTTGTATACAGCATCTGCTGCGTGAGACTGGCCATACGACTGTATGCAGACAGCGTCGTTGGCCGACCCTTACACACGACCTCTTCGGAGCTATTGTACTCATGGTCATGTGATCTCAACCTCGATGCTGTGTGGTAAATGACAAAGAATTGAAATCTCAATATTCTATAGTAAATCCACCAAGAAATGTCAATAAAGCATATATGTCAAGGTATTATCTATGTAAGATGAAAAATGATGGTTTTCATAAAAACAATATAGTGAACACAGAACACCTTAGTTTGAAACATTCCTTAATAGCATCAAATTACTTTAATTTTCAGACTAAATGACTGAAGACTGGTCATTTTCTTGGCATGTGCCAGACACTAGAAAACGGTGGTGTGATAATCAAAATGATTACAATTTTCATATCTACTGACACAATTTTTATATTTGATTATAATCTACATATCAATAAAATAAATATCAGATGTAGGATATTCATCTACAACTCTCTACTTTCATATAGCTATTCACTTACTCATTATACACTGTACATGAGCACTTTGTACAATGGACACAATTCTATGCAGAAGTAAAACAGAACAAATTATACTCACCAACTTGCTGTTTTCTCAGCAACTCTGTCTCCTTTTCTAGTCTTTCTTTATCTTCCTACAAAACAGGGACAAGATCCAATGAATGTGCAGAGTACAGTTATTCATCAGTAGTCAGGAATATCATTTTAAAAAGTGGAAATATTTTCATATCAAAATAGTGGTTTCTGAGAAAAGACTGTAGATAATACTCAGTATTTCTTAATTAAGTTGACACATAAAAAAAACCTTTTTAAAAAGTTTAAAAACATTGCATTCTTCTTTGAATGGTGAATAGAAAGCACAGCAAAATATGCAATTAAAAATGTTCTCATTAAAAATAATAATCTAATAAACTTTATAAATGAATAACTCTTTATTTACTACTTTTATGTTGTGTAAGTGCACTTTTCCTTATTTCCTGAAGGCATTTACTTGTCGTTCGTATAGGCTTCTAGAGTTGTTATTCTCTTATTCGAATTAAGAACACTGTAGTTCAGAAGGATAAAATTACAGGCTCACTCATATATCCAGCAGCAAATGCCCCCAGAAATACCCCACTCTTTTTTCTTTTTTTTAAAATGCACACTGCTAAATGCTCAAATAAAGGAGAGTTTGCCCAAAGTTGCACAGAGAAACTTGTGATGTAATATTTTGTGTGGTTACTTTACGACAATTTGAGTGGTCCACACATTTTTTCCGCCAGAAGGCTAAATAGATGATTTTTGCCTCAGGATTTTTTTTGGCCACCTCTTATACCATTCATTTACATGCAAAAAAAAAAAACCACACAGGATTTGCTGTTTCATATGTGAACAAGCCTTAAGAGGAAAGTTAGCTCACCTTCGATAGAGTATCAAAGCTAAGGAGAAACTTGCAGTAGATACTATCCAATTTGACTCTGCCTTGTAGCTGTGAAATAAAGATCAAAACATGCATCAAAGATTACAATATTTGCCAGGAACTGACATTAAACTATTGCTTCCTACCAATGCAGCCCATACTCTAAATTAGATCTCTTACCTCAAACTATACAACCCTCACCACATTTCTTGGTGCAGTTTAATGTTTGCTTTGAATATGTATGTACGAGTATGCACCTTGTGAATATACAACACTACACATATGATAATTTACTTGCTAGCTAAATGTGTACATATAGAACATCTGCAGATCAACTGTATCAAAAAAGAATACCATAGCTCTTGAATAAACATACCTGTTACGAAATAGAAACATTTTTCTCTAGCTTCAAATATCAGTATTATAATGATTGTTGTACAAATACAAACACAAATACAAACTAGATGAATCTTCGACCACGCATGGTCGAACTTTATGCCTCCGCCATTACCAAATAAGAAATAAATGGCACTTCATGTTGATTTATTTTTATTTAATGACATAATGACATTCACAATGACATCGTTGACCTTGTGACCCCCAAATCTAATGAGAGCATTGCCCTTTCCATATGCATACATGAATCAAGTTTGTTGAACAGTCAAATGGCTACTGAGTTATCACAAGAACGAACCATTTCTATGTACATAATGACCTCTATGACCTTTGACCTTTGACCTTGAGACCCCAAAATCTAATCAGATCATTTTCCCTCCCATATGCATACCTGTGCCAAGTTTGAGGTTGATCAGTCAAATGGTTGTTGAGTTATGGTGAAAACAAACCATTTCTATGTACATAATGACCTCTATGACCTTTGACCTTTGACCTTATGACTCCAAAATCTAATCAGATCATTGTCCCTTCCATGTGCATACACGAGCCAAGTTTGAAGCCAATCTGTCAAACGGTTCTTAAGTTATCGCGCGAACGAGCCATTTTTATGTGTATTATTACTCCTATGACCTTGACCTTTGACCTTGAGACTCTAAAATCTAATCAGATCATTGTCCCTCCCATATGCATACACGAGCCAAGTTTGAAGTTGATCTGTCAAACGGTTCTTAAGTTATCGCGAAAACATAATGCCTCTGGCAACCACCTACGGTGGGCGGAGGCATAAAAAATAATGATTGTTGTACATGTTCTTCAGGATGGAGTTTACTAAATAAAGATCCATTCTTTGTCACAGTGAAAAAGAAATTACCTGTTTTATTTATTTATTTATTTATTTATTTATTGAGTCTTTACTACACAGGGTAGCTTCATCAGTAGTTAAAACACTGATTTTCATGAAGGCCCTGGACAGTTTCATTGTCTCAAAATTGTCACAGGAAACTACTTTTTGGATGTGACAAAGAACTGATCTTCAACTATAAAAAGATTAGGATGATAGCTAATTGTACAACTAATACATGGACTTACTGCTTTGGGAATGTGAAGCAAGTCTGCTACTTTATTCCATCTCTTGTTATTTGTGATAGTCTTGAGTCCACCCTGCTGTGCTACTACTTGAGAGAACTCCACTAGGTCTATCTCATAGCCTGATATCTGATGAAAGCCAACATAAAAAGGGTTTTATGGGACTAGTCAACATACTTTGAATGTTCATAGACAGCCCAAGACAATAATGCATGAGAATGAAAAAGAAAGAATGAGAGCAGGAGAAAATTGCTTACAGACTACATATTACCCAAGGCAAAAAGGACATGAACTTATCATATTCAATACAGAGTTACCGGTAATACCTTTCTGGCTGTCAACAACAATATGATATTGCTTTTATATTATCATTTGGGCAAGTCTGAGCTTTTTAGTCCAATGTATTACCAACAAATCTAAGGTTTTGGCATAACTAATCATTACATTTGTAAGCCCTGCTAGAGTTTAGAGGCTACATATTATTAATTAACATGATACTTTGAATGCCAGTTGATGTTCGCAATGTAATAATACTGGGTAACTTTATGGCACACCAAATACCTCAGACTTGCTTGTTTCCACTGTAATCATGCTATTCTCTGATTTCTAGTGAACTAATAAAAACATTTGATCTCAGTAGAAAATTACAACACATGATATAACATAACAGAACATGGTGTGTCACACAGAAAGCTACTTTTATCTTGCAAGCATAATTGATCATGTGACAATCCTTTCCCTTCTAGACTTGTTTGATGTGTTTCATGCTGTATGATTATGATGCTACCATACAAGCTTCCCTCATGTATCATAAATGTCAAACACATACGTTTACAACTACCCTTCAGGCTCGAGCCTCGAGTCACTCTGCTTGACGTAATATGGATTGAAATCATATCAGAAGGGCATTATGTCAGAACATGCATCAACATGAATGATGTCTGTGTACCCTGGCTTTGATTATGAATGTGCTCCTCACATCCCTTCCCCATCCCTCCCTTTAACTGACAATAACATTCAACAAGATACTTAAGTCTGACAGTTCTCATAAATAAATACATAAATAACTATGCGAATTAACCAATAAATAATTCAAATCAATGAATAATAAAATAATGAAATATATATAGAAAAAACAAATAATGAGAATTGCCTCCACGCTGTCTTATCACTCATAAACTTGTTTCTAGAGGCAAAATATTTTTCACCTAGTATTGAAGACAAATCATATGAGCAGATATTCATTATTACATCCTTCTCAAGCAGATGAAGTCATATTTACTGTCTTCTTACCTGTGGAGGGTAGTATGCTACCTTCTCTCTCTCCTCAAGATGTCTCTTGATACATGCTAATTGTTTGCTTCTTGATTTCCATCTAAAACAAACAAATCAAAGTCACTGAACTTAATAATACTGATACTAAAGTGCAGCATAATGCATTTAGGATAAATGAAAATTATATTTCACTCCATTTCACCAAGTCTAACCTTCAATCTTGAGTCAATATACTTTCTTTACGTCTGATTACTACTTTGTGCTAATATCCACTTCCAAAGCACCATTTTCAAGGTATCTAATTTTGTTGTTTTCTTGGGCATGCTATCAGAAACCTTCCTGAAGTAAACTTTAATTCTACATTCCTGGAATTTGACTGAAATAAAACAATACAAAAGTGCACATACAATTTTAGTTTTCCAAGATGTTTATTACAACCAAATGTGAAATTTCAGATGGCAAATAATGAACATGTATTAAACATGTTTCATCCCGAAATCAATTTTCATGAAAAAAAAATTCTATTACAGAATTACTTCATAATTAATCATTTCAATATGGAGGGTTTTCTTTATACAATCAGAAATGTTGACAGCTCATATTTCATCTGTCATTTCTTCCATGACTGCTTTTATTTGAACTGGGCAATTACCAAATATGAATTTTGTTGCTAAATCAACATCACACATGGTGATGTATGCAGACTATTGGAGGGTGCAATAAAAAAACATATCACTGCATCTTACCTGTGCATTAATCTGTGAATATACTGCACTTCTGTTGTGAATCTGGTGTTTGCATGAAGCTTGCATTCAGGCTTTACAGAGAGACAAAAAAAGAGAACAAAGCATGCCTGTCAATTTGTTTGAACAGTGCTTATAAGTCAATCACTGTCATCAGACTTTGGTTTGTCATCCATGAATGAGCGTCCCTCATCTGGAAATTTTTCCAATGTTTTGGTTCCGCATATAACGTTGACACGAGGAAAGAGCAAGTCAACAAATTTTGTTCTGCATTGTGTTCCTGGATGTTCTTTTCTTTTAAATTAAAGGGGGAAAGTCTAATGCAAAAAATATAAAGACAGGGAGTACTGTAAATGCAGAAATATTCGCGGTACTTTAATTTTCATGAATTTTGTGCTATTTTCGGCAAGTGGTAATTCTAGAACTCGCGAAAATACTAGCAGAATTTCATATGCATTGAAATATTAAATCTTGCACTTTTGTGAGTGAGTAATTATGCAGTGTAAATTTAAGAACCTGCAAATATGTTCTTGGGTCGCTCAGCGCGAAAATTTAATCACACAAAAATAACAGTGCTCACAGTACATCAAGCTACAAAATATACACTGCATTTCTGGAAACACATACAATCTGCTACTGCCTGTGGAAAGAAGATAGGGCATTAACAATAAGCAGAAAGTTTGCAAGTTAATGCTTCTCTGACAATGCTATGTCCAAGATATGCTTACCTTCCAGCCATCTGGTGGAATAACCCTGCACATCCCATACTCATTAAGCTGGTCTGCGATGGACTCCAAGTATGCCATGGGATCACTCCATTCCTCAGCACTTGGTCTCAGGACCAGTCCCTCCTTCACACCGTCCAAGAACTTGGAAGGTCCAGTCTGTACTGGGACTTCCTCTTTGGAACTCTTGAATGGAGCCAGCCCATTCTTTGTCTTGGCCCGGCTGCGCCTTGGAGACTGACCTTGAGCTTTCTTCTGCAGTTTCTGCAGTGCTGTTTCCGATGAGACCTTTAGTGGCAACAGTTCTTTGTGGTTTTTTAGAAGAAGTGGGTTCCTGATTTTGTTTGGCCTAGGTGCAGAACTGTCCTCTTCTTCCCCATCTTCTTTGATCTTTAATTCAGTTAGCTTCCTCTCAATTTCATGATTGAGATGGGCCTTTGGACAGATCATACTGTCCTTCCTGAGAACATTATTATTAAGTGTACAGTTTGTGAGAGGTATTGTGAGCTTCTTGCTAATTCCATTTGTTGACAGGATGGTGTTGATCGCATCAGCCTTATCCACTCTGGAGTCATCAAGTTTAACTTCTGCAGCCTGTACCCTGTCACGAAGCATCATGGAACTGTTTCTGAGTTTCCTAGAACTACGTCTTTTCAAATCTTTCAGTTTCTTCTGCCTCTTTGCTGTCTTTAACACTTCCTCAATAGCACCCTCAAAGGCCAAATCCCTATCACCATTCTTGTGTCGTGATCGTGTCCTTTGGGAACAATTCTGAGAATGACAGGAGCATTTCTTCTCCTTGCGTTCTCTCCTGGATCCTTTCAAAAGCTTGATCTGACTCAGAAGAGTGTGGCCATTAGGAGCATCATCAAGTTCATCAAGGAGATGATTTGACCCATTTATGACTTCACCTGAACATCTTTCATTCTTCAGTCTCTGTGATATCCTTGGACGTCTGTCACCATTCTTGTGGTTGTTCTTATGATTCTCTCTCCTCCGACTGCTGTTCTTTGCTTTTGAGGTAGCAATGATGGGGCTTTGGTCCTCATTTTTGTCTAGTCTATGATTAACAATGTTGTTCTTTGAAGGCACACAGTTTCTGCTAGAGGATCTTCCTGAGGATCTGGTCATGTTGGGTCTGACAGAAGAAGACTTCCTGTCAGTCATCTGGGCAGCATTCCTGCTGGAGTGGTGGTTGTTTGTCTGGCAGCGTTTGTTCTCCCAGGGTACAATGGGGATGAGAGGGGGTGGATGCCTACTGCGCTGGACTGCCAGGATAGGTGGAGGCACTGGAGTCAGATTGGGCGGTAATTGCTGAGGACCATTGCCAAGGATGTTGTTCTGGTTGGACTTGAAAGAGTTGCGAAGATTTTTATTTAGTTTGCCAGAAGCCTGAATAAAGGACGAAAAATAGGATAAAGATCTGTTACTGACCAGCTCCCCAATATTACCTTTGAACAGAATGGCACTATCTTTTCAAGTATCTTCATCTCCTTAACTCCTTGAAATTAAAACTACAGGTAGCATTACCCAAAGAATGGCATTGACTGCAGAAAGTACTTTAAAGATAAACCTGTCAATACTGAAAAGCCCTCTGCCTTGTATCTACTAATATCTTCCTGCAATGCTTCCATGTTCTTTCTGATCTCATGAAAGGCCTTAGACACAGTCCTCCCTTGACACACAGAAATTACAAGCAAGGCATTTTGTTTTCTCTGTCTTATAAACCCCTGAAGAGCATGATTGCTTTCCTCTCACCTTAAAATGCCTAGCATCAAGTCTAAGCCTCCTCTCCCTGATATTCATCTTCTGTTGCAGCATAGTGGGTGATGCCATGGCCGCTGCCTTGGCCAGTCTGGGAGGTGAGGTCTTGGTGCCCCTGGGCGGGGTTGCAGTGGGAGTGGCAGGGGCAGAGTCATCTCTGGGAAGGGGCTCGATGCCTGGGATGGCGATGTCATTGTTGTCACTTCGCAAGGTGCTGGAGGCACTCCTCTTGCGGCCGGCCAGTTGCTTTGGCATAGACTGCAGGAGGGTTGGTATGGGTTTGCTTTGCACTTTGAAGAGATCCAAACTAGGAGGTAGAGCTGGTGTGCCTACAGGAAAAAAAAATGATGAGGCATTTCTTAGCAAGTTAAAAAATATATCCATAAAACCTCTCACTGATTCCTCCTACCACCTCTCTTCTCTTCCCACTCTCCTTCCAATCATCCCAACTTCTTAGATATTGCAAAACTTTTCCTAAATGCAAACTTGATTTTTTAATAATCTGAAAGTTGAATGAGTGGTATGTCAGCAGAGGAGCTGCATAACATCCCTATGCTTCTATATAGACAATAATGGTTATCTCTCAATGTAGATATACCATGAGACAAATTTAAGGCTAAAAGCTGCTTTATGATGTCACATATTATCGATTCAATGTAACAGACACTTCCCTTTCCATTTTTCATTTCTTCTTAGGATATATTCATGTTTTTTTCTGATGGAATTTCACATAATAAATAATTCAGGCTGATGACAATCACTTGAACTGTGTGAATTAAGGCATGAGCTCAAAGCATGCACTCTACTCCACTTTTAACAAGTCATGATATCATCCATGCTCTCTTTCAAATCTAATTGAATAATATTGTTTTCATTCTGACTACAATCAACTTTGGGAAACCTCATTAACCAGTCATGATCATTTTATAGATAATGATAAGCCTGATGTTTGGAACTCAATTCGGTGCACCGACTCATCCCATCCAGCCTTGCAAGTGTAACAAGATCTTGACTGTTGTGGCTCATGGTGTTGATAACTGTTTTTAATTGTTACCATGGTAACATCAGTCACTAGATGGACATAGACAGCTTTCACTCATATGATTCATCACATGACCCTGTCTCTGGGTTGGATGTTTAAACTTGCAAAGTCATTCAACTTTGTAGGTACGGATGGATATGAAAATGAGTGTGGATAAATGTAGTAGGTAGCCTGGAAGCAGGTGAATGAATGCATGCTGCTTCTGCTCTTCCTCTTCCCCCTGCTCTTGCTCCTCTTCCCCCTCTCGTCTCCCTCCCTCCCCGCCCTTCCCTTTCCTCCCTCCACTCCCCCTCCTCTTCCTCCTCCTCCTTCTTTTTCACCTTTTCCTTCCTTTTCTTCTTCGTCCTCTTCATTTTTTCCCATTTTTTTGAAATTCAAACATTAAAGATGATGAGAAAAAAACCTGACTTTACTTGAGAATACTTAGGATATGTTTAAATCTGCAAAGTCCTTAAACTTTCGATGTACGTGAACATGAACTGAATATTTGGATAGATAATGTAACAGACAAATGCATAACATGTATCTGGAAGGTATGTTTGCAATTTTGACGATCGATATGTATGGAAAAAAAAATATCTTCACTCTTTCAAAAATGTTTATTTAATTTTAAGAACAGGTTCTCCAAAAGCTTCTAGAGATATGTACTAACAACAATATGTATCTTCAAAACTGATAAACATTCTATACCTTCTTCTGAAAGAAACTCTCTAAATTCCATATACAGTTTCGGCCATTGGGGTGTCATCTACAAAAATGTGACGATTCTCTCTCTCTCTCTCTCTCTCTCTCTCTCTCTCTCTCTCTCTCTCTCTCTCTCTCTCTCTCTCTCTCTCTCTCTCTCTCTCTCTCTCTCTCTCTCTCTCTTAATTTCAGAAATATTGTCTCAACATAAAGCAAAAAATCAACAATAATTCATGCCTACGCAAGCTGAACAAGGAGAGAGATCCATTACAAGAAATATGAATCAACTTCCAATACAGGATAGAGGAAATGAATTCCAATTTTAGAAATAACACTGTGAAGAGTCTTTTGTGAAAGTGAATGTTCACACTTCCGGGGCTGATTATGCTTGATTTCTCGTGGACCGTGACTCCCATCCTGTCTCACGTACACTAGCTGTGTTCAGACTATAAACCGTGATTATGAATTGCAACAGAAGCCCAAGGACATCCACAGGTACCAGGCAGTGGTATACAAATATGTACAGCCGTGAGAGCGTCTGGTTGGAAACTATGGTACCCGAAGTAAGGCGAATGCGACAGTTTTCCTGATGGGTGCAGCCCCGAAGGAAAATAGTCGCATTCGCGTAACTGAGGGCGACATAGTTTAACCAGACCCTCTCACGGCTGTATATATTTGGTTTATATCCGTCATCTTTAGTAAAAGAGCAGAATTCGCACTCTTAAAATCAGAGATTCTACATCTATAACACAAGCGCTATTGCAGTGTTTGCACTGCGCGGATCTAAATACAAAATAATGACATCATCATCATGCTTTGGCATCTAACAATAGGCACACGCAAATTAATGTCTTCACAATCTAATGCGCTTTTTGAGTGTGATGTCATACGCCGTATATAGTATCCGTGAATAGTAGTACTATTAACGGCTCGTGACGTCAGATGTTACCCTCCATGGCAAATTTGCTCATTTGCATGAAGCTGGTGGGAACTATATTTTATCACATGATGCGCATTGGACCAATCAATTTCAGAGATTCTTATGACGGATATAATTATATATATATCTCTATGGTCTCGACGAACTATTAACGGCTTGTGACGTCAGATGTTACCGTCCATGGCAAATTTGCGCATTTGCATGATGCCGGTGGGAATTGTATTTTATCACATGATGCACAATGGACCAATCAATTGCAGAGATTCTCATCATGACGGATATAATTTTGATTATCCTTCAAGGTATAATCACACAACATGTTTCACCAATATGATGTACAGTCACAAGAGCAGTCCACACTGCCAGAGTGTACAAGGATACCCTCTGTCTAAAGGATGAAAATGTTTGCATATGGAAATCAGGAGTGAATGCAGAGCAATGAGAACACTCTCTTTTTGTCTCTCACTCTGTCTCTATCCCTCACTCATTCCTTCTCTTTCTCTTTCTGTTTTTTCCTCTCCCTCTCTCTATTTCCCTCTCTCCCACCCATGTGAATAGTGGTATATAGTATTACCTCAGCTTGGTTACATGCCAAGAGAGTTTATATCATCACTACAATGAGGGATTCCCCCTCTCTCTTCTAAAAGTTGCATCAGCTGAGAGTCTCAAGTGGTGGGACTAAAAAACTTTCTATCACCATTGCTATCCATTCATTTTGACATCTAAGGTGTCTAGGAGGAATATTAGGGGTGTTGCTAGCTCCTAATGTTGCAAACCATTGAGGAGTAGTGCTGTGAGATATATCTCAGACACACATGTGTATTTTTAGATGTGATGTGTTGTAACTGAATGAAGAATACAAACTGATGATATCATTCAGGCTGAAACCCTTGCCTCAAGGAAAAGCATTTAAACACATGGATACGATGCCTAAAAAGGGCTCATTTATGACAAGAAAACATCCATTTTATAACAATCAGCTTGAGTTCAGTTCACTATTTGAATCTTTGTTTCAATGCCGAAAAGCTTGCAGTAGAGAAGTCCTTCAAGTAGCTGGCAACCCAACTTTAGTCCTTCAGAGGACTCAATGGCTTTTCCAGAAGAACAGAAAACTTACGGAATAGACCAAATACATGATAGCATCCCTGTCTATAAAACAAACATCAATACATTCATTCTGATGCTGATTCATGATCAAACCACTACTTAATCAAGAGCACACCCATTCTACATCAGTCAGCTGACAAACATTTGGGTACAGTTCACACTTGAATCTTTGTACCATTGCTAGTACCATGTAGCAGAGTAGTCTTTCAAGCAGTAGGTATCATAGAGGATGTCAAATTGGTGCCCTTCACAGGTCTGAACAGCTTTATAATAGTTTCTAGGATTTCAGTCTATAGAGAAAATATCATTATATGAATTCCAAAGATAAAGCAAGATTAAGCTCTTGCCGAGTGCACACCCATTTTACAACAATCAGCTGATAAACATTCTAGTTCAGTTCAGGAGTTCAGTTTACACTTGAATCCTTGTCCAGATGCCAATATCTTGTAGTAGACTAGTCCTTCAGGCAGTTGTTGTCCCAGAGGATGTCAACTCGTCACCCTTCGGAGGCCTGAATGGTGTTTCATTTACCAAATCAACATTGACAGGTTATCCAGGCAAGTCACTCCCTAGTATCCAAGGCAACCGCAGAGCTGCTGCCATTTGTTGCCTTGGTGAGAGAACTGGCACCGACACTGTGAAAGGAGTCTTCCAGGGAGCTATGGACTTCCTGATACTCTGTCATCACTTAACTCTCAGTCAAGAGTTCACAAGTATCTAGCACATGTTTTGAGGGGTTATATGTATCATGGTGCCTATCATCTTGAGACCAATTATTGCGATATGTTTGGGGAAGGACAAAAAGGAAAGGGAGATGAATCCCTCATCCTTCTGCTAATACATATTCCCTGATCATGAGATGGCATGTGCACTTGAATTTCTCGTTGTTATCAGAACTGTTTCTGAACCATGATATTGTTTATAATTTTTATAATAGAATATGTCAAAGTTTCCTACCTCTTTTAATTATGTACAATATTTCTATTCAATTCATGTTCATTTACACTTCCCCTCAGCATCCTGAAATCTTTGTAATGGATAAATATGTCATTGTTGTGAAATTGGATACTTCACAGTTGAGTGCAACTATCTGTATTTACAAAAATCATGACATACCTTGAGCAGTGAGGTAATGTATACTTTACCCAGTATTTACAACTTTATGATAGAAAAAATCATTAAACCATAGAAAAAAAAAAATCATTAAACTATTTTCAATCATTTTGTATTGAAAATTATTACAATACACTCTATTTGCTCCTCACGAAAACTCTGAAGCTTGACTCTTCATTTACACTCTAGTTCTTGACAGGTTTAATGAAAACATTCTCTATCAAAAGGAGACTATAAAATCTTTTCCTGGAGTATTTGGTGCAGTATATCAGAACAAGGATAATCTAAATCTCCCAATGGTTAAAGGGAGCTAAAACCCTGGGGAAAAATTAACTTTAATGAAAAGAGAGGATACAGAGAAGCAATGATTTGAAAAAAAAAAAAAAAGAGTTTCATCAAAATCAGTTACAAAATGAGAAATTTACACAAAATTTCATATTTTCTCCATTATGTCTAAAAATGCTGCTTGTCTCTTTTCGAACTCAACATATGTTGTGTCAAATACATTTTCCCATGATATATCTTGAGCTAAGGAGGAGACATGCTGCACCTTGAGATATAGGCTAAAGGAGAAAATATGGAATTTTGTGTACAAAACATATCAAGAGTTGTTCACAAAAACCTGCCATTTTGAAGCAACATTGCCAATTTGAGGACAGCCACAAAAAGTAAATCCAGACTTTTCAAACTCTCATTACTTTCTCCTTTTGTAACCGATTTTGATGGAACTTTTTGAAATTGTTCTCTCTCTATCCTTTCTTTTCATTAAAATTAATTTCCCCCCCCCCCCCAGGGTTTTGGTTCCCTTTAAATGTTATGCCTTACCTCGGAGACACAGGAATGTTAAGAAGTCTTCAGTTGAAGGGCAGTGATTGAAGATGCTACAGGATTTAGTAGAGCTCATCATATCTCCATTCTTCACCTTGGAAGGAGTGCAGCCAGGACTGTAAGCCTGAGGATAGGCAAACTTGCGCTGGGCTTGAACCTTGGCCCTGCAGGTAGAGCAGAGAGAGAAAAGAGTAGATAAGTGATTGAGGAGAGGGGGAGGAGGAGACAGAGGGAGAGAATAAAACAAGGGCAAGAGATTGAGGGATGGTTGGGAAGTAACAGACAAATAAAAATATGTTGGAGATTGAGGTGTAAAATCCTCTGCGCAACAATGAAAATAACTCTTTTTGTACACGTTTCTTGGAGCCATGTATTGCATCTTTCAAAATAAAAAAATATCAGATGAGCTATGCTACATTCTATGCTACATTAGTGTAGTTTGGTGAAGTACATGTATATGCCCTATCATGCATCCATACATTATTTATCCATGACCTATAAACTGATCATGAAAAGAATAACAACTATGAGGAATGTCATAAAAGCAGCTTTATTCTTTGAAAGGCTTCATGCATGTCCTTTCGTGATTTCATACTTGATATATTGCAGGGTTATCAACAGGGACTTTTTAGTGATGGTCAGTGAGTTAGTTAAGGGCGAGTAGTCTTAAAATCCGAACATGTGTACATCAGCTGATTGCAATGCCTTGGCCCACAGGCCAGGCGAGGCAGAGTTTGTTGTGACTTGATGTTGGGCATGAAGAACATTGCGTACATAATAAAGAGCTAGCTGTGAAATTCTTCATGCACTTTCATGTAAATAGCTTAAAATGTACATATTTTTCATTGAATCTGCTGGCTTAACCACAATTGCATATTTGTAGGTAAAAAATCGTAGCATTTTCCTTTGCCAATGGAAAAATTAGTGCCGGGCAGACGGGTGTGATATTACATTGAGTGCCGGTCAGAATTTTTGAGTGATGGAAGGTTCCAACCGGCGCCGACCACCATAGTGAAAATGCTGATATAATGTGTAAATCATAATGATTATTTTCTCTGACAGGGAGTTTCCAGGAAAAAATATGAATGGCTTCTCAAAGACTGTATCAAGGTCATACATGTAGAGCTTTAAATTGTGTTTTAATTACTGTATCACATTCATCACATTCCCCCGACAAATAAAATACAAGATGGTTCTCAGTCCTTTTTTTTCTCTCTCTCTCTCTCTCTCTTCATATCATGCCAATATACCTCACATCTCATGTGCAGCTTCATGTCATCTTCCTTTCCATACTGTTCATATGGTGCAAAATGTTATAACAAAGCTAGCAAGAGAAGCATGTATGTGATTTCATATAAATCAATATCAGTGAAACATGATTCAAGTGAAAATCTGGTTCAGTCAGTTTACAGAGGCACAAATGTATGAACATGTACTCTTTTACAAAGATTATGTTTGTATGCAAGTCAAGTCATACGTCTTGATGAAAATGAGTTTGACCAAGTCTGGTGTTTGTATTTAGGTCAACTATCCTTAAGTAATTAAAGGGTATATCCCACATTCTCTGGAATTTGTTAGCCCATTGATACTGAAATCTTTCATTCTCATTTAGCTTCAGACAGGAGCCCCTTGATCCCCATATGGGTTTATAAACAATATAATTTGAGACAGTGGAGAATGGGGTGGTATCGGACGAGTTGAGGGTGGGCTCACTTTGCTTACACTCTGTGTAGCTTCTCCCTGTGGAGGTACAGACAAACAACATGTTACTCATTTTGGCCCAACCCATAATCCCATAGACACCACTGCCCTGACACCCATTATGCACATAAGGACCTATGATAAAAATAGAAGCTCAGGTGTTGATGTCTGTCCTATTGATTTCACTGCATGTATCCAGACTTGTTTACCTGAACTTCGGTAAGTAGGTCAATTACCCTGCAAATCAACAATCTAGGTCACTGGGGTCATATCTTTCACTCGGGGAAGCTAGGGCACAGACAGGGAATTTGAAAGACATTAACCCGTTGACTCCTGAATTCTCCCATTTCTGTGAGTTTAGTAAAGGGGCCTCCAAGTTCCTGATTGGTAAAAGGTTGTAAGTCTAAAGCTCTTGGACAATGCCTGAAGACAAGTTCTACTACACTTGTTTTCAGGAATTGACCTATACGAAAGATACAGGGGCATACAATTTACAGTATAGTATTAGTCTAATCCATAGAACCAAATACAACCATAAAAGAGGGGACGGCCATGGGTAACAAAGCAAAGTTCAAACACACACGTTACAAATTTGACATGGGGGGAAAAAGACTTTGTTACAGGAGAAACAAGTCTTTGCCCCTCCCCCTTCTCCAACACACACACAGACACATAAAAAAGCTAAATATTCCTATCCAATGTGTGAAAATCTGTGAAAAGGGGGCACAGTTAAAGTGATTACACAATGGTAAATTTTTTTTGGATATATGATCGAGAATAGTATTCTAAGAAAAATTACATTAAAAATATGATGATTTTCAATCGAAATCAATGCATTTTGGCTAATTTTCTCATAAAAAGTCAAGAGTTGACCAAAAAATTTGAGTATGAGGTATGACGTCAAAGTGGGTACCCAGCTTCGCGCATTGCAGTTGTGCTGCGCGCTAGACTGTACAATATGTATTATACCTTGCGCGCATTTTGTTAGAATTGCGCGACATGGTACCCACTTTGACGTCATTTTGACGTCAAAGTGGGTACCCAGTTGAAACTGGGTCACAGCTGAGGGGTGAAAAATATCCTGAAATCTCATCACATTTGGGGGTTTCCTTGGCAACACGACTTTTTAAAAAACTTTAGGCAGATGATTTTCTGCTAATGAAATCATGCTCTTTTAAATGAACTAACATTGTTTCAGCATTGGGTACCCCCTTTAAGAAATACTATAGAATAGGCATACAGTATATCAATCTGTACATGTCTTCATTCATATTCATTTTTCTGAAATAAAAATATGCTGATTGTGAATATCGCACTGAATAAATTATTTTCTCTTTACTTAAACACCATAATCAACATGGTATATTTGACAGAAAAGATAAACAATTCAAATCTCCTTCATAACAATGTCAATTTATGAGTACACTATGCCTATAAAAATAACCATGGAAGAGACACTTCATCCGAGACCTGTATAAACACTGTCAATACGGATTTGATTGAAGTGTTTTATATGCAGCTTTAGAAAAGAAATAAGACAGCAATTTCCTGTTTAGTCATGCAGAATACTGAATCTCGTAAAGGTCTTTTCCGTAAGCCGTGTAGTATTGCTATTCCAGCAGGAAATGTCTCTAAATCTACAAATTGAATTAATATTCATGTAAACGAGTTAAAAATGAATTGGAATTAATCATTACATTGTAACTTAATTTCCGTTTCTCTTTGTGAAACAAGGAATATAATATTTAGAGTTGAATTATCTGGGTTTTGCAGAACCAGCTTACCTTCCGCAAAACTAGGCAATCAGCATTTGACCTTCTAACAACTTGCATGAAATATCTTCATGAAATATTGATGTAATTGCAATGATGTAATTATTCAAATTACTCTAGGTGTATTGAAATATTACTATTCTTCATGAGTGCAAATGAATTTATGCATAGGAACATTTGCAAGCAATATCATCTAATTGTTGCTCCAATGAAACAACAACAAAAAATCAGAATTGATTTTTTTTTTTAAATAAAAAAAAACTTACAGATATAGGTTCATGTACTACCTGAAATCATGTAGGTAAAGGCCTAGATCTCTGCAAGTTTTCCATATTCTTTTGAGAGATAATCAAACGCACACACTAAGGATTATAGGTAGATCTGAAGGCAGTTCATCAATGCAGCTGAGGAATAATTGGTTGGCAACTATTCATGAACAATGATAAAACTTTGTACTAGTTGACAACAACCTGATCTGATGAAAGTGTACTGTCTCAAATTATTGAATTTATGATATTTGTTTCACAGAAGTCTTCCCATTAAAGGCATGGGCTAACTTTGTCAGCAGCTGATTTTTAAAAATTCTCAAACCTAAGATGAAACATGTGTATGAGTAATGAGAACTTGTATTTGTACTCAAAAACCCTGAAACCAATCATAATTTGGAATGAAAAACTGTTAGTACGACGCAAACCGTGATCTAATTATTTATGGTCTCAGAGACGATAAATAAGAGGACCAATTTGCTCGAGTTAAAAAGAACTGTTATATGCCTCCCTCCGCGTGATACGCAAATACACACAGTACAGTCTGGTGAGCCATGCATGCATGCGCACTCCTTACGTCTAGTCTGTGCAACCGACCGTTATATATTTTTCAAACATTGGTTCACATTTCAAATATTTAAAAATACTTCCTGCGGATATTATACTTTGAAACTTTCAGACTGGTATCTTTACACTATAACTCTTATGTTTATCCCATTTTCAAGAAGCAAAATGATTTTTTTTTTAATTATAACAATGTTAACCAATGCCTTTAATCATGAATTTGTGTCATTTTTGTCTCATATTTTTGCCTTAAGTTTAACATCATGCAAAAAATCCTCTCCACAATCAAATTAGTTCAAGAAAAATCCAGACAACTCGTCTTCAATTCATCAAAAAATAACTATCACCTACTATAAGTATAAAGAATTACAAGACAATATATATGCCTACAGAATACTTTCCCCTGCAATTTTGAAAAAAAATGTGCCCTAGAATATTCTACCATTCCACATACTGACACTATTCCTGAAAGCTTAATCATTATTTTTCTGCCGATCAATCAGCGCAAAGCAAAATTCAACAACCTGTTACAGCACATTTTGGTAAATTGCACATTTTGGTAACAAAACCAAAATGTGCAGTTACCAAAATGTGCAGTAATATGCTACTGCATATTTTGGTAACTGCATATTTGGGTAACGAAGCTTTGTGACCAAAATGTGCCGGTAGTGCACCTATACCTGCCGGGACTCTACAGTTACCAAAATATGCAGTAACATAGTGCTGTACATTTTGGTAACTGCACATTTTGGTTTTGTTACCAAAATGTGCTATAACACACCCAACCACATACTTTCTACTATAAGAAATGGATGGTAATTTTGTTCTTGCTGGCTAAACTGCTTTTCCATTCATCACTTGCACATTGCATTTGAGAATGATTGTCCAAAACATTTAAGGTAAAAATGGTCCATAGAGATACAAGCAAATCCTTAAAGTTGTAGAAGTGGATAAAGTTTTAAACAATGTTTGAATAAATTGTCCAAATATCAGAAACCACAGAGTCAATAGTTTCATGCTTGAAAATCAAAACAATGTGAAATGACACAGGCATCACAAAGCTACCATGATACAGCTGCTACGTCAGATAATCCTGAGGAAAGTAGAGAGTCAGTAATCAGTATCCTTCTTGGCTATCCTAAAAGTATCACACTATCCCCAGTGTAAACACCCCATTCACACATGACAGACATGAAAGTATGCAAACACAAGGGGTATACAGTCTGCTGTGATAAAGCTGCTACAACAGACCATCCTCAGATACACACCAGAACTAGGCATTGAACAACCTTAAATACATGGACGTATCCTGTTTAGGATATGGGTCTGTCCATAAAGTTGGGGTACTTTTGAGCCATTTTTTCTTTAATCCCCTATAATCCAATGAAATAGTCCAGTTAGAATTTTCTTAACTACCCTAAATTATCTTGTGTGAAAATAAAAAGCATCTGAAAATCACAAACCTAGTGTTCCACAATGTATTTTGGAATAATTACACAAAAACGACGTTGTGGATGTAACAGGACACCGTGTCCGTGTTACATCCACAACTCCTCATTTTGCACATGTAACAGTAAATATGTAATGCTTTTGATGATAAATATTTGCCTGCTTAGTATGGGCTCTCTATCTAATTCAATGCAACAATAACTGCAATGAGGGTGTACTGATTTCCAGAGTTATTGATGAAAGTTGCAGAAATATCATGGTGTCCCGTTCATCCACAACCTGTGACATTTGGTCGAAAACAAACATTCATAAAAAACTTGGGGAAGGTAGTAAGCTTCTGTTCAAAGATTTGCTTCATTAAGCCAGCCATGTAAAACACTGTAACCATGCATGTTTTAGTTATGTAACATATAATAGATGAGCTGGTATATCTAAAAAACGGTGGGTGTGGATGTAACATATTTTGAGCGGACACCACCATATTTTTGTAAATATTTTTAAAAATTATCACAAAACAATTCATCTGTGATCTTCAAAAGCTTCCTGGATGCACCAAATATATTCCTATAAAACAGCATAATTGTGTGAGTCATCATTTTAAAACTAGAATGATTAAACGAAAAAATGTCACGTTTAGGTACCCCAACTTTATGGACAGACCCATATGCATGTACAGTAATACAGCACCAATCGAAGTGTAAACACCTCCGTTCACATATGACAGACATGGAAGTATGTGACTTAAGGGGTCATCAGTCTGCCATGATACAGCTTGAACTTTCTCCAGGGGTCGAATCATCAGAGGGGGTGAGCATTTGGTTTACTTTACTCCTCCAAGACTCCATTTATCAACAACACAACAAAACAGGGTCGATGCACTTACTACTACGCACTCCACACAATAGCGAATGTGAAGAATGAAAATGTTCAAATTTTCTGAGAACCTAATGGATCATGGATAGTAGAATGCTGCCTTGCTGTGCTATGTTGGTTTGTGCGAACAGTAAGTAAGCAATGCATAAAGACACCGATCCTGCAAGCAACATGAAATTCCATTCAATGTTCAGATTATGATTTGTTTACACTGTCAACTAATAAGTGGTGGTTTATGTAAAGTCAAAGTAAATTCTTATTTTTGTCTAATACAAATAAATATCAAATTAAGAAATTTAAAGATCTACACATTTACTTCTGCCATCTAGTGTCTGCCTTTTTCTGACATGTACATACACGCAAGGAAGCCTAATTCATCCATCCATGCAAATAAAATGAAGCTTGAAGATACTATCCATACATCTGCATATCAATAAGGCTGTGGGCATACACATGTATTAACAGAATATTGTATGCATCTACATGTACAATCCAATGATTAATTCTGCTTAATAGTGAAGCTTCTTGCACTTGGAAGTTTTGCCTTACAGTCTCAAGGGAAATCATCCCATGGTTGTCTTAAGTGAAAAAACAGGGAAATTCCCTAACATCACAATCAATCTCTTATCTGCTCTAGCTGATAGGCAAGTATTCAGGTCGCACTGTCACAACATAAATTACAGTACATGAGGATAGCACATACCACTAAACCCAAGGCAGGCTGTATTGATAGCACAACATACCACAATTTCCTGAATACACATACACACAGGTTATCAGCATGCTGCCCCTGTCTTATCCCCGCTCAGTAATCGAAAAATTGGGGGCTGAGATATTCTTGATGACTCCATATTTCTAAGACAAGCATTCACATATTTGTGTGAATGTTACAAGAGAACATGATATCAAGAAACTTTTTAAACACTTAAAGAGATTTGGGCATTGTTTATAATGAATACTTAATCAGGAGCATCAGGATTAGGTGATGTAAATCATAATATAATACAGTGTTTGGTACTCTGAGGTACGAACTAAAAATCTACTGTATTGCTGAATTTTTAAATTTTTTTCAGCGCTATACCCTGGGTACACTACCAAAAGAATGTGAGAGTAATTTTTTTGTGTTTAATGCAAGAAGATTTTAATGAACTTTAGACATTTGTCATTATATGTCATCATGAATGAGGGAAAATGGGCTTTGGGATCGTTATCGCCGATCGTGACATAAAAGTTGCCTGACAATATTGCATAACTGTATTCTGATGGACGTGAGATGGTGCTACACAACATCGTACCCTGGGTTATGATGGTACCCCAGGTTATAGCATCCCGAATCACATAAAGATCATAGAATATCAGCTGTACACACCTATGTACTTCTCTATGTAACTAATGTAACTAGTGCGCCTCTCCCTATATTCTACTATTGTTTGTATTTGTTCTTTTGCTTGTTGATTCTGCCGAATAAAATAATAATAATAATAATAATAATAATAATAATAACTTAACATGTTTCCTTTGTTTGCTCCTCTCATTACCCAGGTATTTCACTTTGTTACCGACTAAAGCTACAGATTCATTTTTCATTTCATTTAGAGATGTACAGGCTTCACAGGATTTTGGAAGGGGGCATACTTCTAAAAGAATCACACAATATGTGATGTGTATTTATTACATAAACGTTATGTACAGTTTTGGTAGGCTCTCAAAAAACTATTTGACAGATTTCTTTGCTTTTAGCTGGTCAGTACCAAGACACATTTAGCAAAACTATGTTGTTGGTGGGTTTGTTTGTTTTTTTCCTTCTCAAGCTGAGTATCAAACAAATGAAAGATGAAAAATATACTGATCTTGGATATATTGTTGATATATTTTCACGCAAGGTGGACAATGTGAGACTATATTGAATCAGATTCATGCCAATTTTCTTGTTGCTACCATAGTTGTACATGGGCTCAAAGTATACATGTATGTCCACTGGGTTACAAGGGGTAGGTACAAGGGGCACAGCTAAATTGTGCCTGCTTCCCTCCATCTACCATTGAAGTTGAGAAGCATCGTGATGTGACCTTAGACTCATTCCCTCTATAGAAACTGGTGATGGATCATGTCAGTTTCTAAGGACATCTGAAAAGTTACAACTTGCCATCATCGTGAAAACATTTTGAAGTTACCTGCGAAAATGTACAAGGATTTTGTATTTGAAAATTCATGACTTTTTAGTCAATCCTATGCAAAGTACACAATATACATGTACCTGTGATATTGCCTTTTTCTTTAAGTGCATAAAACTGATCGGATATCACTTTTCAGAGAACTACCAGTAATAACTCTCATGAATATTACATTTACCTGGAGGCTATCATATAGAGGAAATCCATTTCAATGATCAGTGGAAACACACATCACAGGCTTGGATCCTCAACTTGTTATACTTAATTGATCAACAGGTTATCATTCCACCTAATCATGGAAAAGGTTATATTAATGGATCTGTCAAGCAACATATTCCAGTCAGCGGGATGCCTTTAATCTTTTCTATACTTTCAACTTCAAATGCAAGAACTATTTTGAAAGGACATGTGTCTTATGATTTATGTGTCGTAAAATTACAAACTCATGCTGCAAAGCTGGTTTTCCATAATTTCACCCATATTAATCACACTATATGTGAAGTTGAGAAATGTCTCTTTTTTTTCTCTCTCCTTCCACATATCGTTCATTTTCACGAAATGACAGATACGAGGAAAATCGCAAATTTTTCAATTTTGAGTTTTTTGCATTTTTTGACATCTTTCACTAACATCTTGAACCTCACAGAGTTTCAGACTGTAATAATGTTTAATTATGTAACTATGGCAATGACGTCAACAAGAAAATACCTAGTAAAAGGATTTTGTTTTCACGAAGTGAGGGTTTTCAGCTTCCCATATGCTTTACGTGTGCCGCTGAGTTCCGTCACTTCATGAAAAAAATAAAATTTGAATACATGATTACGCACAATTAGGTCAAAGCGCACTCATCAAGTCCCATTTGTTTAACAAGCACACGGCTAAGATCTGTCACTTCGTGAAAACAAAATCACAATGGGACCTTGAATTTTGTGTTTTCAAGAAATGACAGCAATGTTTACACCTCGTTTTCTTCTAAAATATAAAAGGAATATGCAAATGATTGATAATGAACACTGTCCAGAATATGCTCTATACGAGGATATGAAATTTATTCACCCTTCATACATTAAAGAGGTTGAGATTGAGGTGTGGAAACTTTGAAAGTAATTTACTCAAAACTAACTTTTTTTAAGTTGAGCGCTCATCCGACTCTTCGTGAAAACATGGACGATATATTGTCCCCTTCATACATGTAAAGGGACTTGTAAAGTAAAACTATTTCCACAAAGAACGGCAGAAGTTTGTCTTTTTCTTGAACACTGATTAGCTGTGTAATTTGCATGGTTAAGGGTTTATCTGAAAGTTCTCAGAACATTTCATTAACTTCTTTAACCCGTTGAAAACTATTAAAGCCAAAGATAGGGCGGGAGACTATGAGAAATGTGTGTTATAACAAAATCAAGTGATTTCTAACCTGTTGAGTTGTGTCATATAATATTCAAAAAGCAAACTTAGCTATATTCAAAGATTGGAATAATAATCCCTAATACTCTTTTAAATGAGAAAAAAAATGTACAAGCCTTTAACATCATATTGAAAATACAATATCACTTCGGTTTTCCAGAGATGAAAATTTGGATGGGGGAGATTACACTTTTTGTAGTTATTTGGATTATCTACACCACTGACTGGTTAACCTACAAAACTCCTGGCTGTCAGTATTTGACCTTCAAAGAATTTTCAAATGAAATCACCATGAATAGCGGATATGTTTGTAATCTTGCAATCATATCTCAAATACCTCATTTACATAACTGCAAACAAATCTCCTGTGAATTAAGGCTTACCTAAAGCTCCTAAAAACATTTTAGTGATATCATATTAATATCGGGCAGTTCCGGCTTGATCGGAAGCAAGGAAACTAAAAAACAAAGACAAAGACAAAATTTAGCCAACAATGAACAATTTGACATTTTATACAGAAAAAAAAACCTTGCATTCTAGTTGAAACCTGGTTAGTGTAGTGAGCTTGGAGACTAATAAGAAAGGAAATCCTGCTGAGCTCTTGAACACCTGAGATTGATTTCTCTCTGGGTTACCCCCCTCCACCAATAACCCAAGTCCTGTTCACATCTAATCCAAAATCACAATCACTTTAAGAAAGGGCCCATGTGAGAATGGGCACCAAGTAGTGCTCATTCTGTTCACATCAGATCAAACATAATGATCTAATGATCTTATACAGAGACTACTACAATAGTACATGATCCCTATTAAAGTCCTTTGACCATTACGGAAATGGATCTATATGAGAATGGGCACTGAGAGGTTTTCAAAGAATATCTTGAGTATCTCCTACACTCTAAAAAAAACGTTGGTTAAAAATCATGGGTTGGTTACTATATGAACAGATCAACTGTTGGTAAAAACAAATTTGTATGTAACACATATGGGGATTTTTTTTAACCAACAGTTGGTCAGTGAATATAGTAACCAATCCCAATGATTTTTAACCAACCTTTTTTACAGTGTACATACATACCTGAACTTAATTTTGCTTGAATTTCAATTATGCTATTGTAACTCTCTTCACTTCCAAAAATGGCAAAGTATCAATCTAATATCTCCCCCCCCCCCCCGTCATTTTTTTCTTTTCCAGTATCATGTACTGTAGTGCCCTTTGTGTAACCTCAAACTCTGTTCACATTCTCACACTAATCTCTCAATCTCTCCCAACCTCTAGAGATTTTTCAGCGTGAAGTACTTTGCATCATTTATGAGATGGGGGACAAAGAGTTGCTTTTTAAAGTTCTTCTACTGCAGTTAACAATCATACTTTACATATCACCTGTAATTTAGTAATGGGGGGACCGGGGGCCTTTTGAGGAAGTATCAGAAAATATGGGCCTCTGGAAATATATATAAAGATAGGCGTATATAGAGAATTATCATTTTTTAGGTGCCTTGCCCTTTTTGCTTTCAATTCATTCTTCTTACTCCAAAGAAAATGCACTAAAATGGATGCAAAAGGCATGCCTTCAATAAAAAGTAAATCATATTTGAAACACAATCTGTAAAAATACTTAGTGGAAAATGTTAAACATGTAAGATAATTCTGCAGGAAAGTCAAGTACAATCATACTTTTGAGAGAATTGCTGATCACTCACATAACATGGTTCTACATGTACATCCTCTGTGAATTCCTGAATACATACATCTGAATTCAATTTACCACTGCTTCTAACTTCCTTCATACTGGCAAATATCACTTGATCTAACTTAATTCTTCTAATCACTTAAAGGCATTGGCTAACTTTGTGAGCAGCTGATTTAAAAAATTCTCAAACTAAGATGAAACATGTGCATGAGTACTTGTATTTATACTCAAAAACCCTGAAATCAACCATAGTTTGGAAGGAAAAGCTGTAAATTAGATGCAAACCGCGATTTTATTAGCTTTTGTCTCGAGAGACACTGAACTAAGAGGACCGTTTGGACGAATTCAAAAATACCGTTACTTGCCTTCCGCCGCGTGATACGTCAATACACACAGTGCGGTCCGTTGAGTCATGTGCGCATGCGCACTCCTTACGTTGGGTCTATGCAACCGACCCTCGTATATTTTTCAAACATTGGTTCACATTTCTAATATTTAAAAATACTTCCCGTGGATATTATGCTCTGAAACTTTCACACTGGTATTTTTACACTATAACCCTAATGTTTATCCCATTTTTAAGTAACAAAATGAGATTTTTTTAAAATCATGACAATGTTAGCCAATGCCTTTAAAGGCATTGGCTAACTTTGTGAGCAGCTGATTTAAAAAATTCTCATACTAAGATGAAACATGTGTATGAGTACTTGTATTTGTACTCAAAAACCCTGAAACCAACCATAATTTGGGATGAAAATCTGTTAGTAAAACGCAAACCACTATTTTATTAGCTTTCGTCTTGAGAGACAATGAACTACGAGGACCGATTCCACGAATTAAGAAATACCGTTATCTGTCTGCTGCCACGTGATGCGCCAATACGGTCGGTGGAGCTATGCGCGCATGCACACTCCTTACGTCTGGTCTGTGCAAATGACCCTCGTATATTTTTCAAACATTGGTTCACATTTCTAATATTTGAAATACTTCCTGTGGATATCATACTCTGAAACTTTCAGACTGGTATATTTACACTATAACCCTTATGTTTATCCAGTTTTCAAGCAACAAAATGAGATTTTTAAAAAAATCATAACAATGTTAACCAATGTCTTTAAAGAAAGGCCTATCTACATGGAAAAAAAATGAGTCCAAGGCAAAATATTACAAAATGAAATAAAAACAAAATGAAAAAGAAGAAAAAGAGATGGATTTCAGTAAACTCAGTTCACACTTGAACCTGATATCTCACAAGAAACTCTCATTCAGGTGTTAAGCCATGTTCACATCAGGGAAATACATATAGCACACATCAGTCAGCATGGGAAGAAACGATATCAAATCAATTGTAACAATACTAGACTAGTGAGGGAAAGAAATATCATGAAAAAAAGTAGCCACTACACACCTGCATTTGATTTCTCAATGGGTGTACCACCTCTTGGGTAGGCCATTGCCCTGTTCACACCATGAGTACAGTAAATTAGTACTTAGTTTAAAAATGCATATCATAGGATGGCTGCACTCAGCCTACAGACTAGTAAACCCATGTAGGTCGACTATCTTGTAAACTAGAATATTTCAGAATTTCTCAGCTTATACATAAATCTGCAACTGTACAAACAAAATCTTTGGCATCATGACGCATTTGCAAATGGATAATGATCGTTGCCTTTGTGGCAAGAATTTCACAAATTTAAAGTATTTCAGAGAATGGTTCTATCTCATATTAATATTCCAAGCAATGAAAATTTCTGAATCTCATCCACTCAGAAGATACATGTGAAAGTTTCAACATTACGATAGTTGTGAGGTTTACCTTTAGCTTCAAAAGCTGGATCTCGATTTATAGCTAACATATTCTCAGAAAGTCGAGTTGTTTGTTTGTTTTAGTTTGATGGGACTTATAAAAATTTTTTTAAAATCTTGCAAACATTTCCAGCATCCTGCGACCAATGGATGCTTCTGAACCCCCCCCCCCCTTGTTTGGTGAACTTTTGGAGCCTAAATTACGAATGCAGGACTGTCATTTTTTCAACATTTGCATCCTATGCAAATCGTTCACATGCCTGTGAAAATAGGTCTTTTACCAGAAAATATTTTACTACTCATTTCTGGTTTGAACAGATGAAAGTAGGGGACAAATTTTATCTTGAAACAGTGAAAAATAGAACATCTTCACACATCAATCAGGCAGCAATGATCGGTGCTAACTTTTGACCAGAATTTTTTTTTTTTTTTTTTTTTTTTTTTACTTACTTCTGGTTCAAATAGATGAAAGGAGGGGGTATGATATACTTTATTTTGAAATACTAGAAAGCAGCACTCCTTGACACATCAAACAAGCAGTGACACTGGATGCTAATTTTACCATCGAAAAAAAAAATGTTTTAACTCTGGTTCAAATGAATGAAGGGAGGGGGCAAACTCATTCTGAAACACTGGAAAATAGCACTTCTTGACATTTCTAACAAGGAATGACAATGTAAGGGTCATCTACAGTGCACAGCCATCTATCCTACCCTATCCCCTGCCTGACTCACAGCTTCCTCTCAGCTTAGATATGCCTCAAGCAATAGACGCTACAGGTCACTTCAAACCTTCCTTCAAAATCTCACATTACCACCCAACAAATTCAACAGCACTGGTTTGTGCATCGCATGTGTTTCAGAAGGCCTGAGAAATGATATCTATTTACGCATGCACATCAGCAGTAATTTGCAAGAGAAATGTAACCGATGTCATTCAGTGAGCTGCTGACTTTGCTTGATATTTGAAACAGTAACTACTCTTGGTAGCACCAATATGGTATCAATACAATGATCATAGGCCTACATGTTAACATTCACAGCTCATGATAAAATTGTGGCACTATAAAATGAAAAGAGCAGGAAAGCTTTCGCACACAGTCAGAGCTTTCAAGAAATTAATTGGAAGTGTTAAGATTAAAAATACAAAACATCCACTTATGTGTGTTATGATATGTAAAATAATTAACTGAAACTAGATGAATCTTCGACCACGCGTGGTCGAACTTTATGCCTCCGCCATTACCAAATCAGAAATAAATGGCACTTCATGTTGATTTATTTTCATTTATACAATGACATCTTTGACCTTGACCTTCGACCTTGTGACCCCCAAATCTAATGAGAGCATTGCCCTTTCCATATGCATACATGAATCAAGTTTGTTGAACCGTCAAATGGTTACTGAGTTATCACAAGAACGAACCATTTCTATGTACATAATGACCTCTATGACCTTTGACCTTTGACCTTGAGACCCCAAAATCTAGTCAGATCATTGTCCCTCCCATATGCATGCCTGTGCTAAGTCTGAGGTTGATTGGTCAAATGGTTGTTGAGTTATGGTGAAAACGAGACATTTTTATGTGTATTATTACCTCTATGACCTTGATCTTTGACCTTGAGACTCCAAAATCCAATCAGATCATTGTCCCTCCAATATGCCTACACGAGCCAAGTTTGAGGTTGATCGGTCAAATGGTTGTTGAGTTATGGTGAAAACGAACCATTTCTATGTACATAATGACCTCTATGACCTTTGACCTTTGACCTTGTGACCCCCAAATCTAATCAGATCATCGTCCCTTCCATGTGCATACATGAGCCACGTTTGAAGCCAATCTGTCAAATGGTTCTTAAGTTATCGCGAGAACGAGCCATTTTTATGTGTATTATTACCTCTATGAGCTTGACCTTTGACCCTGAGACTCCAAAATCTAATCAGATCATTGTCCCTCCCATATGCATGCACGAGCCAAGTTTGAAGTTGATCTGTCGAACGGTTCTTAAGTTATCGCGAGAACGGAAACGGGACGGACGGACGACCCGAAAACATAATGCCTCCGGCAACCACCTACGGTGGGCGGAGGCATAAAAACAGGCACTGACTGCAGATTCTATTCTCAAAACAATCAATTATCTCTATACTATACAGGTTTGATTCGATTTGGTTTTGGTATATTTTCTATGGACTCCAGAATGTGTTATCTTGGGTTTAAAGCATGTGTGCAAACCTTACACTAATGGCAGGTAAAAAGGATATTAAAGGTTATGTACAATTTTGGTAGGCCCTCAAAAACTGTTCATCAGATTTCTTTGCTTTTAGCTGGTCAGTAACAAGATTCTAGCAAAACTAAGATGGTGCAAAGTTTTTACTACTGTTCAAGTTGAATACAACCAAATGAGAGGCAAAAAACATTTTTGATAGCGGCCCGTGGGGCATTAAGTCCCAACAAGGTCAACGTCAGGCCCCTAAAGCTCCGCCATTTTGTCCAAAATCATTAAAAAGCCGACCTAAGCACCATCAATTTCATGATCAAAAATGAAGAAATTCATTTTGTAATATGCTTCCAATGAGTAGCGTGCATTTGTACATGTTTTGAAACATTACACCCGTCAGCTTACCGCATGCGCAATAAATGCTCAATAAATGCGCAACTAATGCACAACAAATGCGCATTACCGGTAAATCAAAGTGTCACAATAAAACTGATACGTGCAATAGTGTTATTGATATCATGGCAATAAGGGTGCTTAACAGCCCCTTCAGAGGCGGGGCTTAACTCCATTTACGTAATGATATCCATGCATGCTGCTTTCCGTCTAGTAAATTTATATATGTCTATGGTCAACGTGCATCACACGGTGCCAGCACACATGTAAAACCAATGAGAGTTCAATTTGTGCAATAAGGACAAAAGGAGGAATGTGATTGTTGTGCAGGGAGTGGTCGACATGCAGGAGTTCTAGAGCAAGGCAGAGTGTAACCGTTATATTGCAATCCTTTCAGATATTTACACTAAAATTCACCAGAAATGATGAATAGAATATCACACAATCTCACAAAGGGTATCTTTTTATGCATGGCAGATAGGTATATTTGATAAGTTTTGTGTCAATTTTCTTTTGCTACCAAAACTGTACATGGGCTTCAAACAATAAACAAAATGATATACTTTCCAGGAGGCACATCTTCACAGATTCTTTCCTGTGTATCTGCATGTACCAAAACCAGTTTCTCATCAGTCGGAAGATGAATGAGTAATAAAACGTCCCCCACAACATGCTTTCCCCCACTGATTCGTGAGCTATTTATCATTTCTGTGCCTTACGGTGATAAATTATTCCGTAACTCTCCTCCAATTAATCCATCCAAGTACATGGTTTCACACCATCTCCAAGTAAAATAGCAATTGCTCATATCTCACAATGGAAAATTAGAACTTCCTTACTAATCCGCCTAAGAAATGCTGCTATGAAAATGTACTGTAAAGAAATCCTCTCCTCTAAAGAGTCTGCATTCACTAGCTCAAGGTTAATTCCAGAAATTCAATTAGGCTAATGCAAACTAATGGCTTACTCCTAAACTGTACACACCAGAGACAAAAATACTGTTAATTTCCCTCACAAAAGATCTCAAGATACGTGTGCTCTTTTTAGTTAATTACAACGTTCAATGTTGTATGTTGATTATTGAAGTTTCACTCTCACTCACTGCTTGAATTCTTCAGATGTAATTACTATGACTACACTATTTTCAAGGTCTCATAAATGGAAGTGCACACCATCATCACAAGTGTGTGAAAGTAGGAGGAGAGAAATCCTTTCTGTGAACTTAATACTTGTATAAAAGGAACCACAGCATCCAATCTTTGCTAATTATTAATGGATTGTTCCGCATAACATGGAAAACAATATCTGCATGAAGGTCAATGGTTGTAAATGACTAATATTGTTTAGAATCAGATCTTGGCATACAAGCAGGTCTCTATAAGTCTCACTAAGTTTTTCTCCATTTCATCCATTTATTTTATTTTCTATCTCATTTTTTGTACTTCTTCTTTATTGCTACATGCCAAAATGTCACCAGAACAATTTTAATCACGTTGGATGGAGGTTTCGGGAGAGATTTTAGAAGCTACTTGCGGGATATCCGGTGTTCAGTCTTCTCTTCCTATCTTCTGACATCTGATGCTTTTTTTTTTAAATTTCAATAGAAATCATGTGTTAAATAAGCCACCTTGAAAGCTTGTCTTACTACTTTACTACAAACTTCACAACATATGCATTCTTTCCATATATCACAAATAACTGGCAAACAAACCAATTTATCTATGAAAACCACTCATGATTAACAAAACGAAAAAATCTTAATGAAATGGAAACTTACTTTTTAGGCTTTGATGCCTTAGTATCATCCTCTTCTCCAGAAGTTGATGAAACTGGAGTGTCATTGCTCTTCCTCTTAGGAACCAGTCTTTCCTTGGCCTTCCTGGCCTTGAATTCCCTTGATCCAGATCCTGAAGTTGATGACGACGTTGATTTAGTCTCATCTTGACTATCTGTATTTGATGATGCTCCAGAAGATGATGATAAGGAGGATGCGTTCTGACTTCTGGTAGTCCGGCGCGTGCTCGGACCTGTCACAAGTTCCGACTGAGGCATCTTGAACTTGCTCCGGCTACGTAGGTCCCTGCGTAAGCTTCGCAAGGGCCGCTTGGGTATGGAGTTCAGTTTGGGGCTTTTGCCATGTACACTAGGCACTCGTTTGGCTTTTGCAGAGCTTCTCTCTCTGCTGACAGCAAAGCACTTCTTCTCTGTGCATTTAGTTACTGATTGTTTCAAGAGGACTGCAGCATTTGATTTATGTTTCTGAAGAGGAAGAAGTGGAGGTGGCAGTGGTGGTGGTGGTGGTGGAAGAAAATCACCTGAATTCCTTCTTTCATCTGGACCAGCCTTGTTCATTCCATCTGCCTCAGTGTTCGGTTTCCTCTCTTGCGATCGTGAAGGTCGGCACAGAACATTTCCCATAGCATTCCCTGAATTAACTGACACAGATGCTCTGAGGCGATGAGCAATACTTCCAGAGGAGTCCTCGGAAACTTCTTTAACTTTTTGTTCTACTTGCCCAGGGCTACTCGTTTTAGGAGAGCGAGACCTGGTGACTATACGCTCAGGTACCTCTAGTTTTGATGCCTTTGTAGAAACTAGTTTAGACTTAGAAATCTTGGAAGATTCAAATTTCCCAGGCAGCACTTTCTTCTTGTGAGATCGTTTTGTTTCTACCGACTTTTCTTTAGACTTGGATAAACCTCTTGGCTTTGGAGATCTCTCTACCTTTGGGGATTTCTTTGATTTTGAGGAGTCTTTCACTGCTGAAGCTTCCTTTTGTTTAAGCGTAGATTTTGGTTTGGCTGGGTCTCTAGGCTTTGGGGACCTCTTTTTTACAGGATGTTGTTCAGATTGGGGTTGGACTATTGTAGCATTCAAATCATGAAATGTTTCAGTTGCCTGAATGTCATGGTGATCCGGATCTGTAATATTCAGAGGTTCTTTGGAGTGCACAATGTCCACTAAAACGTGGTTCACGACACTGTGATTAACAACAGGGTGGTCTAGAACTGAGTGTTCTGCAACAGAATGTTCTACAACAGGGTGGCCTACAATAGAATGACCTACAACTTCAAGAAGATTCTGCTGCTCAGTGATGATACATGAATCTGTCAGCCTTTGGGGTTCACTTAGGAGGAGGGGTTCTGCTTCTTTGGATGAGGATGGAGATTCCACGAACTGTTGCTCTGGACCTAGTTCTAAATCAGATACATCCAAAGGGATACCGTTGACTTGATTCTCAGGTTCTTTGCTCTCAGGGATTAGGTTGTCATGTTGCAGTTGTTCCTCGGAGACATCCTGTTCTGATCTAGGTCTCTGCAGTGAGGCATACAAGGCTCGGGTTAGCTCCCTTTCTTCTTGCCAAAGGAGGCCTTCGTTAAAGTCCTGCAGGATGGAAATAGATCAAAGACAAATTGACGGATATTAGTTTATCATGAATGAATATGGAAGAGAAATGTATCCAATCTTATCTCATTCAAGTATGAACAAGTGACTGATACAAAATAATAGCAGCTGAATGTACATATATAATAACTCAAACATGTGATATATTCTGATGAAAACTTGTAATTGCAGTGTCACATTACACCCCTTCTAAATTTCATGCACAAACTAGAACAAAAGACTGAATATTTTTATGGTAAACAAATTTGACATGACCATTCTTTAAATACATTGAAAGACAGAGAAATGACCACAAAGCACAAGACGGGTAATCAGAAGTCAAATGTTGTTGAATATTACACAAGGAGGCAACAGAACAGGGTTGAGCTTTTAAAACAAATGCTAAATGATGAGAAAAAAGTCCTTTAATAATATCACGGATAAAATGGGGACTTGTACACTGTAAGTGAGTCCAATGATGAGATTCGAGGGTCGTAAACAAGAGTCATCAAGATGTCAGGATGACTATCACACTACACTTCACATTCTACAAAGAGGAGGAGAACCTTCATCACAGGTATCACCGTTACCATAGATACCATCAATTATTCTACTTCTGAGACATGCAGTTGCTTTAAATGTCACATCAATATGCTCAAGTTGATTCCTAAATGCTATTCATTGAGGTTTTAAACAGGGAGGAATAAGGCAAAAATATATTTTATTCATTTTCACTGTTCCCTGTTTTTATTTGTCAGGATTACTACAGAGTTAATATATTTTGAAAACTGTGTGAAGGTATGTTTACATCCCAAATAGAAAAGGCAGATACACATGTACAAAATTAAATTATGGAAGTATGGAATCGAATCTCTAACCTTACTTTTACAATTTTTCTTCACTCATTCAAAGTACTCCTAAGTTGTAAGGCATCAACTCTTCCGCATCATAAAGATTTGACAGTCCATGCAAATGTTACAGACTGCATCTGCTCTTAGCAGATACAAATCTGAATGAACTTTCATCATACTGTTTATATCCAGAAATTCATTCATTTCAACAACCCCTTTAAGCTACAAAGCCTCAACTCTTCCATATCATACAAGATTTCATCACTTGCAGATTTGACAGACCATGAAAACATTACAGATTGCATCTGCTGCTCCAAGCTCTCTAAACAGACACAAAATTGCAGAACCTCCATGATAAAGAGATGCAGAAACTGATTAGCCGTACAGCCAAAGGCACAATGCAAGCCTCGGCAAAAAATAAAAATAAAAATAAAGACAACCCTTCATTTTTTTTAGTCCCTCCTTTAGATCATCTGAACAGCCTATCTCTGCAGTCCATCTGTAAGCACATTTATGACTGTAAATCAAATATCTATCTGCCTCACAGTTCATGTTGGCAGTGGAGGAAAAGGTCATAGACAGGCAAATAATATCAGAAGATGCATCCAAATTGATCCTTGTTTCAAAGAGCCCTTTCCATCGTTCCTCTCTTAATAACCCCGCAGACAAAAAGAATATACCCTTCTTGGGCTGTTAACGCTGCTGTGTTTTGATTGTCAGAAGCACTTTACCTCCCACTCTCTCCTTCTCTCTATATCAAGTCATAAACTTCAGATGCACTTTAAAGACAGAGATCACAATGGATGTCACCTCCAACTACATGACACATTGGGGACCCTTCTTTGCTCTAATTTTAAATTCATAGTGTTATTAGTACTCGATATTAATATTCAAAGATGTAGTCTTAATGATCAAAATTTTGAACAGTCATACTAAAATCTAAATTCCGGACTATTGCAAGCCTTCTCAGTGAAGACAAAGCAAATTCCATTGCAAATTGTAGCGACATCATAGTACTCTTGAGACTGTCCATGATCTTAAGTCGATTTGGTGCTTTGCAGAGTAAAATGCTTGAAGTAAACCGAAATATCAATTTTAGTATTCCTATCATTATTCCAAATCTTAATAAGGACAATTTTACTTTTTAAAAGTTTATATCTAATACAAAAATTTGATTTCTTCAAAAATTGGGTTGCATTCAGAACATGTAATGTGCAGTGGCCTTTAGATGATGACAACAAAATGATTGTTGCTGTATCATGTGTTAATGCTAATTCTTTACCAATATATTCTCTGGGCTTTTTTCGTTAAATATACATCGTTAGGGTCACAGTATCCATAGCATAGGGTGTTAAGTTGGGCTTATAAGGTTACGGTGAGGATTTGGTACAGTGTTTAGTCCAGGGTTAAAGTTCAGTAATCAGTCAAATGATGCGAGCAATTCTCACTGGAGCATACAAGTACATGTCTGTCGTACAACCATCACATTATCACCAGATACAGAAAAGATTGTACAAGTGGTGAAATTAGAATTATCAATCAGGGTATCAAAAGTAGCAACTGCCTTATGGCTACATTAAAGTAATACCATCTGACAAGCAAATTTGTTTAAACTGATATCCTAAATTACTTTCCCATACTACATGTATGTTGTGCAAACAGACATTATGGTTGGCATCATGCAATAGTGAACAAATTAGATTTGTCATCATACATTTGTTGGCTGCAGCCTCAGATAAGACACACAGTGCTTCATGTACATGCCAGCACTGGGGCAAAGTTTGTTGTTACAAAGTACTGATATTGGGAAAGGCTCGACACGAACAGGCACTGCAGACACAGGGGCCCTCAAAACCTAGAACCAGAGCCCCCAAATTGAACAATTTTGAGACAGGGCTCAATACATAGAAAGTCCACAATTTCAATCCAGCCCCCCTGCAAAAAAAAAAAAAAAAAAAAAAAAAAAGTATGGAGCTCTGTTAATTAAGGTTCTGAAAAAGATTACATGATGAACCAAAGCTGCTGAATAGAAAAAGATACCCCCATCTACATGTATAACATAGGAACAGGGGGAAGAGTATGTGTCAGAAGTGGAAATTGGGGTACACAGTACCAATATTTTAAAAAATTGCATTTCATTAAAGATATGTGATACATGTAAATTTCACACTCTACAGTCATGGCTTAGCATTATGAATAAATATTATTTCTTAACATATATGTTCTGTTCTTTCCATGTATGCATCTACACCAACAACAACAAAAACAAAAACTAGCAATGAACAGAAGCAAATATTAAATCCTTTGTTGTCCAATAATGATGACCCCCCCCCCCCTCCCCCGAGCACATTTTGTGCTGTTTCACCTTATGTTGTATGTGTGGTGATGTGTAGTATTGGGTTGGGTTTAACCTTTTTTGTTTTCATCGTACATCAGTAGATTTGTTGGTATTGACTAGTGGAAGCTTAGTTGCTAAAAGGACATAGAATTCGTATAATACTCACTTGACACAACTTCATTTCATTATATGTGTATGTGTTTTGTTAATACCATATATGACAAATTGTTTGGAGTATCTGTGGTTTGCTTGGTCTTCAACATGTACCTGAGCCTTCATCTTCATCAAATATGTATTCTTGTATTATCATATCACAGCTTTTGTTAAGGGAATAAAATCACCAAATCAAAGTATATGTGCATACATTGTATAGCAGTCAAATAAATTGAAATAGGGGCCTACTCGTCAATAAAATCCCACACTATTGCATGTACATGTATGTCATCAAGGCACCAACCCTTTAACAAAGGATCTTCTTCATCATGATGAATTTCTTACCACATAAGACTAATTGTTTGGAATCTCTGTGGTTAGGTTGGTCTTCATCACACTTGAGCCTCTATGGACACACCATGAAAGGTCTATGGACACACACACAACTACAAAGTATGGCATGCGAATTATGAAATGCCTCAAATAGAAACGAAAGTTTGCTGAGCCCAATGTGGTCAGTGTAGAAATGTTGGGAATTTCTTTATTCTTGCTTGGACAAAGAGAGATGGATGGGGCTAGAAAGGTATGGCATGGCCATTAAGTATTTTCAAATTGCTGCAGCAACCACACTATGACCAGTGATATCTAGTTTCTCTGATTTTCATTCAATTATTTGCCTCCTATATACAGTGCAAATCTGGGCTACATCAAACAGATCTTGTTACAGGCCTAAATACTTACTATACTATAATTCATCTACTTCCATGGTTCTCGCCAGTACATAACACCCATGGTTCCAATACCATGCATAAAGTATGGTGGCCCTGAAGTACGCTCGACAACAGGTCATGTGCGACGTGAATTTCGCATCCCAAGTCGTTAACTTCATGACCCGCGATGCAAAATTCATGACCCGTGGCACAAACTTTGCATCCCAAGTCGTGAATTTCGTACCGCGGGTCCTGAATTTCACGACTTGGGATGCAAAGTTTGCACCACGGGTCATGAATTTCATGACCTTGGATGCGAAGTTCAGGACCTGGGATGCAAAATTCACGTCGCACATGACCTGTTGTCGAGCGCACTTCAGGGCCACCATAGTACAGGGTTTCAGACAAGGAAGAACCATGTATGAAATTGGTGCACCATGCGTGGCAAGAAGGGTAAAAAAATATTGGAGTATATATTCCTAACAATAATGATAAATGTCACAGATTGTTTTCCTTTTTGGAAATGTATTTTTACTTTTATGCCATTAGTAGACAACTCCTGCTTACCAAGTAGTATTTTTCATCCTTTTACTATAGCATATACTGCCACCACACCTAACTTCAGGTGTTATTCCGTAAAACTTCCGAAACTTCCACGCTTTGCGCAGAGTGGGAACCGTGTGTGGATTTTTTTCTAGTGAGAACCCTGTCTACTTCATTAAAAGTTAGTTTGCTTTGCAATACATGTTTTAGTACTCGTGTGAATAAGACCTATGAATTTCAATAATAAATTGTTTCCCAGGCTAGTTAAAACTTTTCCTCTTCCTGCTACAAAAACAACAAAATATAGAATTCCCTCTCAAACAAAAGAGAAGAAAATTCACCTGAGAAAATTTCAGATTTTCCACAGAAAAGTCTAGGAGTATCCCACAATCCAAATCCTCTAGAAACACAGCGCATGTACAGTTATTTGCAAGTAACATTCCTTCCTCTAAAACCGGTCTTTTCAATTTTGACTGCATTGACGATGGGTCCTTCATCCTTTTCCTTCCTCACTTCATTCCTAAATATAACCTCACAAACTTCCTGTGCTCAGCTCAAATGCTGATGCCACTGCATCAAGATAACTGGTTAAATCGGGATGCCTACAAAGACCCCTAGGTGTAGTACCTAAAATAACCTTGGTGACATACAGGGTACAGAGCTCTACATAAAAGTAGGGGACTAAGGGAAATATGCCCCCCACCCAAAAAAAAAAAAAAATGCAGCCTGCATCCCATTCTGTTACTTCATAGCATGGCTAAATTCACTTGCCTGTCACGTGTGAAGGAAAAATGCAAAATATACATACTGAAATGCTGTTGTTGTTTTTTTTTGCATCAGTGGTTTTACACACCACATGCATAAAACTAATTGTTGAATTTGACCTCAGTATACATGTAAGTGTGAATTTCATATTGTCTAAAATGTTGTATGAAAAAAAAAAACCATTAACCAGTGAACAATAGCAATAAGTTTGTTTTCAACTTATCGTTACACTTTAACTAGGTTTCATAAACTAAACACAATAGCAGCATACTCTATACACTCAAGATGATTTGCATCCTATATTTCCCATGTGCTTATCAGAGCTCATCCCCCTTTCAAAAGATATTTGGTTTAAATACCCTCATTGCTTCCATCAAAATACAGCTTCCTCATCCATCATTCTGTCAAAGAGTGAATGATATTCATCATTATACAAATTTCCCATTTAACACTGCAATCCCTTTTACTTTTGTACAAGTGGAAGGAAATGCGTTGATTGATTTGCATTTCTTTATTTCTTGTTCACAGAATTCCTGTTCACAGAATCTCTTCATTTCCTGTAACAGATGACATTTCCTGAGGAGTGATTTTCCGGTTCTAAATCGTTCTACATTTGCACATATTTTAGCAGGAAAAAGCTCAAAATGAGTTTAAATAAGTGCAAAAAATGAGAAAAAATTCAATCCAAGTAAATCTGTGGAAACTTTGAAGACATTAAAATACTTATGCCGATGGAAGGGATTTCTTGCATATTTGAATATATTCTTCTTAGAAATGCCAACTTCAAGAATCTTTCCCATCCCCTCCCCCCCCCCTCATTAATTTACATATACATACATGTACATCTATATGTCAATCCAGATTATCATGGAGCTATAGCTTACAACTTTGTACCATCTCCTCTTCAAAATCTCCAATGGAACAAAAAAGGATATCACTGTTGCAGGATTTGCACATCTCTGACAAGGTCATATTTCATACTGAGCTTCCTTGAGTATAATCCATTTCCTTCTGCCTAAATCATTTGGCATAAAGATTGACAATACAATCATTTTCACTTCCCTAAACTTCAGACCCTGATAAGATTCATTTCCAGTGTTTTTTGCAACCACTTTCACTATCAATGAGCAACAGTTTGCATGGGAGTATTTTTCCAAGAAAATTTATTTAAAGTATAAAACTTGTTAATTTTGAAATATTTTTATGAGCAAAGTGTGTCTTGTAGCTACGGAAGTAAGATTACACCTTTTCCAATAAATGCTATTAAAGTAATTCATTACTTCAATTTGGATTTTCTTCCAATTCTGAATTTCTGTGGTGTCTTGTGAAACATAACAATTGCTTATCTTATTCATCACAGAGATTAATTTTGGATTACCAATGAGAATATATTCAGAATTTCAATCCCAAAGCAGTTTAATAGACTGACAAAGATTTTCAACAGCTTTCCAATGATGAATACATCTCCACTGCCACATATTTGGCATATTCAAAATTAATCTTCCAAAAATTCTATCTCTAATCATATTTCAAAGAGCTTTCAAGCATGTATCATGAATGAATGAGAACAGTCCTGCTGGAACTGAAAGGAAATATTTATGAGACGGCCATGAATAAAAATCATCAAAATCTGTCTGTGCCTAGAGATTTGTTCCCTATTGATATAATGGTTTATATCTCCATGCACAGCAGGAAATAATTAGGTTTTTTTCTCTCATCGGAAATGCCTTTGTTCTGGGAGACTGTCACATGAGACGTGCAGTAAAATTCTATGAATTGAGCTGTAATAATGATCCATAACACTTGCAAATTTCATAAGCACTTTCTGTTCAGTAAAGCGATTAATAGGTCATTACATATGTAAAGTTTAAAACTGCATATTCCACAAACTTTTTCTTTCTCTCTTTCTCCTTCTCCCTCTTTCTCTCCCTCCACTTGCTTTGTCTTTCAATGGGCCTTTTCTAAAACCAGTTTATTACAAATATGTACAGTTTCCTAATTTTAATCTTAATCTCGCACATCTATTGGCATTAGGTCTAACTGGCATACATATGCTACAGTGGACATTTCCTTTCTACTTCTCAGCTAATATTTACTCAACATGTATGCTTTGCATATTTGGCCCAATTCCTGCATTTTGATTGCATGTGGATACAAACCATTACCTGAATGGGTCTGTGCCCTATTAATCTTCAAATCTACAGAGCTAATCTCTGCACACAACAAACCTTAATCAAGAGATATTACCTTGCCCATCGCTGCCTCGTCCCATTCATAATAGTACACATTACTCCATTCCCTATACTCCCCGTAAATTAACACTCTAATAACATTGGTACGAGACAAAGCCTGACATACATTTGTACATCCTCTTGATTCAATTTTGCTAAAACGATTCCTGCCTCATCTTTCTCTCTCTCTCCCCCTCTTTTTCTTTCTCTCGGTTGTCGTTGTGCATACTTCCATTCATAGATGCCGCCTTCATCCAGAACGGAAGTCAATGCCGTGTGTCAGGGTAATTATGATTGCATGTCTAATGAGAGATGGGACTTATTCTGCATATTATGCATGTGGATGTGTGCAGCATTGAACTGCGGTATGGATTAAACATGACAGCTGCCTCTGTGTCAAGTGAAAATAAAAAGCGAATCTTTCAGGCAAATGTTATACATTTACAAAATCCTAAATAATGTCAAGTACTTAAATATTAACTACTTTATGATAATAGATGGCATTTTATGAAATTACCAAGAATTCAGTTTAAATGACTTGAAATTTATAGTGTATCTCCCTGTAATACCAGCATTGTAGATTAAGTATTTGCTCTGGTGGTAATCTCCCGCTGTCTCCCTACCCCCCCCCCCCCCCCCCAAAAAAAAAGGGGGAAATAGAAACAAAAATGTAGTTTTTCACTTAAATCATCACACCTAAAATATGTATGACATGACTCAGATACCTGATTTATAACAGTCTAAATGCATCAAAATGTTTTCTTAATGTCAAATGAATTTAATTTAATTGAAAACAAACATGAAGATCTCATATACTAAGAAAATACTTTTTTATGCATAATGTGAGGAATGCATACCGGCAGATTCCCAGAGATTCATAACAGATGATGTACATGTATGGAAGGAAACTGACCGTATCAAAACTATTATGGTAAAAAGCTCACAGCTTCAACTTTAACGCATAATAAAAACAAGACATTAATCATTTTGTGGTTGCAGCAATCAAGATAGATATCAACAAACTATGATACTTTGGTTAAAAATTGACTGGGGCAGTTGAGGTGTTAATGTGGCCACAATTGATACCTTCCTGTGTGGCATTTGTGGACAGATATAGCAAAGGAAGCGCCCACACGATAACCACAGAAGAAGTAGTAGTACCGCATACTGAATGTAGCTGTTCACACTCCATGGTAATGTTATCTCCATTGATAATGATATATCATGATGATACAAGATCCATACGCCATGCATGTGCTTGCTTACAGCAAAACAAAATGTTCAAGAGGGAGAGTAGATTTTAACCATGCCTGCCAAGTTCAACAAATGAAACAGTTGAATCTGCATCTGCAATGGTTCTCTCAGAAAAATATCCTCATAATGGATACATTCACAATCACGTAGTTGTAGAAAAGCACTACGCTGTATGTGTGGATACCTGCTTACGACCAAAAAATGAGTTCTTGGAAATAAGATATTCACTAAAAGATTCAGTGTAACTTTTTCTATTTCTCTATACAAAATATACAAAAATGATTCAAACATCTTGACTAAATATAATCTCATTGTTCTCCCAGGTATGTTTTCACTAGTTGTTCCCTTTTTATTCCTGCAAATTCATTCTTCTTTTTTCTGTTGCTATAACCATTGCCTAAAGGTGCTGTACTAACAAGAATACACCTTGGATACCTATCAAGTGGGAATTCTAGCATATGAATGTAGTTCATAAACATGTAACTCTACATGTACAGTGACATATTAGCTAGCAATACATGCACATACATGTACATATACATATGCATGTATACATGTAAAGATTCAATACAATGAAACATCATATAATTATTCTGTAATATAAAAAAGTGTATCGCACTGAACGTGACTATCATATACATGTAAGAGCATATTTACCGGAGCCTGGAACCCATGCCTAGAACAACTGCTATTTCAGACACGGTGCTGACTGAGTGATGTACATGTACATGTGAAGTTACAGTTCTTTGCATACCATACCATGTGCACGTTGTGTTGCTTGTTTTCAACATGGAACCCTAGAAGCATCCTTAGAAATCAAGCTATTACATAACCAGTGAGGTAGACCTCTGTGTAATTCTTTGCTCTACAGTATAAGTACACTAGTCTGTTGGCACAGACCCTATTGTTTTACTGTACCAACAAAATCAATATCTTTGTGGGCAAGCCTTCTTAACCCATTCGTGACAGAGGTCCACATTTTGTGGTTTGGCCTATTATCTTTTGATGCAAAGCCCTAAAAATCATACCAAATACATGAGCAGAAAGAGCAAAGAATTCTACACAAACTGTGCCCATTTTAGTTGCGTCAATATTCGTTGTTTGATGCTGAAAATTTTTTAAAGGAAAACAAGCATTAAAATCCTTAAATTGGCAATGTGATAGAAAGTCTAAAATCACTGTTTTCCCCTGCAAATTGGCAATTTTTTGACTTCTCATAATAATTTCTGTCAATTTATATTCATTGCAGATACATGACGTTTTATAGGAAAACTGTATCAATAAAATAAAAATGTTGGTGTTGCCAATTTGAAGAATAAAAGCTGATCAAATTAGGCTTTAAATAATTCCTGTCACGAATGGGTTAAGTTGGACCATGGTTGCATCAGGCGCAAATAGTCAATTCTGACTGAAGCACCAAAAATACAACCAACAACATCAGGAAAAGCTGCAGTATGGCCTATGGTCAGTTTTCCCCGACCATGCTTTGATTGATCAAGATCTACCTTTAAAGCATACAGGAATCAACCTTGTTTTGGAACACCAAGCCTCTGCATAAAAAACACAATACATGTACTACCTTCTAGGCTATCTTGTGTTGTTGCATACACACTGCCCTTGTCAGGACCCAGGTGCTATCCAGACAGGGTCTGGAGGTCAACCAGGTCATTCAGAGTTCAGTGACCTTCACCTGGCTAGGGTCAATGGGATTTCATGTTAGCAAGTATGGGTGGCTGGCTAGCACAAGTGAGGTGTGAAAGAACAGGTACCGCTCAACCTGGCTTTTACTTAACACTCGGGTCGCATCGCGCTGGAAAACATTCGGGTAGCGGCTCGCTGGGTATGGTACACCAAGTATTAACTAGGTTATTCGGCATTTCAAAACTACAGTCAGTGTACAGTATTAACCAAAACCCTCATAGCCACGCCCATAGGCATTTTCTGGTAAACTGATCCTCCCGCCCTCTGCTATGCACAAAGTGTTTGTAATGAAACAAAGTCAATGCCCGGGCGAAGTGAATATAGCACTTAATGAGAGATCGTAATTATAAATCCTGTCTGTTTAATTCACATTGGTGGGAGGTTTTGTTGCAAAATCGTCTGTTGCATTTCATTTTGTAACAAAATGGTTCATTTTCCTAAATTCTATAAAGAAATAAAGTTTTGAGTGAACTTTTGACAATAAATTGTGCAGTTCTGGACCAAATAACTCAGTTAATACTTGGTGCCCCATACCCAGCGAGCCGCGACCCGAGTGTTTTACAGCGTGACGCGACCCGAGTGTTTTCCAGTGCGACGCGACCCAACTGTTAGTAAAAGCCCTTAACCTGGCATGAAAATAAGTGACAGAGATAGGTATCCATACTGCTGGTGATGCTTTCTGTGACCTTTGGAGGTACAGTAAGTAGCCTTCACATTCATAATTTGCAGAGAATTTAGCAACAATATCTGAAAGCAATGCAAGATAACAGCTACAATATGCCCTATGCCAGGATTCACACACCCCAATAACTCCCCACAGAATGATCACAGCGCTTCATTCAGCTTATAGTATGTACACGAAACCTTCACAGGTTTCACACACGTGTACTCACTGTGTAGCGCACGTCCATGTTGTTGGAGTTTACTATATCATTTGCCTTTCATTGTTTTTTTTTATATCTGATAAAGCTCCTGAACATTTTTATCATTCAGATTTCAGAAGCAAAGAATTCTGATGAAAAGGGTTTTAGAGGCTTACCAAAACTGAACATACATGTACATGGAACCATTAAGAACTCATTTCCCACTAGCTGAACATGAATTGGCCTAAATGTAGGCCTACAGCTTATCACTTGCTACCCATGTACTGGACATGTACATGTAGGTCAAAGCATCCACAGTACACATCACTTTTCATTTAAGAAGAACAACAAAATATGGATGCATGTATAATCCGACCACAAAGGAACTTCAATATTTTTTATTTCCAGTTCATGGTTGTCTGCATGCTTCATAAAGCAGAGGCTTCCCTTTCATACAAATCATAAAAATCACAAACTGCTTTAAAATCAATTAAACTTCCTGTTTTGCTATTTCTATCTACTGGTATCTGTGTTCCTTCTTAAATGAACTCTATGAACTCATAAAGAACAATGAATACCTACACCTTGTTCTTTCTCAGAAACAAGGATCTTAACCCAAGCATTTTCTCTTTCTCTGTAGCCCTATAGTGCCCTAAAGCAGAAGTGTATCTTCAAATTCCCTGCATTTCAGAGCAGAAAGACAGGAAGTACCTACCAGGATATTTCTCCTAATGTGACATAAACCTTGCGGAAATCCATTGTTCATGTATACTAATTAATATTGGAATCATTACAAATTCATGAGTTTTCTAAAGGCTCATGGTGATTTCCTCCCGAATCTAACTTTAGAGGATGTGGCATGCAATGAAGTACATGGATCCTGGAAGTAATGACAAAAAAATATGGTAACCTTTATACCATTTATTCTTTAATGAAAAAAAGCAAGAACTTAAAAGTATGGCATACAATAAAGATGGATAGAAAAAAAAGATATTTACTGGTACAATGTAAATACAATTTGTAAATGCTAATAAATTACCAGCATGAAGAAGAACAGAGCTCGTTCACACTGTATGCGCAATTGGAATTGATGTGAATGAACAAAGCACTACCAGGCATCTACAGACTCATTAGTCCGAACTCACTAAAAAATAAATGTAAGAGGAAAATGTTTCAGCTATCAAAAGCTCAAAGGAGCTCTGGAAAAAATTAAACTATATATATATATATATATATATACACACACACTGTAGGTAGCGTGAAACTCGGAGTAGCACAATAAAGTACAGATGAACCTCACATCAACTGTGTGATTTAAAAAATAGTAAGATGAACAAAGTTCGGACGAAATGCAGTGTCAAAATATAAAGTAAAGAAAAGGAGTTCACAACATCATACAGGATACACGCAAAATGAGCAGGATTTTTACTTCACAAGCACTTTTGATATTGTGAACTCCTTTTCTTTATATATATATATATATATAATAAATTCAAATCATGCACAGTATATATATATATATTTTGTGATCAGGTAATTATTCCAACATATACATGTATCCCAAAGCATTTGCTCAGATCCAGCTGAGGTGTGCGGCAGGTCATTGTTCGAAACTCATCTGCCACCAACAAAGGAATTAATTAGTGAGGGTTGTAGATTTGTCAATCTGTCAGTTAAGCGAATTTGGAGTCGCCGAAACCACTGGCCCGTCTCCGTGGTGTAGTGGTTAAGGCATTAGCGTTCATAGCCAAAGGCCCGGGCTCGATTCCCGGCGGACATTTTTTTCAACCTTTGCAAAATTTCCAAAATGGTAGGACAGCTCTGGGGAACTTTGATTCATGCTATGCTGTTATTCTCTCAATTGATCACGCATATATATATATATATATATAAAGTTATTCTGCGTCGGTTTTTATAGATATAAATGGACAAGACGAATGTAGAAGAAAAAAAAAACGTAGAGATGTAATCATTTCCACTATTTCGGGCATAGCCCTTTGTCAATACATTCATTTTGTCCATTTATATATATATATATATATATATATATATATATATATATATATAACATATATACAGGCCTCTACAAAAAAAAAAAAAAATGGTTGCCCGGAAGGAAAAACAACTTGCCCAAATTTTCTTTTACTTCCTTTGTTTTTATCTATTTTTTTCAGTAGTAAATATCATTACAACTGGAAAAAAATATATAAAAACAGCAGTAAATATGATTTTAAATAGGGCTTAAGTCATTTAAGATTTTTTGCAAAATACATTCAACTATACTGTAGATCAAGAATAATGTTAGATAAAAAAATAATAAAGAGAGGTAAAATCCTTACAACTGCCAGAATATTGTCAAAATTCATGTCTCACACCTATGAAATGTCCTTCTAATGTCCATGTTCTCTGAAAAGTGGTTTAATTTCGTTGTTTACTCAAAATAAAAGGAGAAAAATTATCAATTCCTTCTTAGCTCAGAAAGATCGATTTTGAATGGTACCATGTGATGTTTTAATACATCAACAAACATGAAAACACATACGTGGGAATGTACTAAATAGCACATACGGTAATGATGGTATCATTCAATCTCGATCTTTCTGATTCAAGAAGAAACTGATAATATTTCTTTTCATTGTTAGTAAATGACCAAATTAAACCACTTCTAAGAAAATATGGACACTGGAAGGGCTTTTCGTAATTGTGAGATGTGAATTTAACCGATATTTTAACACTTGTAAGGAAGGATTTTTCTCTACGTTTATAAAATGGGTACCCGTTTTGCAAAAGTGCGAGTCTTGTGTGGTCGAGTCAGTTTGGGATCTAGTGGAATGGGACACCTCGCGGTGAATTAGTGTATTTTCGATTTCAATATGGCAGCCTCCACAGACCTTTTTTGTTTTTTTTAACATAAACTTATCGATAAATCATGGTAATCTTACTTCAATATCTCCAGTTTCTGCCGGGTTTGAGATTGTGGGGGAAATTGTGATTTTTTCCACCTTTCTGTAAGGTAATTAGATGTATATTTTATTGTAAAAATCACCACTTGCCCGATCGCAAGTGATTTTTACATTTGCTTGCCTGCCCGTGATTTTTACTTGCCCCGGGCAAGCGGGCAAGTGGGTCTGTCGCGCCCTGATATGGTAACACTGCAGGAGCGAAAAAATTGACTGACGTTTCGGTCAAAGACCTTTATCAAAGTGAGACTGAAAATAGACAATCTGATGCAAGAAATCATGCAAATTTGCATATTGTTGTTGTCAATTGGGCAACATTTCTTTTCTCTTTGTGGTGTCATTTCCTAGCGCTCTAATCATGCATCCAACTTATTGCTATTTTTATTATTTATATCTTGGCAACTTGTGCGTCTTCTTGATTTCTTGCATCAGACTGTTTACTTTCAGTCTCACTTTGATAAAGGTCTTTGACCGGAACGTCAGTCAATTTTGGGGTCCTGCGGTGTTATCATTCGACTCTTTCTTCGATATCCATTCTTTACTACACCAACGGAGAATTTTCATACTTTATATATATGTATGTATGGATTGCCCCTAGAAATGGAGCACCTAGTATACAAAACTTAAACCTTCCATTAGCCAAATGTATATTCAGTTTTTTGTAGATCAACCTACATATCAAATGGCCCGACATCTAGATTTCTCATTATTCGAGAATCATATTCATAGGCACCGGAATACTTTTTTCCAGATGAAAGCCTGCAATGCAATAAAAGGATTAAGAATCAAGTTCAATGAAAAGCCAGACGGAGAAGATTAAGGACCACACAATTGTAACAATAAAATGCAATGTAAGAAACGGAATACATTCCACAAAATAATTTCACCTCCCCTAAATGGTGTTTATAACTATGGTTCAGGAAAAAAAATGCAAATTCAAGAAGAAAGGAATGAAGCGTCCACTACAAAAATATTGTGTACTTAATATGGTAGTATTGCAGACAGTTGCATGATATACAGTGTATGCCTACAAGTACATGCACATTGTATGGTATAGTCTAAAATCTCCAATATGTCATTCTTCTTTATCTAATATAATAAAAAAAGTAATAGCATGCATAGCCATAAAAAAAAAAGATAGAACATGATTATCTCTTCATATCATCATTTTCTATATATTCCTTTTTGTAAATGCGTAAATTTTAAGCTCAATGAACACATACATGTACATGTACGTGTGTACATTAAGCCGGTTTCAACACCTCATATCATACCACATAAGCTATAAGTAGAAAAGCCATACATAATTTACGACTTCACACTATACATAACGACCTGTATGATTATCAATATTTAATATTTTATAATGAAGACATCTATGAGGAAAATGCTGAGAGGGAGTACTAAACTACAGGTGAATTGTTGATGCCATGGTAGAAAGAAATCCAGAAAGCCTTTTTCAGGTCCTTTCCTCTTCAAACAACCACAACTCCATAAGGCAATCAGACCTCAAACCACTAACCCAGAAAGACAGGGTAACATACAGTTCATGTATGTCCAGGATGGGAGTAAACAATGTGAAGTATGTACCGGTACACAGGATTACCTGTTTATATCTCTCTCTCTCTCTCTCCTCTCTCTCTCTCTCTCTCTCTCTCTTGCTTATTAGCTCCCCTACCCCTTCCCCCCCCCCCAAATCTGTTCCTTTTTCCTTTGATATCCTCCTCACCACCCCCCTCCCCCCTCTCTCTCTCTCTTTCCCTCTTCCAGATCCTCCATTTTGGTCCTTATTCTTTTCCTTCAACCTCCCTCTCTGTTTTTGCCCCCTCCCTCTCTATGTCTCTATGTCTCTATGGCCACGTTCAAGCGACCATTTTTCACCCTAGAATCACGGTTTTCAAAGACATTTAGTTTAAACCACGGTTGCGTTCACTCGATTTTTCGCAGGTCGTAAAAATAAACGTCTTTCAAAACGCAAACATGAAACGTTGAAAAAGGTACGTTTTGAATCGTGATTCTGCAGAACCACGGTTGCTAAAATTCGATTGAACGCAACGGAGATCTCAATCATGATTCTACTGTTGCTTTCACACCAAGGTTTGAAGAAAGATAAAACAACATAGTTACAGAAAGCTAGACAAGAAGATAGAAGGAGAAAACAAAGAATAATATAAGAAGAGACTGAAAGATAAGGAGATAGAAGGAATAACATAGAATAACAGAAAAAGATGAAAAAAGAAGATAGAAGAAAACAAAGAATAACATAAGGAAAGATGGACAGAGAAGAAAGAAGAAAAAAAGAATAATTATAAGAAGAGACTGAAAGATAAGGAGATAGAAAGAATAACATGGAATAACAGGAATAGACTAAAAAGAAGATAGAAGAAGAAAACAAAGAATAACATAAGGAAAGATGGACAGAGAAGAAGATAGAAGGAAAAACAAAGAATAACATAAGGAAAGATAGATAAAAAAGATGGGAGAAAACAAAGAATAACATAAAAAAAGACTGAAAGATAAGATGGAATGAATAACAAAGAATAACATAAGCAAAGGCGGAAAGAGGAAGAAGATAGAAGAAAACAAATAATAACATAAGGAAAGATGGACAGAAAAGAAGATAGAAGGAAAAGCAAAGAATAACATAAGGAAAGATAGAAAAGAAGATAGACAAAAAAAAGAATAAAAAAAGATAGATTGAAAGATAAGAAGATAGAAGGAATAACAAAGAATAACATAAGAAAAGACAAAAAAGATAGAAGAAAACAAAGAATCACATAAGGAAAGATGGAAAGAGAAGATAGAAGGAAAAACAAAGAATAACAAGAAAAGACGGAAAGAGGAGAAGATAGAAGAAAACAAAGAATAACATTAGGAAAGATGGAAAGAGAAGAAGATAGAAGGAAAAACAAAGAACAACATAAGGAAAGATAGAAAAGAAGAAAATAGAAAACGAAGATCAACATAAGAAAATACGGAAAGAGGAGAAGAACGAAAAACAAAGAAAAAATAAGGAAACATAGAAAAGAAGGTAGGAAAAAACAAAGACTAACATAAGAAAAGATGGGAAGAGAAAGAATAACAAGGAAAGATAGAAAAAGGTTGAAATAAATGACATAAGGAAACATAGAAAAGAGGGTAGGAAAAACAAAGAATAACATAAGAAAAGATGGAAAGAGAAGAAGATAGAATGAAAAACAAAGAATAGCATAAGAAAGATATAGAGACGAATAAATGATGTGGCTAAAGTTGACCTTCCTGGGTCAAACTGCGCAGTACGATGCACAGTGGATTGGCTTGAAATGAGCAAGAATCAGCGTTGATGAAAAATCGCTTGAATGCTCTCTCGCAGTAACTGTGTTTTGTAACAGCGTTTTGATTTGTGATTCATGTTTGTGATTCTAGCTTCAAAAATCGCTTGAACGCACCCTATGTCTCTCTCTCTCTCTCTCTCCCTCCTTATCTTTTCTCTTTCTTCACCCCACTAAATCTCTTTATCTTTGAACAAAGAATATTATTATGTACTATTTCCCCTATCATTATACAAACATTATAATGTACATTTGTGCGTACACTGTACATCAATCATTGTGTTTTGGGCTTTGCCTTGCCCCGCTCCTCCTCTCTCCCTTTTTAGACTTACATGTAAGCACATAATCAATGCCATGTACATCTACACTTACGAAGCTCCATACATGTTTGTGTACCTCTGTGTAAAACTATTGTTCCTCCTGCATAAAAGTGAGTTCATCTAGCAACATTACATAATTCTTAACATACATTTTTTTTCTTACCATTTTGGAGCAATTATAATTACGTAAATTTACATATTTGAAAATCAAATCAATATTCAGTGTATCTAGGCCTTTATCAAAAATGTAAGAAATCATTTCTTGAAGCCAAATAATACCTCTTTTTCATGTCTGCTTTAATAATTCCTTCATGGTTCATTGCATCCACACATCTGTGAGTAAGCAGTAAAAGCCTAATGGAAATCAACCCATCATCATTCTGGCTAGCCTCAGTGAGTAGGAACAGGCCTTTTCTCACTAGTATTTTCCATGATCAGTTCCAACAGGGGTAAGGTCAATCTCCTTCAGAGGCCAAGATGGACATCCAACTAACTACACATTTCCTGCCACAAGTACAGCAGTTGAAAACGACACTGAAGTCGTAAGATGTCCTGTACAACTTTTATTTTGGCAATCAAGTTTAACTGTTTGATTCTAAAAAGAAACAAACAAACCAACTCTGACTCTAAAAAAGTGCTTTGAATAATGGCAGAATAACCAAGGAAACTAATAAAAGAAAATTTGAGAAAATATGGGTTAACAACAGATGTTATAAAATTCAAAGGACAAGATCACAAGTACAACTACATGTATTTTCTTGATTAAGTTGCATACCACGGATATTACGGATTACACAAACTTAAAATGAACACTGCAATGTCAAAATTGTCACTTTTTCATGTGATTGTCATGTCAATATCAACATTCTACATGTAAAATAAAATCATGACATTCACAGCTGTATCAAAGTGTACCAATCTCCTAACAATATCTGGCCATGTATGTTAAAGAGAAAGTTCAGTAGTTGGAGAGAGGGCACTTTGAAGATTTTTTAAAGGTTTTTCCAAATATACCAGCTGTACATAAATTGTTTCATCATGAGATTTGTACGTTATACACGTAATGATTTGTTAGTGTAATTTGCCTATGGAATGTAGAAGATATTCCACTGCATACCCATTAGCTACACGCAATTTTCATTAACAGTCACAATATTCATGTACAAGTTTGACCTTCCGAAACACGAATCATGTGTGTTAATGATCTTACCCTTTCAATCTCCTGATTACATAGTGAAGGACAATTCTCTTCAGTTAGACAATTATTTCATGCTTGTTGGCTGAATTAGCCATAACACTAACAATGTGAGAGTAAAGCACATTATTAGCTACATCCTAACATTGCTGACGTTAAAATTAACTAAACTGACCTCAAGTTTTTCACCTATACCTAGGTCTACATGTGTAAATATTTAATTCAGTGCTAAAAATAAACGGTGTCCCAGTGCAAATTTTGGAACTGCATTACAGGCCACTGTACAGATCTTGACACAAGCAAATTTCCTTTGGGCAAAAATCTTTGAGGAAAAAAAATCATCCCAGTTCATTTGACGGAAAAGGCCAGATTCAACTTTAACCTAGATATAGAACGAAACAAGCCAAACTGATACTAATAAAGGCATTGGAAACTCTGACCTTGTGAGCAGCTTTATGCAGCACTGCACAATGATAATGCCCTTACTCTAGCCAATTAATTCATTAAGTTGAGAGAGAGGATTGCTTCTCAACACCACAATCCTTCAACTTTATGCATAATTTACTATCAATTCCAGAGTTGTTTTCACTTCTATTAAGTCCTTTTTTGTCAATATAAAACTGGATTGTGAGCTGATATCAAAATAAATCATTCCACATTGCATGTATATGATTCCCCTACCCCCTTCCATGGGTAATCATGAAAAATTGAATTAATAATTATATTTGTGCTATTTTTCATGTGTCTAAAGTCAAGTTGTCCTGAAAACTGACGGAACAGACTATTCAAAAACTAGACAATACATGAAAAGTAGGCTGTGCACAGCTAGGAATACATTGTCCAGAGAATCTAAATTCCATAAAGTAAAGTGACGCTCATATTGATTACAGCCCCTCCCTTTGAGCCTGATCTACAAAGCTCACTAACCACATATAAGGAAAGGGAAATCCATTGTACTTTTCCGATGAGAGACATGATACAATTTAAAATCCATGAGATCATTTGATGGAAGGGAGTTAAAGCTGCAGGCATCCTGAGAGGCTGAGATGAAGGAGAAAGGAGAACATCTCTCTTCCCCTACACATCATGTTTGGATACCATATCCTAATCAATAAAAGAAGGCACAATTCTAGACTAATGTTTCTGATCTTCATTGCTGCAGCAGGGTTTAAATTGCACATCATCCCAAAACAAAAGCAATCTACCATGACGATTTGTATGCTAAATTATTCCCAGCATAAAATGCTGTGACTTGGTGGATAAAAATATACATAGGCCCACAGTCACTCTCATCACCTAACCCTTCATTTTTTTTTTTTTCAATTTTCAGCAGTACAATAAATTGCAATGTTGTTTTTTTTCTCAATAAAAAGGGGGCTTATATGATGCTTGTTCAAATTCTAAAGCCAAATTTAAGGATGAAACAAATGATTGAAACTTCTAATTTCAGTGATCAATGGTATTTGTATAATAGGAGCCTACATGGACACAATAAGAAGTTAAATACAACTTCATTTACTATCATTTACTAAGAAGTTAAATACAATCCAAATCACTCTAAAGATGTTGAATATTCACTCATAGTGCCAAACAACACTCATGGCATAGACTATGTAAACCTTCACCTACTCACTAATGTAAACATCCAACTCTGCCTTGCACAAATCATCAAGAATTCAATAATGCACATCAATGATTGAGCATACACAATGCACAGCTTGCAAAGGATCAACTTCAAATGATACTTTAATACTTCTCCATTATGCTGTAATTATATGATCTCATTCTAGAGATGGCATTAACCACCCACAGTCTCCACCCACAAGCTTCCCATCTCCTTCATCAATCGCAATCCAAGTACACTGTATCCAGTTGATCTTAAAATCAATAACGGAAGTATCCCTTACGGCCTGGGGATAAATTTCCATTTTTTATGGCAATGTAAGATTTTGATACTTGAATACTTTCCTCAAGACATCTGATAAAAAAAAATATATATCCTCCTCTACATATTCTCAGGTGTAGAAGGATGACAGGCAAATGTTTCATAACTTTTGATATGTTTGAAGTGAATTTAAATTACTAAATGATGATTCTAAAGAACTGAACAAACTATTAAGATACGCCCACAGAACAAAAAGTTAAAACAGAGAAAAATTAGTGGCTTCTAAAGTGCACAAAGAGCCAAGAAAATACTGTGTGATATTCATAAAGCACCAGAAGCAAGGGATAAAAAGACAGGAAAATTATGACTTTTGAAACAAGAAATGAGACATCAAAAGTAGTATGCAGATATAGACTGAATGAATTACATCAATATTTTTCATCAAAACAAAAATTTATCACATATTATCATGACACAGGCTGCTTTATCTTATTTCTTTTAATGAACATGTACAATTTTTTTTTCATTACATGGTCTGTATCATGAAACATTTTAATCAAACACTGCAAAGAAAAGAAATTGTCTCAATGATCATGATTAGTCATCCAAACTTTCTGATGACAAATGCTGAAATTAAAATACCTCCACAAAATCTACAATTGAATTATTTGGTTTAATTTGTATGGAAATCAAGACCGAAATATTGCAGAAATTAATGGAAAATCTACTCACAAACATTTTAATCAAGCACTATCTATAAGGAAAGACAAAAAATGACTCCAATGATCGATCTGTAAAACATGTCATGCTCTTGTCCTCTAGATGCAATATTTTGTATTCCAAACTGAAGTTGAGGTTTTGGAATTCAGGTCTTTCTTCCTGAGGATTATTAACTGTACAACGCACATGATGAATGATCAATAATTCAACCCTACGGCTTTCTGACTATCACTTCAGCTTTAAAAGGAATCGTGTTTCAAAGATGAACTCATTCTTATCCAGCATGTAAAGTGACAGCTTACCAAGCTATGCTGGACTGAAAAAAATGTAATAATGTAATAATAAGGCATCTAAAACTCTGCAAAAACATAACAGATATTATTTGAAAAAGTATTTCCTTACCCCTATCCTTCCCCTCTGTAGACAAACAATTGGTGCTCTGACTAATGACTAAGGAAAGCATAGCTTCGAAAATTACAGGACACACAAAGTAATATATCAATTTCTCAAGATGTCATGATTTTAATGCTCTGATTCCCATAAACACTTCTATGCTTGTACCCAGCCTTCTCTCACTTTGCTGATCAAAATGAATATTGCCATCATACACAGAATGAGGAGCAATTTTCATCACACATGTACCCCCCCCCCCCAAAAAAAAAAAAAATATATATATATATATATAATTTTGAAGAAATAACAATATCGAATAATTCTAGGATTGTACTTCATCTTTAAAAAGGAATTGCGTTTCACTGATGAACTCAATCTAAATCCATTCTTAATCTTAGAAGTTTGCCTTTTGTGACCTACTTTGTGCATATGCATGTACTTGTAACAATAACAACTGGTGTGCATAGTGTCAATCAAAACAGAACATGTGTTTATTTGCAGCTTGTTCATATAGAGACAAAAAGAAATTCAAAAACTTAATTTGAGTATTTGAATTACTGGACTACTTAAACAACTACATATCTGATGCAACAATACTTGACTGATGCATGGAATACATACTATTCAGATAATAGTGTCTGGATGCTAGTAGACTAATAATCAACATGACATCCAGCTCACCCAGACAGTTCTTTATGAGGAAGAAAATATTTGGCTTGTGTTGTGAGAGCATTCGGTCATGAAATATTGCCAAATAAATGCCTCATGCAGGGCTGGCTGCATTCTAGCTGCATCTTTTTAAGGTGTGTTCCCATTAACCAGATTTTAGACACTGCCTGGCTTTATAATGTTTTTCTGTTTATCACCCCTTTCCCACCCCATCCCCCTAAAAGTGATCCCTGATAACATGACTCCTCAAAGACTGATTTCCACTCCCGCATGTTGAGATATCATATAATTATCATGCTATACCATGCACATATATTCAGTGTTCTTTAAGAGGTATGTCTGTTGCTCTTTTCACCCTGACAGATTTCAATCAGGATTTATCAGCAATGTGCTAACTTGCTAATGTGTAGTCTTTCTACAGTACAGGTACATGTATACATTCAGATAATGGGGAAAAAACTGTAAACTTGAAAAAAAAAAACTTGAGGAGCAATAAAATACTGCAGATAATAAAACATATGGGTCATCATGGATGAACTACTGTATGCACCTCCTAGAGGCTGCTAGGAGTAGCTATAGATTGGAATTCTATTAATGAACTTTGTTTGAACTGCAGTGAGGTTAATACACCTCAAAAAAGATGACCCATAAAAACATGCTCCAGCACTCATAAAAATGAATCTACAACAGGCAAATATACAGATGGTAAATTATACAATGTAAGCCATTTGTAACCTGGCAAGAATACTCATCAATGCCATGCACTCAACACTTGTCAATCCAGTGTTAAGTATCTATTCTCTATATTCAAACCTATTTTCCCCACAAAATATGTTTTCTACAAAACATACACGTACATGAATGTATTAAATATGGTATACACAGATTTTTAGTGTAAGTATGAATTTCTCTTTGTATCTGAACAGAATTCAGCTCGTAAAACTTTCCAATGAATATTGTACCCTTGGCCCTTAGGTATACTATCTGAGTCAACTGAATATATATCAATTGATATAATTGTTTGACTTCAAATTCATTACACTTTTTCTCATTGTTTTCCTTGTCAGTTCAGAAGAATATCAAAATAAAATATTCCCTGGAAAGGATTTCTCTTCAAATGCCTTTATATTTGAAATATCACAAGAAATGGCTCAAGTGTTTGGCCAAACATTCATACCAGACTTATGCATGGTCCCATACACTTGTTTTTGTGTGCAGCGCAAGTACCTGGGGGGGATAACTGGGGCAATTTTTTTATCACTCATACCCCGTTTATATCCGTTTCACTCTATTTCACACCACCCAAATCATGTCTATTTAAAGTACATTTCTTTCAAGAAGAAGATCACACATCAGACACCTTGAAAATTAAGGCTTGGTGGTGTTTTTTTTTTTTATAACAAGGTAAGACAAATTATATATCAATCTACCTTCAGCCATGTAATATGTCCATGCTTTACGTAAATCTGTACGACCATTTATCAGTACACATGAGAGATTTGGCAAGAACGCCCGCTTTTAGAGCAGAAGACTTCTGGTTTCTACCTTGAGAGAATTTTTATCTGCCTTACACAAGAGATCACACTGGATGCCTCCGGAGGTTACCTCAATTTCGTGCTAGGCTGTCTAGCAGGAATTTTACCTCACGTTTACCTCGCATTTGTATCTAGGGTAGACAAGGGATGACATGAGGTAACCGCGTTTTTGCCAAATATAAACAGGTGTCAGTAATCCCCATACTTTAGATACCTGTGTGTTTATCTAAGTATCAACTAATATAACTTTCCCAATTGCTTTAACCCATTCATGACAGAGGTCCACATTTTGTGGTTTGGCCTAATATCTTTTGATGCAAAGCCCTAAAAATCATACCAAATACATAAGCAGAAAGAGCAAAAAATTCTACACAAACTGTGCCCATTTTGGTTGTGTCAATATTCGTTGTTTGATGCTGAAAATTTTTTAAAGGAAAATAAACTTTAAAATCCTTAAATTGGCAAGTGATAGAAGGTTTAAAATCACTGTTTTCCCCTGCAAATTGGCAACTTTTTGACTTCTAATCATAATTTCTGTCAATTTATATTCATTTCAAATACATGACATTTTATAAGAAAAATGTAGCAATAAAATAAAAATGTTGGTGTTGCCAATTTGAAGAATAAAAGCTGATCAAATTAGGCTTTAAATAATTCCTGTCACGAATGGGTTAAAACAGTTTCTTTCATTATATGACCAGAAGTCCAGAACAACAGTTTATCTTAAACCATGTATCAATGGAGGTTGTAAAGCCCGGGGGGTTCACTTCCATTGAAGAGTGGACAGCATCCGTGAGAAAAAAAACATGGAAAAAGGGTATTTTTTCAGGGGTAGGCGCGGAACGCGAATAGGGTGTCAAAAACGCCAAATAATGAAAAAAGGGTATCTAAATCACGATAATCTAAAACGCGAAAAGGGTATGTAATTTGCACCGACTGCGGGACCGACTGTAACAAGACCCGTGAACGGAAAATCCTATAAAGAGAATTAGAAGCCACCATGATAAAAAGTCCAAATTCGAAATGTAATCCCTAACCCCGCATCTCAAACCCGAACCCAAATTCCCAATACTACATGTACCCCGGCTATGTACAGAGCATAAGGCCTAGCACTAGCAGTTGTGGCTCCCATGTCCAGTCATTGCATGAGAGTGAGACCCCCGTGCACACACAGAAAACTTTTTATCCAATGAAAATGTTCAGCTGAGCACTAGCACATGTGTGTGTGTGTTTACATATTTTGTTTATTGTATAGCTCTCGTGATCGCCGTATGAAACCATGCAATGTGTAGGGGGCCTATTCCCATAACCCTTTGTGCAACGTCTGTGAAACCATAATGAGACAGTGAATTATCTCGAGATAAAAACGGCTCCAAAACTTTCCATGGACCCCACTATCACTCTCAAGGTATGAAAATGGGAATATCCTGTTTAGGGTATGAATTATCCCAACAATTAATGAAATCCCTGTTTAGGGGCCTGCCCTTGAATCCTTGTTTAGGGTGTTTTTTTAAGGACGATTCTCACGGATGCTGTCCACTCTTCAATGGAAGTGACCCCCCCCCCCCCCCCCCCCCGGTTGTAAAGGTAAGTTCTCAATGAAATATCATCCTAGCACTACTTTTTTCCTCATATTAATCATTTCAATGAGTCAAATCATTTCTATTTCAGCATCTCCAATTCTCATATTCTAACATCTCTATTACTGAAACAATATCTTCTATCATCACTGCAAGACGGCACTGAACTCCAAAAGAACTCTCTGCATACAAAACAAACAGATATCAGGTACATCCAATGAAGTTTTAATGCTGTTTAGTGTCCCTCAAGGCATGGATAGAAAATCTGTAATCGGTCAAATCTCTGCCAGAACTACAGTTGATTTATCACAAGACCCAAGAGGGATATCAATGCACATAAACAGATTTATCAAAAGCAAGATCAACAACACTTTTTCTAATATAGTTATCCTTTTTAGTAATATTGAATTTTCTTTCCACTTAAGTCTCATAGGAGACAGAATTTTAGAACATATATCATATAATGTAGCTTTGTATGTACCATGGGCATCAAGGGGGGGGGGACAGAGGGTCATGTCCCCCCAAATTTTTAGAGGTGGGGGACACAACAGAGTATGTCCTCCCCAAAAACAAATTTGGTAAAAAACAACTGAAAAAGCCAATAGGATATGCTTCCCCAAAGTTTTAGGAAAAGAGACAACCAAGAAAAATTTGTCAGCAAATTTTAGGGGTATGCCCCCCTCCCAATTTCATCCCCCCCCCCAAAAAAAAAAAAAAAAAAAAAAATTTTGAGCTGAGGACCTATTTTCTCAGGACCCTGTATTTCATATATTGTTAGTATCTTTTACAACATAAAGATGTACTGGTTTACAATATTCTTTTTACAGCTTATTTTCTGCTGAAAAGTCATATCATCAAAGCCTCTTTAATTTTTTAGAAAAAAAAATTGTCAACAAAATACAATCCAATATAAAAAGTAATGACTTTGGTTCAAACAATGGAAACATAAAAGAGTAATAAAAAATACAAAGAAAATGTAATTGGAGTGAGAGAAAAAAAGGAACAGAAAGAAAGAGTCAATGTCCTAGAATGATATGGCACTGGTATTAACTGAATTAATCATGTCTCTGTAAAAAGAAAGGCTGTTATAGCTGATGATATCACCCTTCCCTCCCACATCTTCCCTTCGATTCATGAAGTCATACTCAGTATTACTTCAGCGTTTACAAACATACAGATAAAATTTCATCAAATGTCACACCTACACATTCATGTATCTTTAAAGAGAAGCATGACTTCTAGAAAAAGGTGAAAGATACATGTAATTTGTAAGCTTTCTTTGTCTTATGATGTCAGTTTGGAAGAATATAACAGTAGAAATGTTTCCTGAAGAGGATTAGTCTTCAAACGCCCCCATATTTGAAAAATGACAAGAAATAGCTCGTGTTTGGCCTGTGTAGTCCCACATACCCACTTCTGTGTGCAATGCATAAGCTCTTCATCAAGACTGTGTAGATTTCTTTATCACTGTGACAATTTCAAAATCTCACGGTATACAAAAATTTTTATATATTAATCAACCTGTCTCATTTCCTTCAAAACAGTCCCTTCACATTGCAATTGCATGACCACATCTCCAGTTTAATATGTTATAGGCACACCTAACAGTCTCAACCATAAAAACTCCATCTGCCTATCTCAATATTACCGTATTCAGACGCACCATTAACCAATATTTTATAGTATTGTTCTCGAATTCGAAACACTGTCTTCATCACAAATATGACCCAAATAGGCACAAGCTACTACATTTACTCACCCTCATTTGTACCAGAATACATGGTTTGATATTAGACAGTACAGCTCCTCAATAAACTCCTGAACTCATGCTGTACCATTTGTACATTGTATACAGAAATATACACAAACATGAACGCAATGACATGTACTTGAGTATACGACCAAAACCACATCACCACATTTCTTGTGAAAGTGAAAATAGCACTTCCTTAGCACTTACATGAAAGAAACATGTTGTAACGTCTCCAGCTATTCATTCACTTGAGTTTCATTCACTTGAGGGTGAATTCATTCACTTGAGGGTGAATTCATTCACTTGAGGGTGAATTATTTATCTTATTTTATGTTCTGTGCTACATGTCCTTGTACATATAATACACTGTAGGGTTCATGATCAAGAATCTTTCATTTCTTGATAAATTTCTAAGTCAGAATGTGACACAATGAAAATAAAATAATGTATTGTAACAGGAAGAAATGATAATTAGGAACAAAGAGAACAAACCAATATGACATGGCATTTTCACTGTCTATCCATTGAACATTGAATACTGTTGTCCAAATATATGTACTACAATCATTACAATTTGGCAATAGCCACTCTAAGAAAAAGAAAAATTAAAACCAAACATTCATGCCATAAACAATTTTTCTATGATACTATCAAGGCATGGCATGGAATGTAGATGGCTATAGGTTATTGTTATGATCATAGTTCATCTATCAAGTTGATGAGAATGAATTGAGGTTGAATGATCCTGGCTCCTGCCTCGCCCTGCAACAACACAGCCAAACATGCAATATTGTTCCCTTTGAAAACTGGATGTTTACTTTCAAGCAGAGTAAAAGACACTTATCTCAAGAAAGTGAAGCAGTGTTGTGGTTAACAAACATATATTTTTGTTTCACTACATGATTGCAATGAGGTGTCATGCAATCAGTGTTGAATACCCATGTTGAACGTGCAGTCCTGCATGTACAGTATACATGTACAGTATACATGTACAACACAAGTGAACAATGCCCAACATCTTGGCAAATCACTGGTTTAAAATTACAAAAATATACAGGGAGGTTTTTCACAAAGAGTTAAGTTTGACTTAGAGTCATGTGTAAGTGCCAACGCGCAACCAGTATTTAACAGGTAATCTAATTGATGGACTTCCCAATAGTACGCATCCCTTGAGCATGATCTGACCAATGCAGAGATGCGTAATATACAGCATGCAACTAGGAATTTAAGTGCGACTTTTGTCAAACTCAACTCTGTGAAACACCCCCCAGGACACAAAAAGTACACTGTAGTGTTCATTTACAGTGAAGTTTCAAGGCTAAGGCTTCTTATGTCCATTATTTTGATCATGTCCCACTAAGGTACTGCACAATCTAAAATAATTCATACATGTATCAAGATCGTTATGGAAATTAATTAAATGAATACATAATCACGTTGCTGTTTTCTCAATAAATCCCTTAAATCAATTTTAAAAATTCCTCTAATTTGATACTATGCCCCTTTTGATTTTAATTTACACGATCTTTCATACAATATATCTTTCATTCAATATTTTCCTTGTTGCTACAATACTTTAAATATTTTTAAATGCCACAAGTATTTCTATTCCATTACTGCACTGTGAAATATTTCAGATAAGCGCAATGGCCGATCATACAGCACCCCATACACAACGGAACAAAGGACCCAGGTTTGGATCAGTGGGCAAGAGAACTTGCCTTCACATCCATTTCAACTTCAAGTTTTGGTGGGGCTCTATTTTCATACAGGGGACATGGCCTGTGCAACACAATGCAACAACAAATAGTACACAGTCCTTGTTTATTTTGAAACCAGACTCAGTACACCAGTGACCTCTGGTAATATGCTACTCAAAATAAAATGTGTAAATAGACAGGGAGGAAAGGTCAAGATCACAACTTTTCCTATTGCAGAAAAAAGCAACCCTCCCCCTCCCCTCCCCCCATTCTCTCTCTCTCTCTCTCTCTCTCTCTCTCTCTCTCTCTTAATCTTCCAACCTATTTGAATAAAGTGCATATCTATGCATAGTTATTTCAGAACCATGATTTTTCTCATCTGGATACAGTTTCTCCTCTCTTCTCTGTTGTACTGAACCTCTCAGTTATAATGTATCTCTATCTCTCTAGTTTTACCCCCCCCCCCCCCCCATCTGTCTGTCTGTCTGTGTGTCTCTCTCTCCTTCTCCTATCATGTCCTACATGTATGCTCCATCTATAGCTTCTCTGTTCGACCTCTCAATCTCTCTCTCCTCCTTCATGTACCTCTCTATCCTTGATTGCCATGGCTAAGGCAAGGCTAAGGACATATCCACAGATCACAGTAGATTAACATTGCAGTGTGTACTCAAGTACATGTAGTTTATAGAGAGAGGTGAAAAGCATGAAAATGTTGTCATGGTCATTAGGAGGAAACTGTTAAAAGGTTTTTCATGATCACCACCTTGATGCCATACCCGAACTCTTACACCCGTGAAACAGTGAATGGAACTTGGAAGGATAAAACTATGAATACATCAATCAATTAGGAAATGCAAGAGAAGGGTGGAAGAGTCCTAACTACACAATTCAATAAATCTCTTAAATCATGTTTTGGTGAAAGAATTATTAAAATGAATGTATATAAGGATACCTGGTATATAAGCTGATATCAAAAATGATAAATGAAGTACATGTGCATGTATGTATCTAGTACTCAATGGAATACCACACTTACATGTACATGTAGGCCTATTCATAAAGGTGCTCTTTACTCAGAAGATATACTGGGTATTACACGGATGATCTAAGGGTGTGATTAACGGGAGGACTTGTTTTCTAAAAATTAGAAATGGGTACTTTAGTCGCGAACACAAGTTGCACTCACAACGGGTGGTCTCTCTGGATGTCGTATTTATCGTCGCAATCTGAGTTCCCGAAACCCTCGAGCCCATGCCCAGCTGCAGGATGACCCGGCAGTGAAGGTCAAATCTGGTGGGCTTATTACTTTTTATCTGACCAGGAAACAGGAGTCTGAAGTTCCCAAACAAAATGTGACCGAAGTTGCGTTGGTTTATTGTCACGACTTGAGTCACCGATCTTGTTCAATGGATGATCAAAACAAAACCCCCTTTTTTATGGAACTCAAGTCCAGTACGCTAGTTCGGTAATCAAGTCGCCGTCGTGTTTATCAAGGGTAACAGGTAAGCTAATTTGGAACTTGGATGGCTTATTAGCCCTCTGTTACCCTCAATAAACACACCCTAAATGTATTGGTCAGTGCTAGCAGTGGTGACACAGGTTTGTTCAGTAAGCACTAGCCTGTCTAATATTTGAAAATTAACAGAAAACGTACTCTACACATACACCATAATAGGGCTGCCAACATTGGATAATAGTTGAGAGTGAGATTATACGAGAAGCGAATGCGAGGGAGTGAAGCGACCAAGCCCGACCATGCGAAGTGAGGGAGTGGGGGAGGGTGTGGGAGGGGGTGACCCCCCTCCCACGGAGTGGAGCTTTTTTATTTTTCAAGGTGAAATTGTGTGATCTGGTGCACACTTTATAGAGTATTTGAACATATACCTGAAGGCATTATGAAGAGAGAAAATTATACAATTTTACATGCAAAGAAAATGATAAACACGGAATACCCACTTGTTGAAAAATGCCAACCATGTCTTTATTTGGTTCCCTTCTCTGTTTGACCCAGGTTTTGGATGTAGGTACTCTTGGGTGCAGATGATGGGAAGATGCAACAAGCAAGCATCCAAACAGAGAATTTATTGTATCAAGCCTCCTCTGTTGCCATCTTCATTGTCATTATGGCTGAAAGTGTTCCATATAAACATAAAGAATTCATGTGTTGTGCGTATATGGTATGGTACGGGCCGGTCATGTCAGGATATCGATGCATATAATATAGCCTAGCCCCGCTAGGCGCGGATCAGATCTTACCATAGAGATCCTATAAATTAATCTCTATGGATCTTACATACGCACGCGCTCGAAATGAGATCAAGGGCTTTCGACAAAAGGGGGGAAAACTTTCACAAGTTTTCCAGTGCTTCCTAAATTCTTGATTTGGTCGCTATTTTATTGAAATCTATCATTTTTTATTATCATATTTAGTTATTTCAGATTCGTGCATGTGAAATTTCATGATAAGCGTGAAAGCATGAGAAATGGGTGAAATGCGTGAGTCTCACGCTCAATGCGTGAGTATTGGCAGCCCTGCCATAATATTTATGTTTCAAATAAAATGTATGCACCGGTTATGTCCATAAACATACATGTACATGTAAATGTAATCCATTTGTTGACCAATGTTGTACATGTAAATATTCATAAATAAGAAAAAAAAAAAAAAAAAATGCAATGGTATCATGTCTACAAAATTGCAATTTTTATGCCAAAAATGATTTTATTTCTTTTAGGCATATACATGCACAATGTACTGCGTACCCAACAACATGCAGGCTACTAGAAATCTATGAAAATTGTCCTATGCCAAACTTTCTAGCTGGGCCTTATCTGTTTTAATTAGGAAAATTACAAGTACCATGACAGAAATTTTGCTTGAAGCAATGATCATTTCTGTCCTTTGCTGATATACAGTATGCTGAAATAAAATAAACATATTGTCTTCAGTTTGTTATTTCCTTTGTCTACAGCAAGGCTATGTCAAAAGGCATGTGCCTAGATGAAGGAACTTGCTGACACCAATAAACCTGTAGTCCATTCAATTGATTTTTCATCTTTTTTTGCACCATATCAAAAGTATTTACATTGAAAATTCTATCTTTTGTTATAAATCATAGCTCTTGATTACTGGAAAAAAAAAACATCCTTTCAGAAAAAAAAAATTTCTTGCAATATCACTGTAAATGTACATTCAATATGCTATTAAGGAAGTATGTCACTATGAGCTTTGTTAGAAAGCAGGGCATACCATTACTACTATACTACCATTAAAAAAAATCTTTCTCCACTCAGCGCAGACAATGAATCTTGGCACATCGCCAACCAGACAGGCTCTTTGTTCCACGTCCTTAGTTGAGTTCACCCACCATATACACGTCACACAACAACAAAACAACCAGAAAATCAGTTTCCTTAATATTTCCTTCACAGTTTATTTCAATGTTGTGTGGAGGATATGTGTGGGATAGACTGACAATTTGATTAAGTGTTTGAATCCGCACTCCCACACCCTTATCTTATGTAAGAAGTGGTTTAGTTCAGAGGTAGATCAATAGGGGGAAGGGGGCACAATTTTTAAAAAAAATGTGGAGGGTGCAATTACATGTACATGTATGTGTTATGTGTATGTTTGAGTGTGTTCAAGGAATGCCCAGTGGGGAACACTTGCAAAGTGTGCCCCCCCCCCCCCCCCAACATAATCAAATATTAAATTTCTCATTACACAATGCTACATACATACATGTACATAAGTTCCTGATGGGTTCGTCACGGATGGATATTTGACAAATTTTAAAAGTTTGGTTTGAAGGCCTATACAGAATAAGTAATGAAATGTTGTGAACTATTTTATATTTGATTGTGAAGGACATTGCTGAATGAGTTGCAATTCAATAAAATTTGGTTGCCCTTTTTGTCTACTTAAACAAGAACCCAAAATATGATCAATGTCATGGACAGATAAATATGTCACTCTTGTCAGACCAATCTGGCTCATCATCACATTTACTGCACTCTTGCACTTTTGTTTGGTATTTACATATACAAGGAACACTGGACATGCAGACCTAAATGTACTAAACATCTCCCTCACCCAATCCTTTAACCCACAGCATTTTCTTAAGAGCTGGATTAATCAGCCGCCGCCCCCTTTAAGTTGGCAACAATTACTTTTCTTTTCAACTCCTACATGATAAGAGAAAAAAAAAATTAAAAACATATTACATAAATGAATGTGAAAGCAAATTGTACGATTTATTAAGAAAATTGTCAATTTGGAGCTACGACTTGTTACAATCACATCATTTTTAAAGAGTGTTATTTGAGAACAGCACAACATACTGCATTGGATATGAACTCATTTTTTTGATAATTTTTTTTGTTTTTGTTTGTTTTTGTTTTTGCTCGTGTATAGTAAGTGAATTCTAGCATTTTGGATCAAGAGATTCTGCAAAAGTTTCACAAAAAGGAGACACTGTAGGCTACTTTTAAAGGTTAATAAGCAAACCATGCGCAAGTTACCAATTCCAATTAATTTCATGGTTTCCAACACTGTTAACCCTCAACTTAATGCCTACATGTCTACCAGTCTACCAGATTAAAAACGATAAATCTTTGGCCCTCTGGTGATATAGATTATAGATCATTTGGCTGTACCTGTCTATGGGTGGTTAAATCTGTGGTACATTGTAATTCAAAATGTATTAAAACAGCAAGAGTAGTATGCTATTTCATTTGATCAAGCCACTATCATTTAAAAACAACTATATAATTTCTGTGTGAGCCATAGAGTAAGAGTAACTCCGGATTTAACTCTATGGTCTGAGCTAACACCCCCCCCCCCCCCTCTCTATCTCTCTATATTCCCACTGGTGTATAAAAGTAGGCCCCTACATATACATGCCCTTCAAAAGCATCATTGTGTACATGTACATGTATGTACATGGATCATAAAAACACACAAATCAAGGGCAGAAAATAAAGCAAACTGATTTGTTTTAATGATCAATCAGAGATGAAAGGCAAGTTGAAGAGGTCAATTCTCAAGTCACCATCCAACATAAAAACTTCAAAATTAGGTCAAGTTGGAGTCCAATGCAGGGTTGATGCATTGCCTTGCTATCCTTTAGTGGCCGTCTTCATGGGCAAGCATGAAAACTAGTCTACTGAATGCAGACACTTTGTGTAGCAGAGAGTGAGGTTATTAATTAATGCAAAGACTATAAATGTATCAGAAATTTCTTTTGAAGTCAAAGATTAGGCAGGGGCAGGATGGGAAATACATGTATAAGGTCATAATATATGGTTTGCGACAAGAATTCTGCATCTTACCAATGATGTAGTTGGTAACAGATTTCCTTGTAAAAAAAAAAAAAGTTATTTACTATCCTTTATCCATAATTTTGTTAACCATATATGCAAATCTGAATAGCAAACCTGACCAATCAGAAACCTTCTTTTAAGTATCCCATCTTACCCACTTCACCCCGTAAAAGTGCATACAATCTCATTCAGGACTGTGTATCGATTTTTCTCACAAAACCAAAAGGGGTTTGAGTATACAGACTAAATAAAGTCCCATGTCTACCCACAAACTGGGTCAAGTTGGAAGTCAAGTTCAGAATCTCTTGTGTGGCATACTTGAATTCTGAATTTATACCAAAGGTAATTCTCTTCTATTTTCATACCCCACATGAATGATGCATCACACAGCAGATTGTGTTGGTAGGCAAAAATTGCATCAATTCAAATCAAAACTAAAAATGTACAAGAACATGTATTTTACTTGCTACTCAATTCTTTTGAAGGATTCAATGAATTTGTGTTATTCTCTTACTATTATTTACAAACTCTCTCTTTTACTTTCTCTTTCTCCACCCCTATTATGTAATTGGTGATCAAATACTGTCTCAAATCATAGCAATCATTAAATATTTCTCAGAGATACAAATATTTCATATAAAAAGAACTGTCTTAAGAGAAAAATTAAGTATTAAAAAAAAATGTATTCATGCATTAGCTGTGTTTTTCAGGTTCATGGTATCTGCACAACCATGTTTTTGTCACTGTTTACAAACAGGGATAGTCCAACTGCTGTCAAAGGTACAAAGATCTCCAAAGTCTTTCAGAGCAAAACATGAAAATGGAATGTCATTTGCTTTTGTGTGCAGGACGTGTCATAAGCAAATGATGTTCAGATTAGTCTCTGATAAATTTGTGCAGAAGTATCAAAACCTGAATTCCAACTCTATCTCTTAACTTTAGTTGTATCGGAGTATTCATAAGCACTTATCCTATATGCTGACTGTTACCTGACACTCACCTATTTGTGATACTGTAGTTAATAGTGTATGAATAATATGTGCTGTAATTGGTTACATGTAGACTTGCATCATGTGACATGCGTAAATTTTGTTATATTGCACAATTTTACAGTACACTCTTTTTTTGCATGGTCAGACGCTTAGAAAAGTATGTGGGACTGCGCATCAAAGGCACTTTGCGCATACCCATTGTTACCATTGTTTTTAGCTGCATGCTTTTGAGCGAAGCTAGGCAACCTAAATGTAATCGAGAAAGCCTGACCCAAATACTCTATACAATGCCATACACTATCTAGATCTAATGTCAGGGGTCTATTTAAAGGGAAAGTCCACCCTAGAAGTTTCACTATTTCAATAAAAAGAGATAAATTTGAACAGCATTTTAAAAAAGAAATGAGCAAAATCGGTCAAAGAATAAGGAAATTACACTCATTTACATTTTCTAGTAAATTACACTCGGCTCTGCAAATTGGCAACACTGATGGCATCATATATGAGCAGGTCTCCATTCACTTTGTACATGAAATTTCACATTTTCTCAATTTTCTTGGAAGTTAAACATTTTCTAACCCCCATTCAATGTATGTTCAGAAGAATTGCATTTTACATAACATACTTTGACTATGGGGTGAGAAAATGTGTAACTTCCAAGAAAATTGAGAAAATGTGAAACTTCATGTACAAAGTGAATGGAGACCTGCTCGCATATGATGTCATCAGTGTTGCCAATTTGCAGAGCCGAGAGTAATTTACTAGAAAATGTAAATGAGTGTAATTTCCTTATTCTTTGACCGATTTTGCTCATTTCTTCTTTAAAATGCTGTTCAAATTTATGTCCTTTCATTGAAAGAGTGAAACTTCTAGAGTGGACTTATCCTTTAATATAACAAATAGTGCATGTTCTATTGATGCACCATTACTGGACTATATGAATTCCAAAGGGTAAATTATTCCTTATGAATGTCTATATCACCATGGCCTTCTGTCTCAGTAAAATAAAACTTCACTCAGGATTTTTAGTATTTTTGTGAACATAATCCAGTATAGTTCATGCAGAGTTAAATGCATAATTCTAACAGTGTAGGGCAATGCACATATACATGTAAAGCAAACTTGCGCTGCACGCTTCTGATGCGAAGGCAACCTAAATGTAATATAGAGGGTCTGACTCCTTAAAAGGAACCATGAGATCGCAAGTAGCCTGCTCAATTTTATTTCCCAAGCAAATAACTTTATCATTCATACTGAATCAAAGCATATTTACAATATAAACCCAGGCTACTATCTGCATAAAACAGACAAGTACAAGGTATAAGCAAAAAACAACAATAAAAGAACTAAAAAGATTTTGCAAACATAAACAAGGAACATATAAACAAAGAAAGATGAATGTGGGAGGTAAAGCTAACAAATTAGGGGCAACCAAACAAGATATCCGGATACAGTCAGAGTGGGTCTATAAAAACATAGTGCAAGAAATAATATTAATGGACCTTAAATTCATCTCAAAATTCACCTCAAAATTTATAATTTCTCTTGTGCCACTGTATTCCAATCTCGGCCTACGGCCTTGGTGAAATATTACATCACTCGGGAATTGTGAATTTGTTGGTTCGTATATGTTCTTACTGAATGCAGAAGCATGCAATATTTGTGTAATACTGATACTGATCAAGTTACATGTATCTCCCCATTACATGTACAAATTCTCTTCTTTTTTCTTATTTGGGGATGTCTTCCTTCCCATGCATCTTTAAATAATTTCTAATATTTTCTGCAGGATGTAGTTCGCTGAGTTATTTTTCAAAGGGCATTTTTTATACGTATGAAGATATGGTCATAATCGTTTACACGACACAAGTAGCTAACTTGTGTGAAATAATTTGTTTTTCTTTCTCACCTACCCTTCCAAAACAAATTTGATTGATTCTGCATCATGATAAATTGTTTCAGTCATCTCTTTAAATACCCAGATTGCAATCTCAAAGAGGATATCAAATCAATGATCTGGTTATCCCTACCACCTCTACATGTATAAAGATAACACCTGCCCATCAAATACTAACTGCAAGAGACCCCAATCCACACTCAAACATGATCAACCCATATTATACACCACTGACCTTTCAAAGCTGTTCACTGGAGCAGCTTTTGACTTTCATCTTCTCACCTTCCATATTTGTCTTTTGTATCTCGGCAAACAATTTGCCAAATTGCATCGATTTTACTGGTTTGAAAATTGGTTGGGGAGGATGAGAAATTACAGATGCGCATTATCTGTGCCTGATGTTGATCATTACATCAGAGATTATGTGTTCATGTAATGTGTCTTACTGTGGGCAATATATCACCTCATCGATTTTAAAGGTACAGTATAGTTAAGCAGGGATTTGAAAATATACATACGAGTATACTGATAAAAATTGTATTATTGGCCTACTGCAAAATTTTATCCACTGCCAATGTATTTCATAATATGACTGTTATTTCTAGAGGCCTAAATCACAACTGCAAACCTCCCAACCTTTCTGACTGAAAAATAGGAATGATTTTGCTCAAAATTAGGAAAGAAACAGCATTTCCCATAAGAGTGTGTAGTAAATTTATCAAGTAAAATAGGAAAATCATATCAAAACAAGAGCTTGGAATGGTCAAAATTCAGATTCTTTCCTCCAAATTCAGAATGGTTGGGAGGTCTGCAACTGTTACCCAAAGATATGGGTGGTATTTATCAACAACAAAAAATGGCTGTCAAAGAAAATGAATACATTCCTCTATGTATCCAGCATTGTAGTACATGTACACTGTGTATGTTTTAACAAATCTTAACAACATGAAGAAGTCTTTCATCCTTAGCTTTACACCCTGTCGAGCTGTAATGTATTTAACAGTCTACTCCATGCTTCAAGCTCTGCAGATTAATCGAGACAGAGCTTCATACATGACAAGACCAGACTCTGATCATTCCCTACTTGCAGATCAGTAACAGCTACTTTTACCCTGTTCAGACAAACAAACAAAAATCTACCGGTATACTATGTTTCACGTAAAAACTCTATATACAACCTGAAGAATTTTATGTAATCACAAAGCAGCAAAATGATATAATCAAACCGTGTAGGCTTATGGAGAAATATGTCTGGACATCATTTCATTCAAAAAATACCTTATGGTCAATGTACATGTAGGCCTATGTGCGAACAGTTTGAAAACTTAAAAAAAAAAAAAAAACTGCCAAGCCTTTAATTAGCAGGCATTAGTTGAAAATGAAACATAACCCTTGGAACTCACATGTACATGTAAGAAACAATGCTAAAATACATTGCAAGTACACAATCACCATGCACCATTTTATTTTCTTAAGTTCCTTCGTGTGCATACGCCTATTTTACTATTTAGCATGCTGTTTCCTCACATGTGAATGACCCTTCAGATCTGTGGATTTGATTGGCAATATTAATGACCTTAGATTCATTTCTGCACCAGTTCCTTTCCTCCTTTTTTTTTTCTTCCGGCTGCTTTTTTCATTTTTCTACTGTTACTACATTTCAGACTGTCACCACAGGCTGCACACATGATCTATCAGACCAGATGGCAATAGATCTAACACACAAGAACATCATTGTTTCTATGATGGCCTGTACACTGTACTGCAGACTGGAATACAATAGGCAACTGGCCTGATACAAAATCCAGGCGTCTTTCTTTTCTTTGGAGCCGACTGCGAGTTGTACAGTGACTACTTTGATGCTTTACATCTTGAATGTAAAAAATCCTATTTCAAAAGCATAAAATAAAGCTAAACTTTATTATGTGAATATTTTATGTTCACATTTTTCAGCTTGCACCCCTTCTTTCCCCAAGAAAAATATGAATCCCTTTTAAGTTCTGTACCGGTAATTTACCATTCAAATGCACAAATCATGCTGCAAAAAAAACAAACAAACAAAAACAAAACAAAAACAGAAAAGAAACTGCTACCATTTTTCCTTTTTTTTTTTTTTTTTTTTTTTGGTGCCCACAACACAAGAAAATCATTTTCCATCCAAATGATATTGTGATTTTATGTTTCATTAAATATCATTACAATTTAAATGCAAAGCCATGCATACTTTTACAAAACTAAAGAAGCTTGTTGATATCAAAAGAGGTAGTAACTCTGTTTACAGTATACAAAATTTACTGCCAAATATTACTCACTGGAAATAAATATTATCAGCATACGTGTGCATATGGGTGAGCCTTTATCCTAAGTTAATAAACAAAGCCAACATGAAGAGATGATGGCCATTTTAGACATTTACTTTACAGGGTGGAGGCTGAAGCATTAAAGGTACATTTGTAAATAAGATTAGTGGACATGTTCAAATACATGTACATGTGTCATGCAGTATTCATCTTACATTGTAAATGTAATGAGATATACATGTACATGTACATGTACATGTACATGTAGAAGTTGTTGGTCAGTTATAAATTTCAGATCAGCAAAATCATAATATTTCTTGTTGGAAAGCATACATCTAAATAGATCATGAATACAATGTGAATGCAGATAATACATTCAATTCAAATTCTACATGCAAACCATAGAATAAAAAAAAATTTATTTGAAAACTCTGCTTTTCCAAGCCAAATAAACACCAAAATGTAATGCATTCTTAAATCTGTAAGCAAGTGTATGTGTACATGTACATTCATGAACTTCTAAAGTTCTGGGCCCCATTTCATAAAACTTGTTAACAAGAACAAGTTGCAATAATTGTTATAAGCTACTGAAATCCTTGCATCTCATTGGCTGAGAGCAAATTTGTCATAGAAATGTGGCAGTTGTAACTGATAACAAGTTTTATGAAACAGGGCCCAGATCCATCAAAATAGACATAACAAAGCATAAAAAGCTCACTTGTGATTTAGTTACTTTCAGAAGTAGAATCATACTAATTTCCAAAATACAAGAGCAAATTAACTATTTGTATGTTTTTCAGAATACATTTACGCATTCAAATGCTCTACCCCGCTTTCAGACGTACCAACTTATCGCATATTCATACGACGTATGAGACCTTTCAGACGCAACGCCCCGTTATCCGATAATCGTACAGGAGCATTCAGACGTACCTCGCGCTTAGGGAAGCTCATGAATACGTATGAGTCCCTTGCGCAGTATGAACTGGGTTTTGCGCTTCATGTTTGCGTTGCGTTGTGCTCGACTCATCTATATAGTAGAGTAGAGGTCGGGCCCTAAGCGCGCGTTGCGAATAAGTCCCGCCTACTTTACGACATACGGATATGAGAGCATTCAGACGTGAATTTACATCGTATGGATATAGGATAATCGTACGAAACGATGCCCAAACCATCGTTTCGATATACGTCGTATATTGAAACGACGTATCAATATAAGAGCATTCAGATGCTAAAAAAGTCCTATACGAGAACTCTCTCGTCTGAAAGCGGGGCTAGAAATTTGACCCTGGCCCTAAAATTACAGCTGTATGTACACACAACTTGTTTACCCTTTTGCCTGAACCCATTCCCATTAATATAGGCCCATTCTCTGAACCTGAAATTGCTGACATTATACATGTACCTGCCACCTACCTTTCATACCAATTTTTGTGACATTTTGTGAGTATCTACTATCTTCTACTAGTATATTAAATCTGCCCTAGGGAGCACATAATAGACACAAAATATGTTTCCTTGTACATGACTACGAATGACACAGAATTGGAAATGTCAAGCCTCTACCCCAGTAGGTGTTTATCTCTCATCATTCATTTCAATGACACAATTACCTATTATTCACAATGTCAATGTTTATTGATACTTAGCACAACATGTTTTGATGCAGTTTCTACTTCATGACATTAAAAGTGATAACGACTCAAGGTAAAACATCTAATTCTTTTTTAGTTACTTTTAAGCAAATCCCGACATACTTTTGTTAATGAACAAGATTTAATGTGCACTCTCAGAACAGTTGGTTAAAAATCATTAGGTTGGTTAAAATATGAACTGACCAAATGTTGGTTAACAGATTTTGTACATGTAAACATATGAGGATTTTTTTTAAACCAACTCTTGGGAGGTTCATGTTTTAACCAACCTAATGATTTCAATCATATGTTCTCAGAGTGTATCAGTATTAAAACCTTGAACATTATACATGCACAGTATGTACATGAAGCTCTGCTTTCTTTTATTTAGACTACTAAAGACAATCACTCAATTATGAACTTTTGAACTTTTCTTTAAAAAAATATAGCAAGGGGATGCTAGGCCATGAACACAGGACAGATACTAATACTTGGAAGTTCTCTCAAATTTAGATACTCTAAACAATCCAGAACTCATATGATTTTCATGTCGTTAGAGCGTTCAAAAACATATTCATTAGATGAAGAATGAAATGATAGAAAAATACTAACGACAATCAAAGACTAAATCTGAAAGATAAATTATCCAAAATGGGGGGATTACAACATCTTCAATATGTTTGAACTACATTACATGTACTCTGAACAGGTCTGTGACTTTAGACTAACTCAAGCCTGGGGGCAGTCTGAAGACAATCATGTTCCAGATATTGTTCCACTACAGGTGAGATATCACCTTAGTATAGAGATATACATGAGATATCACCTTAAGGCTGTATCTCATCAGCAGAGACGTCACCACTACAGCCACGACTGATCAGTCGCGGCAGTCGCGGCAACGTCTCCAACCAAAAAAATGGCTTTACAATCTCACCAAGGCATGACTTCCAGGAGACGCCTCGGAGACATTACCAGGCAAGGTGACAACCGATTTGCCTACAGGTCATCACTGCAATGTCTCCGAGAGGTCTTCTCAGTCGTGGCGAAGTCTCTGAGACATCTTCTCAGTTATGGTGAGTACCCCTGCTCCCGCAATGTCTCTGGCAGTTGCGGCAACGTCTGCATAACGTCACGGATAAAAATAATCTACATGAACATTATGCAACTGATGGAGACATCTTGGAGACATCTCCAAGACCTCCTTTAGACTGGAAAAAGTCTCCAAAAAAATTAAACATGTTTAAATTTCCCGCAACTCCCTGGAGACCTGGCTAGTCTCCAGCGGAGACTCAAGTCATGAACTAGTCTCCAGGCCAGTGTGATTTACCCTTTAGTATGGATGCTTTCTATTCTGCTGGCCATGCAGGTTTATCAAGGCAACCGAGTATTAAGGTTATATGTAATATACTATGGTAAATAGCTTTCTGATGCAATGTATACATGTAGGTAGGCAGAATCTGGCCGATATTTATTTCGAAACTATTTGAAGTTGACAAATTTTTCAATTTAACCCCTTTACACATTCCATATACTGTATGTAAATTGGGTTTCATAAAAGATGAATTTAACCAACTTCTTTTTTGCTTTAACTATGTAAAAAGATCTTTGTCTTTTCTAGGAATGTTTAAAGTTTCCAAATCAAAATCAACTGAGATGGCATTTCACAAAAAAAATGTGAATCATCTTCACTGAATTTCACACACTGCAACTACATTACATAAGGGGACATCTTTCCAAACCGACATATTATTTCATTACCCAAATCAAACAATAAACTGAAGTTTATACAAGGAAGAAGAAACTCTACTCCTAGCATTCTGCATGCTTGTCAACTCTTATTCCCTTGTATCGAGCAGAGAGTAAAATGTGTCAAGCACATTGTCAATGTCATTATGTTTCCCCTCTGGCAAAATGCACTCCCTGCTGAATGCATTCCTCCATCTGTGAGAGTCTCCTATCTTCCCTTTCTAAACAAAGGAACACAGAATATCTTGTGCCATCTGGAACGAGGCAAAAATGATTTAAAATCACCGTTTGAAGTCATGATATTTTTTAAAGAGATTATTTGGGGGGGGGGGGAATTTCATGCATAAATTGAAGTAGTTTAAACTCACTTGTATATTATTGCTTTAAAATATATTTTAATTGAAATATCTCCAACCATTGATCCTGTGTAATGTAAAGACCGATCTGCAAAATATTTGACAAACCACTTGTCACTAGAAATGCTGTAGGCCAGAGGTAAGTTAACTTTTGATGAAAATTTTCCAGTTACAATTATTGGTAACTCAATACACAAGTGGTGAATAGAATTTTAATGTACATGTACATACACACAATATGGACTTGTATAACACATATCAGCACTCGCTGATATGTTATTCACTCACAAACCATCTCAAGACAGAGTGTGAACGTGACAGGCATTGTGAGTTCAACAAAATGACTTGTAAAAGGGCAGGTGCACAGACCCATGGCTAGGCAGGGCTCGGGTTTATCAAGATGCAATCAGCCAAAAGTGGCCTTTTTTTCCTGGAGGCCGAGCCAAGTATATACATCCAGTACATGCTGATATATCACATGACTATGGTGGCCCTGAAGTACGCTCGACAACAGGTCATGTGCAACAATGAATTTCGCATCCCAGGTCCTGAATTTCGCATCGGGGGTCGTGAACTTCGCATCCTAGGTCATGAATTTCGCGACGCGGGTCATGAATTTCACGACTGGGATGCAAAGTTCACGCCACGGGTCATGAATTTCACGACTGGGATGCAAAGTTCACGCCATGGGTCCTGAATTTCGCATCACCGGTCATGAAATTCATGACCTGGGACGCGAAGTTCACGGTCCGCAATGCGAAATTCAGGACCTGAGATGCAAAATTCACGTCGCACATGACCTGTTGTCGAGCGTACTTCAGGGCCACCATACACGCAGCACATGAGGCTAGAACCCCCAACGAGAATGAGGACTAGGGTGCAACAAATAAAAGTGAACCCAGAAGGGAAGAGAGTAGGTGGTAGGGTGCACAATGTACGTAGTATCCATTAGCCCATGTTCCTACATGTACATGTATCTTCAAACTAGACTGCAATAGAGAGCTTTAGATACGCAATGCAGCTCAGATGACATGGAATCTCGCTGAGTTGACTTACGTTCTCCTCTTTCCTCGCCTCGCATTGCAAAGAGGCTTTAGATTTGGGGAAGACGCAGTTAATCAAACAAAGCGCACGCTCAGATGTGGACCCGATGTGAACCATAAGGGGCGTTCACGCACAAGGTAAAAAGTGAGATTTAAAAATCAATTTTCTAATTGCGATTAGAAAATCGATTTTATTTTGTGTGTGGACAGAATAATCTCACTAATAATCGCGATTCTAATCGCGATTCAACTTGCAGTAAGAAGTGCGATTTTTCAGAATAATCGAAATTATTTGCCGAGCGTTGTGTGTGTGAACAGAATCGCGATTAGAAACTCGGTTTTATCTATCCCATCATTCTTTGCGCATGTGCGATCGATGGGCTATGCATGCACTATCCAGTGTATGCAGCATGTGTTACGTTACGGAGTGCATGCACTGTATAGCACGCACTGCACACTATCTTGGCGCCGGGATCCCGTATAGCAAACAAAAAAATGTTTTGTATGATAATACATAATCATTTATTATTCAATTAATGAGTTTGTTGCTGTACTTTCTGTAGCCCTTTTACGGTCGATGTGTTATATGTCTATAGTATTTTCCCCCGTCCTGATCGTGTATAACAGCAGTTAAGCGGAGAAGTTTGTAGGCTCTCCTGCCTGTTTCTGTTGGTTCTTCGTTTGTGTGAATGGTTAAAAAAAAATCGAAATTCCAATCGCGATTTAAATCGCGATCAGAATCTCGTTTTTTCCCCGTGTGTGAACGGTGGCTATAAAATCGAAATTTGAATTGCGATTCGAATCGTGATTCAAATTTCGATTCCTTTTGTGTGTGAACGTGCCTATTGTTACGTCACAAAACAGGGTCTTGTGTCGCTTATTGGGGAGAGCGGTAAACTGGCCCCAGAACCGTCGTGTAAAACATACGACGCAGGATGGATTGGAAAAGAGCTGTCTCGCGCATGCGCACAACAACATTTTTGGCAAGATTCCGCGTCGTCTGAGCTGCGTCGCATATCTAAAGCTCTCTAATAGAATTCCTTGTGGATATACTGTAGTTCTTATCATTCAAAGAGGTAATGAAAAGAAATATTTTTTTTTATAAACTTTACAGCTTAAAAACCATGCTGCCTTCACTAACTTGGTGTTTAATGTTTCAAGTTTTCTATTAATAACCTTTTCATTGAAAATCACTGCACGATCATAAAAGAACAGGATGGAAGCCAATTAATCAGGTCAGATCAATTAATCACAAGATTTATTTTGATACAATTTTGTTTAATTTCACTCAGCTCAGTAGGTTTCAAGTGTGCAATGGCATTAATAAAATTATCATGTTCTATATCGAAAGTGTTAAGCAGAGTAAATTGTTTTACTTCCATATCTAACCTTATTGGAAAAGCATCAAGCCCCCTAAAAATGGTGCAACATCTCAGGGAGCGGATTGACGCAAGCAAGTCCATGCCCAAAGTCTGAGCCGATGATATTCTAAACTCTTCACTTGGCTTCCATATGGGATTGCAGTTAAAGGCAATGCTATGGTTCACCTAGAGTTCACTGAGAGACTACTACCTAGCCTACATTGCTGCTCGTTTGTCCGTCCGTCAGCCTCAGAATGCTAATGATTGTGAAGTATCATCTCATTGGACGAGAAAGAGAGCCAAGGGCACAACTGGCATTTCTCCTCTTCCATCTTTATACTCATCTTCCTCACCTCAATAATATCTCTTATCCATCTATTTGTAAACGTCCGATGATTCTCCAATATCAGTTATCCATATATACTGATTTTCTACATACTCCTGTCATTTTATCTTTCCAGTTGTCACACTCCATCTTCTTTCCTCTAAATATCAAAACTGTTTTAATGTTTAACTTTTTTTTTCATGTTTCCAAGTTTATGAATGTACACTGTATAACTCTTACACTGCACATGTACATGACTTTTTTTTATAATTCATACAGTAGTTTACAATAAGTTTTGCAATTTGACTGACTTACATTTACCCTAAAAATATAAAATCTGAAGTTTGTAATGCATCATATCTTATGAGCCTGTCTAGTAAAGAAGGACTAAATTTCAGATCTCATTTTGTTCATTTAGAAAAATCTTTCTTTCTCACTCTCTCTCTCTATCTCTCTCTCTCTCTCTCTCTCTCTCTCTCTCTCTCTCTTACCCTCCCTCCATCTTTTTCTTTTCCTGCCTTCATCAAATGTTTCTTAATCCATTATTTACTTCAGAGATCTCCTTTCTGTGCTCTCCTCTGTCACCTCTTGTCATTTCCGTTCGCCTCAAGCCCTCTCTTCGATCCAGGCTTGCAAATAAAACCTCCTTTAGCGCTAGACATTTGATGCAAATGAAAGCTTCATCCTAGAGTTCAATAGCTCATTTACCCACACAGTTCATGCATTATGAAATGTCTTGCTGTAAATGTCAAGGTTTTTTCTAGATGTAGGTAAATATATACACATCAAATTTTCATGAAATGATCTGTCATTGCCATTCTCAAATGTAAATAAGAATCATTACACCTGTCTATAAATCACATTTCCTTTCATGTTAAAAATTTGACTTATATGGAAAGAAAATCAAACTTTTGATGAAGTCCAATCACTTCAAGAGCCTAACAACCTCTTGCAAGATTCACCTGCAGTACCGTAGTGGCATCAGTGGTGGCGCACTATTATCTATGGCTCCGATGATGATGACCAACATAAAAGTTAATGTACACTGACCTTTTTCTTCTAATGCGCATGGCAGGCATCGAATATTGCTGTTACACGCTAGCGAGTGATTCTGCCGTTCTGCTTAAGCTGCGAAGTTGGATGAATTCAACTTTAAGAACATGAAAATATCATATTAGTTTTGATAATATTGCCTTAACTCATTTTCAGCACACGTGTTAATTATTCACTTCTAACTGATAAATTTGATTATAAATTTGCAATTTCTTATAAAATTTCAAAAAAAATGATGAACAAGCCATGCCTCCCTCGAAATTTGAAAGAAAAAGAACAATTGTTTACGAGAAAAATAACCTCAATCAGACTCAGAATCTTAAGAGGGCCCTGTACCAGTGGTGGCACACCCATATACAATGCACATAGTAATATAATGAAGCTAATTGGTTATTTTTTATAACATGGAAGCTATGTAATCATTGTGATGATGGAAATGATAATGATGATGATGATGATGATGATGACGATTATAATTATGATGATCATGGTGGTGATGGTTAGGATGTCATGAAAATGTTGTTGATGATATTTATTATGATGAAAGTGTATGATAAGGGGGATATTGGTGAGAATGATAATGACCAAGAAGGCGTATTCAGATGAAAGTGTCCGGGGAATAGTGAAAGATGATGATGGTGGTTTATTTAAAAGTAATTGCAGGGCGGAAATTATGTATCATTCTTTAAAAAGAAGGATTTTTACATAAAGAACAGAAGGCAGGCTCACTGTGAGAGCAAGGGTTCGAGCTCCCATGACAGCTGCGGCACTACTGGTGCAAAGCGCGCCACAACTGGTACAGCGAAAGTGTCGTGGATTCGCTTTATTATTGCCGCGCTGTAATTGCCCGACGCTACATACCACTCTGAGTTTGTATACACTAGTATATATTCACCTTTGATTAACAGTTGAATCATTAAATATAATGAAAATTTTTTTTAAATTATATAACAAAAACGGCAAAACCCCGCCACCACTGGTGCCTCCACAGTACTTGCCAATTGTCTGTCATGATAATTTTCACAATACCACTTCATTTTTTTAATGTCCACATGCAATGTATTTATAATACAGTGCATGATGGCTAGGAGCACTGGCATAAATCCGTTTCGAGGAGTGGGGGGATGATCAAATTATTTTGCCGAAGTTTGTGGCTCACACTCAAGCATACACACTCCCTCACCCGCCCGCACACCTGCCCGCACACCCGCCCGCACACCCCCCCCCACACACACACATGCAGTGTACTACTTCTTTTTATTGTGCGAGTGAAAAGAAGTCTTTATTTTGTCATCAAAATACACTCTAGGCCTATAAGATGTTTAAATGGTACTTTGGTCATCTCCCTACCAAATTGAAATATAAGTACCTCACTGGCCTAATAATGTCTCCTGTCCAAAACCACCCTGCAAGTTTCTAAATACTACAAGCGAGCGAAGTGAGCAAGAAAAGCACACTCTTTCAATAATAAAGTATCTTTTCGTCATCAAAATAACATTCAAAATATATTCGGTCATCTCCCTTGAATGCCCAATGCTTATGCTTTCCCAAAAGTTCTTTATCTAGATATTACATGAGTGAGCGCAGTGAGGCAGGGAAAATATAGAAAATACACTAAAATTTTATAATGTACACCTCCCTGCAGAATTCAAGGATAGTCAGACACCTCGCCGCAAAAATATTATTATATTCGAGCATCACATGCTGGAATAAGAGTGACTACATGTACTGATTGAAAACATCTTGTTTGTACATGTAGCTTTCATGAGTGATCAAAAATGGATTTTTTGAATACTGAGAACAGATTCAAGTGTACCGTTACTCGCTTCTTGTGATTTTAGTAATGTGCAATTCACTGGCATCTTCCATTCTCACAGAGGGTATGATAGGATTAGGCTAATGGTCACAGGCTGTTATCTCCTGAAAATTCATCTATTTTAGGTCAACTTATTGCTCGTATGCTTGCAGAATTTATATAAAGTTATAACATACTGTATGAGTAGAAGGATAGCATTAACACTGGATAAAGAGACAAGATGCAAACCTATTTCTTTTCGCAAGAATAGTAATATAACCGGCATTGGTTAAGATACTGAAAATGTGAGCGAGGGCTTCCAGGTTTATTTTTCCTATATTTTGATTACCCTTTTTCCTTTTTTCTCTCTCTCTCTTTTACAATATTATTTCTTCTTTAAAAAGGGGGGGGGGTATATTTGTACACATCATCCCCCCCCCGAAAAAGTGGGGGTATACATGTATATACCCCCATGCCCATTCCCCCCCCCCCCCCCAGGTAAAATGTATTACACCAATGGCTAGGAGAGGGGAGAAAGGGAGAAGTTTATTGATAAAATAATTAACATAACAAGCAAACTAAAGTCGATCTACACATACAAATAATCTAAAATGTAAATTTGGACCAGAACATGCAGATGATCAGCCATCATGGAGTCATTACAATTTAATCATTTAGAAACTAGACTTTAAAAAGATTGAAAAATTAGTGTCTGCAAATGGAGGTGGCACTAACAGCTCTAGAGAAAAATATTCATAAAAGAAGGTTCAACTTATTCCTACATGAGAATCTGTCTGCAAATGGATGTGGCACTAACAGCTCTAGAGGAAAATATTCATAAAAGAAAGTTCAACTTATTCCTACATGAGAAGGTACATATAGGCATTACAGACACTTGAAACAGAGGGTTTCAGCTAAAAGTAAATGTACACTCCCATGACATATCATCTGTCTTCGAAAAGGGGGAGTCTCTTACAACCAAACTGTCTAAATATAGCATAAGTACACACTGTAGACCTCTATCATGACCGCCTTAACACACAGAGTCTAAAAACAGGAAACCACAACATTCTATTTCATTGACATAGTTGGATCTTTTCCAGATCTTCAACATTCATAACCAACCGGCACTTGGGATCACAGAGAGTGCAAAAGATATTGGCACGTCATCAAAATTCATCAATTTCCCCCTCCCCCCTGCAAAACATAACAAGGAATTCTTCTCATTCCTAAGATATAAATCCATCATTTTATCCAGCAATAGATACGAATTATGTAAAAGTTCCTGCTGAAGAGATCAATCGATTAGACAGGACGGCTCTCCCACGCCACATCACACTCTTGAACAAGTCTGTGTGATGTTTTGGTGAAGCGGTGTGGATCGCTCCTGTTTTATAGGTCATTCGCAGTTCAAAAATTAAGAGGCAGTTGCTAAAGATAAACCTGCTTTCGATTGCCTATCGGTAAGCTCCAGCAGGCGATTGAATTAGAGGGGGGAAGTCTTTGAGGGTCAGGAGAAGATATTTGTAACCTTTTCAGGTGTATTACTCACAGCAACACGGTATAAGCTCATGAGATTTTGATTTGTGTGTTATGATGCAGTTCTTCTTTTCAGAAGCCTTCCATTTAACTTTCACAAATACAGGACCGACATTTTATGGTCTGCATGTTGTCCAATAGAAATTAGACTATGTAGGTCATTTGATCTCTCTCGATCTCTCTCTCTCTCTCTCTCTCTCTCTCTCCCTCTTTCTACTTCTCTCTGTGTACCTTCATCTTGCCGTGTCATCTTTTTTTCTAGAAGTGTAGCATGTCATGATGACAGAGCCCACTTTATTAAAGTTATCAATACAGGACTGCTACAAGTTCCATTTCAACTTACATGTAAATCCATAGCAGTACAGTGTCTCCTTAAGATTAACACTTTTACAGTATCTTTGCTGTATGAATCACAGGTTAGAAAGAGAAATATTCACTGATAATTTTGAGATCATTTTTAATGTAGTATGCTACACCATTCTTGAATAAGAAAATTTTAATTTTATCTAATCATTAAGCTCTCTAACTGGGCAACACAGTAAAAATTATATACATGTAATCACTATTTTGGTGTGCAAATTGCCAATTTTTCTATCAAATTTTGCAACACAGTCCTTATGGTCCATGTTTCATGTTTATTTTTCTAATTGAGTAAAAGTGGCAAATAAAATTAATTGGTGCCAATTTGAGGAGAAGCAGCTGATTAACTTAGACCTTAAAAAACATAGTACTGCTACGGGTACAGTATAACTGTTAAAAGCTTCCAAAAATGTCGATCAGTTAAAGAGATCAGTTCTGAAACTCTGAATTCAAGCATGCCTCAATATTATGTATGTGTCAACAGGTCTTGTTAAAGACATTGGTAAACATTGTTATGATTTTTTAAAATCTCATTTTGTTACTTGAAAATGGGATAAACATTAGGGTTATAGTGTAAAAATAACAGTCTGAAAGATTCAGAGTATAATATCCACAGGAAGTATTTCTAAATATCAGAAATGTGAAGCAATGTTTGAAAAATATACGAGGGTCAGTTGCACAGACTAGATGTAAGGAGTGCGCATGTGTGCATGGCTCACCGGACCGTACTGTATTGACCCGGCGGAAGGCAGATAACGATATTTTTTAATTCGAGCAAAACGGTCCTCTTAGTTATTATCTCTTGAGACAAAAAAATAATAAAATCACCGTTTGCGTCTAACTTACAGTTTTTCATTCCAAATTATGGTTGGTTTCAGGGTTTTTTAGTACAAATACAAGAATTCATACATATGTTTCATCTTAGTTTGAGAATTTTTCAAATCAGCTGCTCACAAAGTCAGCCAATGCCTTTAAGTTGTAATGATAGTTTTTTTAAAAATGAATTCACTTAATTAATAAATGAGATATAAATTATCCAGGTACCATAAGATACATTGTATCTATGCACATGTTTAAATAACATGCAACATGCACTGTATATCTAAACAACCTGTTTTTGTGTACTGATGGGTGATCTCAATACGTAAACACAGTCCAATCAATAACCACAATAAATGGGTCTGCACTTTTCACCTCTAGCATTGTGGGACTTCACACAGCTTATTTGGTCTTCCATAGGCTACTGTGACCCTAAGCTGACCCTTTTGTGTGGCTATATACTGGGCATCATAAAGTGGATTGGCAATGACCTTTTGAAGGAAAGAATAGAAGCTAAAATGGTTTGGTATTCAAAAGCTTGTACTGACCAGTGTGTAATCCATTTTTGTATGTACATGCACATGTTGTCAATGTACATTTAATGCTAGGAGTCCACTGGGCCGGCGCCAGTTCGCGCCAGTTCGCGCCAAAGACTATGTGATTGGCGCGTAGTGGCTCGCTGTGGCGCCGAATTAATGTCCGCTCGGCATGTTGTGTGTCGCCAAGTGGAATAAACTAGGTGTCACATGGCGTGCGCCATTACATTCCAGTGGATTCCAATAGGCGGAATGTTTGCGCCATTTGGTGCCACTTGGTGGACACTTCGCGCTGATTGCTCGATGCAAGTGGCGCGACGAAAATTTTAAACATTTTGAAATTTCCTTGCCGCCAAATTCAAATTTGGCGCCGTTACGAGCCACCACGAGCCAGTTGGGAGGCAGTTTGAGCCACTGCACGCCACTAGGCACCTTATTGGCGACACTAGGCGCCACAGCAAATTGCATTGGCGCGAACTGGCGCGAACTGGCGCCGGCCCAGTGGACTCCTAGCATTAGGGCTTACTTGTACATATGTACATCTATGTGTGGGTATTTTTAACCCATTCATAACACAAATTAGCATAATTTGATGAGCTTTCCTTGTTCAGATTCGTTGGCAACATCAATATTTTTATTTCATTACTTCATTTTTCGTCTAAGTCATGTATCTGTAATGAATATAGATTGTAGGAAAGTTTGTTCACACAGAAGTTGAAAATTTGCCAACTTGTTTCAATAAACAGTGATTCTGAACTTTTCATCACAATGCCACTTTAAGGATTTTAGTGCTTATTTCCTTTTTAAAAAATTGAGCATCAAACAGCAAATTCTGAGGCGACTGAAATGGGCACAATATGTGTAGAATGTGTTGTTCTTTCTGTTCATGTACATGGTATGGTTTAATAGAGCTCTGCAACAAAAGTTGCAGCAGCCAAACTACACAATTTGGACCCTCTGTCCTTAAAGGCAAAGTCCACCCCAGAAGTTTCACTTTTTCAATAAAAGGAGTTAAATTTGAACAGCATTTTAAAGAAGAAATGAGCAAAATCGGTCAAAGAATAAGAAAATTACAGTACACTCATTTACATTTTCTAGTAAGTTACTCTTGGCTCTGCAAATTGGCAACACTGATGACATCATATGCAAGCAGCTCTCTGTTCACTTTGTACATGAAATTTCACATTTTCTCAATTTTCTTGGAAGTTACACATTTTCTTACCCCCACAGTCAATGTATGTTCAGAAGAATTGCTTTTTATATAACATACTTTGACTATGGGGTGAGAACTTCTAAGAAAATTAGAAAATGTGAAATTTCATGTACTAAGTGAATGGAGAGCTGCTCGCATATGATGTCATCAGTTTTGCCAATTTGCAGAGCCGAGAGTAACTTACTAGAAAATGTACATGAGTGTAATTTTCTTATTCTTTGAACGATTTTGCTCATTTCTTTTTTTAAAATTTAACTGCTTTTATTGAAACAGTGAAACTTCTGGGGTGGATTTTCCCTTTAATGGGTTAAAGGGCCTACATGTACTATAAAAGTGGGTATTTCGCATGAATAATTTTTCACTCTCAACCGAGTTGCACACAATCACACTTTATCAATTTCCGCGGACAGTTAGGATAAGTGTACATGTATTTAGATGAAAAATAAACGAAATATTTTGCACGGTTTTATTTTGCGGCGACTCAAAATGAGCAAAAACTTCCTCACTGTGAAATATTCCATTTTTACAGTAATAGTAGTCTGCAAAAATCCAACTCACTTTACACAAGCCTTAAAGCTGTTTAAACTGTTTAGCGATCTACATATAGTTTCTCACATACATGTACATGTACCCTACAATGTAGCCTCTTTTAGTTTTACTTCCTATTCTCCCTTTGTAGATTTTTCTATCAAAGTAAATGCATTTGCAGTAGATCAGTTTTTATTTGTATATTTTCTGTCACATGTAGCCTTGCTTCTTTTTTCTTTTCTTTATTAAATTGTTTTCAAGACAAAACATGTGATTACAAGCATGAAAAAAATGAGGGAAAATACTGAATAGAAACAAAAGACACAACTCAACAAACACTCATAGTGTGATACATCTTCTATGTGAATGAAAGGTGGTGCTGTGTGTGAGAAAAAAAAGGGGGGGGGGGCTACCTGAGGTGAAGGACTTCAGACATGTTCTCCTTCAAGAAAATCCACAATACAACAAGAGAATAGTTAACAGTGGCTTTCTGAGTTCTCCACACACTCTCTTTCACCTCTGCCATTCACACGTCTGGTCTTTGTGTACCCTAGCCATTCATGTTGCTCCTTTCTTCTCAATTTTTTCCCCCCTCTGACCAGATTTTCTCCTTGTTCTTTCTATTCCTAGTCCTAGTGTAGACTGGGCAAACAAAAAGGTGTACCCAATGAGCCAGGTGCAAGAAACAAATGAATGAAGGAATTGTATTTTGATTGTTGTTGGGGGTCGTTGGTGAAGGGGCAAGGGGAATACTTGTCTGGGTTGAGCTCCAAACCACCGGTTACTCTTGTGTAGCAAATTTGGTGCATTCCCGTAATTGCACAGTCACTACAGCAAATTCTTTTGTAGATTCTTCTGTTAAACACATCATAGTAAAGATTTAGACATGGCCATTATTCAGGTTTTGTGGTACAGCAGAATTAAATACATGTAGCTCTAATTTACTATATACACACAAGACATGTTTAAAAAATATGAATTTCTCATAGCTCAGTATATAACTCTAGCAGCTCAATAGCATAATCAACTATGAATAACAGACTGTAGCTACAGCACATATGTATCTGTACATGCAATACATGTTGTAGCTACAATTACAAGCAGTGAAAAATATGCACGCCAACAATCATTGAGGATAAGAGAAATGATCATAAGAATGATAACATTATACTTTTCACTCTTAACATATCATTTCACACAACTGATTTGGACAATGAAATGCGAGAATGCAGCTGGCTCTAAATTGAAAGTACTTCAAAGGCCTACACTTGAATTTGGCACAAAGGAATAACAATGCAGCCTACCAATTCATTAGTGATTTTTCACTTCATCTGTTCTCTCCATTTGCAAGAGAGAGAGTAATTTACTGTACAGTAATTATATAGAAGGTTCCAATAATAAAAAGAAAAATCATGTATGTTGAGCACTGATTTACCAACAGGAAATAGTTCAAAGGGTCTGATACATGAAGATACTTATTGGAACACTATATATGGACGGAAAAGCTATTTTTATTTCCAATACTTTGGGATATGATTGTGCAGGAGTACACGTATATTCAGCATTGCAAATTACTGCAAGTGAGTCAGAAGAAGAAAGAAAGTAGGAAATACTTTTTAATGCCTCATCCCCTATGGATTTACAGTCTGTGTTTCAAGGGCTTCGTGTTGTTGCCCTTTTGAGGAGCAGGGCTTGTTTGTAATTACACAGACTGACTCCGGGGCTGGTCTGTGTGTCGAGGCTGCCAATCAACAGAGCGGGTTGGATGAGCTTTTAAGACCAAGTGATTTCAATGATTTGACATTCCATACATGTATTTCTAAAATATATGGAATCTGTTAAAATAAAATTCGCCATAAATTTCACTTGCATTACATCGGCTTATTTTGACACATCAATACAAATGTGTAGTGAATCTACTTTGAAATTATTAGTGCAAATCTAACTTACAACATCCGTACTGGAGGGAAATGGTTTCTTCAAAGTGAGACCACAATGCCAAAACTAACATGTACTCCACAAGTACAGGGGAACGTTTCATCAACATTTGTTGTCTGACAAGTTGTCAGATCTGACATCTTTCCTTGATTTTGATTGGCTGAGAAGCATCGTTACTAAGGTAACTGTCGGATAAAACGGGCTTCGTCGGATAAAACATCCGACAAGTCCTTTAATGAAACGCTCCCCTGGTCAATACCTTGCTTTGTTGATGTACTACTTTGTGAGCATTCAATTGACTATTTGCAAATTATCTCTCCTACAATGTACTTCTAGTCATGCGTGTATCTTAGAGTATGAGAATTATTTTGGGGCCATTTAAACAAACTGATCAAAGAGGGTCACTTATAAAGAAGACAATATTTGGTGTATACCGCTATGAGGGAAGACAATACTTACAGATTTCTTTTGCGTAGTGGTCCTCCTAGGGCGTTTGTCCATCTTGCTGTGCAGGCATACAGCACCTGAAACACCAGGAGCAATCCAATATAGCTCCTAAACAACAACTCTGTAACGGAAAAAAAAATAAGAGAGATAATTAATCGCTTTCAAAATCATTCTATAAAAGCTTAACCCTTTGAATACCTTGCCCGAGATCAAATTGTGCTCAACAGGTTGAGATTTACAAAAACATTCTGCAAATCTGCACAATGATTTAGATTGTGGAACTCCAGTTACAGTAATATCCCTTTGCAAGCAAATTTACTCATTCTAATACCACAAACAATCCAACAAGGCATACTTCTGCATTCAAAAGACAAGATAAATCACTGGCAACAAAATATTCGGGAGTGGTGAATAATTTAGCTTTCTAAAGCTCTATAAGAGCTCGGGCGAAGAAAAATAAAATAGATACATAAGGATGTAAGAACTGCCTTGAAATCTCACTTTCACAGTACAGCAAATCCCAAAAGAGCTAGATTGACGAAGGAAAATACTTAAATAGACTGTAAATCATCACTCCCATGGAAACACAAGTATAAGAAGTGAACAATTGCAATTTTTCCAGTTCATAAGAGAATGGAGCACAGGTTACAAGTAAGAGGCAAATTAGACGAGGTAAAAACTCTCCTCGCAGGTAAATTGCTTGTGTTACACGTATATATATCAGAAACAATCTAACGGAGCTCCTAAACAATTCTGCAATCACAGAAGATAACTGATCATTCTCAAAGTCACTGATATAAATACGTAAAAAAAGACAAACTGCCATTCTTCATATCAGTGGGTGGTGTTCCGGTTAGTGTGTAACCGGTAAATCCCCCTCGCAGGCTATTTGTTCATAATATCTACGCACATTTCTGGCTCCCACTCAAAGGCATTACCTAGTGCCAAATCCCGCTTGAATCCTTAGCGAGAAGGATCCATACGTAATGAGGAAAACTAAAGACTTTTCTTGGCAATATCTACAGTTTACCTTTCAATGCTCTTTTGTTGTTTTTGCATCTTCAGTACTGACTTTAGACTAAAAGATTTCCTCTACTTATACATGTATTTCCCTTTCATACTCTCAAAAAACGTGCCAAATGACTTAAGCAATTTAAATAAATGAATAACATTTGAATTCATAGCATATCTCACAAGATTATTGCTAAAACGGTTTTCGTCTCATTTTAATTTCATTCTATTGTTCTAAAACACGAGAATGATAGACCTGCACAGAAAGAAATACATGTACACTAATGAAGTATACATATTGAACGATTTTTTGGTGGTCTGTTGTCTGCCACAGATCATCTCTTATTCATGTCCCAATTTTCTTTATTCAAATTTTTATCCCCCCCCCCCTTAACTTTGTTTGGGTCCACAAGAATGGTCAAATTTCTTCATATTTGAGTTGACAGCCCTCAGGTCTTACCAGGTCAAGTTCCAGATATTGTTCTAAGGTCATCAAGTCCTAGTGACATCATCTACATAACAGCAAATCATTTCTCATTCATATTTGGCATGGTCAAGGCCAATGTCAATTCAATCAATCTCACATCTCTAAACACGTGCATAAGTGAAGTCAGCACATTTAGGACTGAACTCTACCCAGTTACAAGATGATTAACTGTGCCATTTTTGGAGATGTAGACATACTGTACCAACCGAACTACATTTTGATGCTCTACTGATGTAAAATTAATGTACCACCTTACCCCTTAACACCTTATCCAAGCTTTGTTTTGGAAAATGTGCAGTTACACACATGTACTGGTAGTCATGACAGAATATTTGTTCTTTGGACATGTACATGTACATGTATGTGAGGGGTTATGAGTTTGAATCCTGGCATGGCACTTAGATCTTTAAGTAAGGTATTTCATCTCTAAGATCATTGTTCAGGACTTTTTATCCCAGAGATATGAAGGAGTACCCAGAGTACATATACAGTAGCATATGTTCAAGTGTAAAAAATGTTTTCGACTGTATTATGCTCCCTATACATGTATATAGTATAGAGACTAAGTTTACATGTAGGTCTACTGGCATGTACTTGAAAATCACTTCTTCCCTCAGTCCATCACAGAAATGACAATCACCTTTTTTAAATAATACTGAATACTACTTTTAAAAACTTCTAAGCTAAAATCAATGCACATTAAACTACTTTTGGCAATCGTATCAAAATTACAAAATAGTACCTTTCAAGACAGAGCACTAAGTCAGAAGTCAAGAAATGGAATGGAATGCAATGGAACACTTTTGCTCTCAAGAAACTTTAACTACTCGTACACCAGGGCTGCGTTTCACAATACCATCATAAGTCTACATGTAAGTTCATAGACATCCCATTGAAACACGTGTTAATTCTACAACTCGTGTTTCAATGGGATGCCCAAGAAGTTAGACTTATGACGGTTTCGTGAAACGCAGCCCTGTAGTATAAGTAGCAGTTAAATTGAGAATTGAGGATAATTGTCAACCCGTGATTGCATTAGGCATGTGGGTATTCTTCAGAATTGTTCTAGACCTACTGATTGTTTTTTATTTTCTTATGATGCTTGGTTTGTGGTTTTCTCATGACTAACTTTCTATTTTCTTTTACTGTTAGTAAAAATTATTCAGATAAAGTATTTTTTTCTAATTTCTGCAGACTGCAATTTTTTAAATAAAAATAAGGGTCATTTTTATTTCAAGGGTAATTAATCGTCTTTCTACAAATGTTAATATAAACTCTAAAATTTCACTTAGCAAAACAGTTACAATGTAGAATAAGTCTAAAATATGAGAACAGGGGGGGAAAAGCCTGAGGCCAAGCCAAAGTTAGAACACTGTTGTTGTTACTGAATATGTTAGTATTGGGCCATTGGATTTGGAGCCTAATGTAATGGAGTGATGGTTTCAACTTTAAAAGCCCAGGGCTGCGTTTCATGAAACCTTTATGTCTATTGTTCATGGACATCCCACTGAAACGCGTGTGAACTCTACAAAACACGTTTCAATGGGATGTCCAAGAAGTTAGACTTGATATGACCAGTGTGTATTATGACAGTTTCATGAAACAGCCCCCCAGATTACCTCACTGACTACAAAGTTTGAAATGGAATGGATAACACCTTATGGCTTATAATAAACACTTAAGTAAAATTGAAAATGAACTGAACAAATGATCCGCCTATGACCCTTAGTGATTTCAAAATGAAAAGTCAAGCCTTGAGACTGAAGTTTTAATCTTGAGATTAATAATTCATCAGACTTGCATTACCATTCTTAATTTATTTTAGAGTTTACTTATCAATATCAACAAATAAAATAAAGAGACATGCTCAACTACAACAGACCTACTACTATAAAAGTTAAACATGCCAGCAGCAGACCTAGATAGTGATACTATAACTTTTCTCACATACTTCTCTATTAACCTATCATTAATCTACAAACATTATTAGTCAACTACGCGTCCCCATGTACAGGTAAATAGCACGTATGCTCAGCCCGACACACACCCGGTAAATTAAAACCAATAGGCCGATGGGCCGGGCCTACCGCAACGGGTGCACTGCTCCGTAATGTGTGTATCGCAGTCAATGATCACAGTGCAGCTGATCTGAGCGAGCAGCTGTGAGGAGTTGTTCGCTGCTCGCCAGTGTACAGACTACTGCTCATCGCTCCAAAAATCTAACACGACTCCACTCCCAAAACTCACCTCAAAATATAAGATAACCTTGCTACAATAATATTCCAAGTTATCATCCACAAAGCCGGGAAAACCGGCCAACTTTAGGCAGCTCTATCGCATCCTAACATGCGGTCAATTTATTAAAATCCTAGGGAGGGAAGCTGAACGCGACAACAAAGAAACTCAAGCGACGGGGCCATTTTGCTCCTGTGCAATATGCATGTGCAGTATAGTAATTTAGCACAGTGCGCATGTGTAGACCAATCAAATTAGCCGGTCATTTAATTTGATAAGCACGTGTATATTGTTTTTATTTCCGCAGTGCGATGTATTTCTCTAATAATGTTTGCTTGATGGCAGTGTTGCCTGGAAGTAGGCTGAAGTAGGTCTACTCATCCATATTAATTTGAGAGCTTTTGATAGATGAATGAAAATAAGAAGAGAGGAAAATTATGGTTAATCAAAGGTGACACCCCTGGATCTGTATCGTAAACATAAAAGCGCTAGTGATGCCACTAGTAAATTTATGCCCCCTTCGTTTTTGTAATTGTGTATATTAACATCCTTTCCTCAATGGGCACAAGACAGTGTCTAAAATATATTTTGAGTGGTAGTCGAATCCGGGAGTCATATATTGGTCTCAAACAATGGTTTGATTATCCCTCCCTCCTGCAAAAAAGAATAAATAAATGAAATTTAAAATACAAAGTCAAATGAAAATGAAATTTTTAAAAACAAAATTGGGCAAAGAGAATCAATCAATGTTTTAGGAAAATTGAAAACACTTATATTTGTCATAACAAGTTATACTGAATACTGATGAAGATTGTTGTCAAATTGTGGGAAAATTATTCGCCTCTTTAGTCAAGCCATAGACCCTATATATTTACTTTATTTTGTACTGCATTTGATATGGTAAGAAATTATTTTAAACGTCGATATTCGTCATGTATTTGCAAATGATAAATCATAACTGGATCGTTATTTTTACAATTACCTTTTTTCCTTGATAACATTTCACAGCATTTCAAGTAAGGCCTGCCTGTCAAGTAGTGGACATGCCCCTATCAAACGGTGAATCAAAAAGCTCATAACGGGAGACAAAAGAGAAGCCAAAAAGAAAAGAGATATAATGAAAGGAAATGTTAAAAAAAAAAAAAAGGACACCCCTACTTCCTGGACAAATGGCCCTGAAAATTAAGATTTCAATCATTAAGAAGTACTGGATCCACCCCCCCCCCCCCCCCCCCAGTGATGACAACGGATGACAATGCCCCGAATGTCTGCCCTCCGACTGCTATACGCTAGCTGTCACCAACTGAGTTGGAAATTTGCAGTTTGCACATTATCGCACCTTTCATATCAATCACCCATGCACCCGCAAATTGCAAGGGCCAATTGATTTTTAAAAAAGAAGGAACAGATGTCAAATTTTACAGGTCTATGTGGGGAAAGGGTGCCTCTAGGAGCCCCCTACAAATTGCAAGGGCCAATTGATTTTTAAAAAAGAAGGAACAGATGTCAAATTTTACAGGTCTATGTGGGGAAAGGGTGCCTCTAGGAGCCCCCTACAAAACGTGAAATGTGCAATATAAGAGTTTTTATTTTTAAAAGGGGGATACAGATATATATCTACCGGTGGGTGTAGGGGTACTTTTAAAGCCAAGTGGCATACCTTAAGTAAGTAGGCCTACTCAGAAAAATACTTGGTTCATATTTCCCCACTTAAAAATTTCAAACCCCCCATGAGAATTTCATTAACTTTTTTTTTGTCGTGTGGATTATTTTTTGTATGTACTTGTATTTTGATATTTTATTTTGTTAATTTTATTCTCTTAGCTTGTAGTTAATTAAAAGTTAAACATGTTCAATGCAAAAGACATCCCTAGCCCTTCTCTCTCTCTCTCTCTCTAACTCTCTCTCTCTCTCTCTCTCTCTCTCTCTCTCTCTCTCTCTCTCTCTCTCTCTCTCTCTCTCTCTCTCCTTCTCTCTTTCTACCTCTCTTTAGAAATTTCAGTTGCTCTCTCTCCCCTCCCCCTTTCTAAAAAAAAATCCCGTATCTGCCCCTGCGCATATACCCTGTTCCTTCTCTGGATCGGCAATGGCTACAAATGAGATTTCAAGCTTACTTTTTCATAACGCTTGTTTGAACGATTCAAATAAAATTCAGCTCTTACACAAGCATTTTAAATCCGTCTGTAGCGCTAAAAAAAAAAAAATATCGATTCCACAACTGAATTTTCTCCGGTTTTTTTTTTTTTCTTTCTTTCTTTCTTTCTTTCATTTTTGAGCCTAAAACCGCCTACTGCATTTTTAGCAGTTAACGTTATGAAAATAATGATTTCTCTTTTTTAATCAAATTAAATATCAGCGTATATGACGCACAAATTGTTATTGATCATAACGAAGGGATATACCGCACAATTTTATTGGGGGCGTACATCATGGTACTTTCATAATACAGTTCAATCTATTGTATGCATTTGGCGAATATTGTGTGAGACGGGTTTTGTAATGATGAGAAGCAGGATATATGAAGTAGTAGTTATAAGTCCTTTTCTCTCTCTCTCTCTCTCTCTCTCTTTTTTTTTTAATGATTTGGAAGAGAAAGTTTTTTAATTATTATTCATATATATATTTCGATATGTATGAAATTCGTCACATGAAAAAGACCGTAGCTCTTTGGCATTTATAAAAAGAAATTTACAAAATTGAAAAGTAAATTTATACCAGTGTAGCTCTAAATGTGAACATTGGCGTAAATGTGACATCATGTGGGAGGTGCAGTAGGCGAAGGAGGCTTGCTGCTTAGGGAGCGGAATGTTTTGTTAAGTTGTTATTGTCGTTGTTGTTTGTTTGTTTGTTTGTCTGTTTGTTTGTTTGTTTTTGCTTTTTTCTTCTTCTTCTTTCCTTTAAAAACAATATTCACGACAGAGCTAAGTTCATTCCCAGTAAACAAAAAACGCTTACATCATAGGCCTAATTCGGTAAGAGCCTAATTGTGAATGTTCAAAAAACATTCGAATGACGTTCACGTCCAAAATAAGTGGACCTGCATGGGGAACAAAACTTTGCCCCCACGTTCATAACTACGTACAGTTAATGCCATTTAAAAAAAAAAAAAACGTGTAAGGACATTGAATGGAACATTGACACAACGTATGTGGTTAAATAGCATTTTCCAAACTAGGAAAATTCATAGTTAGTTTAGTTACGTTCAAATCTCGTGTATATATTGATAATGTTCGTATGACTGAGGTTCACAAAAGCATAATTCAAACTCACGGTGTCATGCAGGGGCCAGGGGCCCCCATCTGTTTAGGTGTCAGTCCCCGGCCCCCTCCAGAAAATGAAGCCCCTGCTCAGATCGGACCCAAGTTCGAACCTGAGTTACGTCTTCCAGATGGTGACGTGTAATCTGATTACGCGTCTGTAAAAACAACAGAAATGAATACTTTTGAACACATACATCTCTGTAGACCTATGTTCCTTAAATAACCCCAAGGGTATAATCCCTGGGGTATAATGACACTATCAGTGGCGTACCGTGGGTCAATGCATTAGGGGGGGCACCGAGCATTGATGTACACTGAAATTTTTTTCGGGGGGGGGGGGCAAGACCCGTAAAATTTTCGAAGAAATACCAAAGCGAGGGAGCGAAGCGACCGAGCTGGTCATGGGGACACTTTGCATTTTTTTAAATTGAAATTGAAGGATCTGATACACACTTTTGGTGGGTTTTTGGGACAATTTTCAGTAAAAAAAAGTGAAGTATTCAAAATTTCTGGGGTTGGGAGCAACCTCCACCCTGCCCTCTTTCTGCGTACAATTTGTGCGGGTGTGTGTGATTATCAGTGGTGTAGACAGGTTCTTAAACCTGGGGGGGGGGGATGATTTGCCGTTCACGAGAAATCGAGGATCAATTTCGTATACAGATACACACACACACGCACACGCACACCACACTCACACACAAACACACACCCACACATACACCCGAATGCACAGCACTGGCATAAATCCACTTTGAGGAGTGGGGGGGGGGGGGTGATCAACTGTTTTGCCGATTTTTTTTCTGTTGAACTCACACTTAAGTATAAACACACGCCCTCACCCACCTGCACAGACTCCCTTACACATATTTTGATTATTTTCTTGCGAGCAAGCGAAGCAAGCGAGCAAAAAATTACAATTTTTCTGATTTTCAATCGCATTTTCAAATAGAAATTCTATAATATGATGAGCGAGCAAAGCAAGCGAGCCAAAAATAACCACTTTTATGGTTTTCACTCGCATTTTCAAACAAAAATTCTAAAATATGATGAGTGAGCGAGCCAAAAATAAACGCTTTTCTGATTTTAAATCACATTTTCAAATAGAAATTCTAAAATATGATGGTTGTTTATGACAGATTATTAAAAATCTTATTAACTGATTAATTCACATATCATTTCTTCCTTAAAAAGTGTAGGGGGATATATCTCCCATCCCCCCCCCCCCCCGATTTACGCCAGTGATGCACAGACATAAATAGAAGATATACGCACCATGACAAACGAATATAGAATATGGACTGACACACATTATTGCATATTTGCATCATGCTATTTATCTTTTTTTAAAATTTTTTATTGTTACACCACTTTAGAAAAACTGTGACAGCGCCGAAATTACCCAAAAGTAATATGAATAACTACATAAATCAGAATAATGATCGATATAGTTATGATAGTAATCGTCATTTCAGTCACATTAATGATGATGATGATGATGATGATGATAACTATTATTATCATCATAAGCATAATGATAATAATAATAATAATAATAATAATAATAATAATAATAATACTACATTACTAATTATCATCATCATCATAATTATTATTGTTATTATCATTATTGTTGTGGTTGTTGTTATTACTGTTGTTGTTAAAATGATAATAGTTATTGTTATCATTATTGCTGTTCCTATCATTTCTAAACACGTTAATTCAGTTTAATTGTAAGCAAACATCCTTCCCTAAAACCTGGGGGGATGATTATACATGTCATCCCCCCACCTTGTGAGGTGGGGGGGGGGGGGATGCATACCCCTCATCTCCCCGCTGTCTACGCCCCTGGTGGTTATTTCTATCAGGTTGACAATAACGAAGATAATTTTCAAACTAAGGTGTCTTTAGGGACATGAAGCGTTTCAAAATTTTGGAAAACTTATGCATCTTGCTAGATATCACTCTGTTTTTAAGTTTTGCGAGCGAGCGAAGTGAGCGAGCCGAAAAGTACAACTTTATTTACAATAAAAGACTTGTTACTGTATTATCAAAATACACTATCGGACCACTATTATAGACCTATATGATATTTCAATTAAATATCTAGTCATCTCGTTGCCATTGACTATTTTAGCACATCCCTGGTCTCTAACCATTACGAGCGATCAAAGCGAGTGAGGAAGCACACACTAACCTGCTCAGTAAATTACATTGTGAACATATAAAACATCTAAATTATTTATTTGGTCAGCTCACTCGCCCATTCCATGAGTGGAACAAGAGCAGCCTATAGATTGAGAAACAATATTCAAACTGATTCCTTTCATAAAAAATAGCAATTAGCATCGGCATTTTAAGTTACTTTAAGAAATGCTAGCGAGCGAAGCGAGGGAGCGCTTCCTAATGTACCATTTTCCTTGTCCTTGTTTTCCCCTTTCCTTTCCATTTCCTTCTCTTTTTTTTTTTTTTTTTTTTTTTTTTTACCAGCCGATTGGGGGGCACGTCCCTCCCCTCATGCCACCCCCCTCCCCCCGTAGTTACGCCACTGGACCCTATTTATCACACACACATGCACACTGTACACAGAAATAGAAGTTTCTGTGACACTGTATCACTTATACATTGATCTCTAGTTATAACCACAAGATGGCGCTGCACATGAAAATGATTGTTGCTTCAATTTTCCCACAAATTTTGCTGGTTTTAATAAATTTTCAGCAATGTTCAGCAAGTATTACAGATGATAACTTCAGGGAAGACCTTCTTATTACACCTCTCCATAACGGTTATGTTAGCTCTTATTTTGAATTCACAACAGAATGGAACACCGGCCTGCCTTTAGGTGAGCAGAACGAGCCAGAGTCCCGTTCGTTTGTTTTTGCGTTTGTTGAAATCCCTTGACCTTGTCAGATTTATACAGTGCAGTGAATGATTGTCACTTACATAGATCTAGATCTATATGATATCTGAGATAAGCTTGTACTCCATTCTAGTAGTCATGGCGATTGAAAAGCCTCAACAGCTTTTGTGTGTATTCCCAGGCATTGGGGCTTGGTAGAAAATCACACATGAGAGGAAAATAATTGTTTAAATTCCCTTTTCAACTCTGAATCCCCAAATTTGTGGAATATCAGATATCTAGCAAATTTGAAAAAAATAAATCATGCTCAAGGCACTTTTGTTGTCTGTTTTTTACTGCTGCAACGGTGAATGTTCGCTACACAGTCACTGACAGTCCGAGGTACATTTGGCCATTTTTACTTTTACTGAACAGCATTGTATTACCGAAGGCGCTCATTTCCAGCTATCATTTGTAAGACGCACCTCTCAACCCCCAGGGATGGTGCGTCATTGTACCGAGGTGCGTCATACATTTTGATACCATGATGCACCCCTCGTCGGAAAAAGCGACTCACCATTACATGAAAATGACTGACCATTGACGCACAATTGAGAAACACTCTGATAAGCTCCGTCGGTATAACAAATTTCCGATATCGATATATCACTGAAAAAAATATTCATTGAAGCCCATCGATAACTTGTAGAAACAAAACAAAGAATATATATCTGTTGCGATTTTGAACATGCCTGTGTCGGCGATCTTTGGGTGAGGTCATTTTGTGTTTAGGGGTTTCCCCACTTCCCAGAAGCGTGATTTAATTTGTTAAATTTGTTTAAGTTAACCCATTTGGTTAGCTTTTTATAGTTCTTGGGTCGGCCCATTGTAACTATTATCATCATCAAAAAGTAAAGAATTAATTTTCAAGTCTATCGTTTTACCTCCGTCCCGTCCATAGTTTGTATTTCTTGAAGAAGAACCGGCCGATATCAAGTTACTAGTTTCACCTCGGTTTCGTTGGCGATTCATATTTCTTGAAGGCGACTCAGACGACTAGTAAAACTATTACTAATGTCCAGATGTTAAGAATTAATTCGCCAAGTCGATCGTTGATTCGTTTGAGCTTCGTCCCGTTAGCTTTTATATATTTATTGGGTCGACCCGCCATAACAATTATCATCATCAAAAAGTAAAGAATTAATTTTCAAATCGATGGTTTCACCTCCGTTCCGTCTGTGGTTTATATTTCTTGAAGAAGAGCCAGCCGATATCATTTTCATTGACAAAGGTAAAGAATTAATTTGTCAAGTGACTCCGGCAAGTCAAGCCGAACGTCCCGTTCGTGGTTTATATTTCCTGAAGACGACCAGTGAAACTCCTGTATGATTGTCAGAAAATATTTGTCGGGTTGATTTGTTGTGAAAGAAAAGGATAAATTAGTATAAATGACAAATCGATATTGATATTTTGTCGATATATGACACTAAATATCGGAAGAAAACAGAATATCGGGAAAAGTTGATATAACAATATATTTTCAATTTTAATACCTGCAATATCGGCATATTGAAATATCATTAAAATATCATCGAAATACCGATGGAGCTTACATGACGTACCATAGTAAATTGACGTACCATGACGCACATATGGGTCAGTTTTGTGACGCACCTTTTGAGTCCATGACGGTACTGTGCGTCATCAATTATGTGGAACATTGACGCACCATGACGCACCATCTCCGGGGGTTGAGAGGTGCGTCTTACAAATGACAGCTGCATTACGCATCCAAAATTAATTTCCTACGCTTAGAACTATACAGCATTCTCCCACAGGAAATTTCAAAAGGAAGATGACAAAACAAGGCAAAACACTTTTGCAAAAATCATTTTCCCAAAAAGCAAAAAATGGTTAAACTAGCTGATTGTCGATTTGGTACATTGTCCAGCTTTTTCCCATAGGAAACGGGCATTTGGTAATACAATTCCGTTTTCAGGTCACCAAAACATCTCGTATGCGGAGAGGGGTGCGATTGTAAGGTGATATCGGATCAAAGACTACTTGTCTTTGAAAATTTTTTACATCTTCATTTTCTGTAAATATTTGAGTGTTTATGGTGGAAGTTTGATAAAAATTTAGAGAATATTGTATTAAATATGACTGAATCTATGAAAAGTGTTCGGTAATAGGATGCACTTCCATACTAGCTTAGCTTAGCAATTATTAGCATTTTGAAATTTTAGGAGCCCCTCCCGGGCCTCCCCCCTTTTTTGAAAGTAATAACTTTGTGTGCATTCATAATTATCTATCACATTTGTAAGATTTTATTTTTTGATGCTGGTGAGTAAGTTATTTGTAGAATATGGCCCGAAGAAAATTAGATCTTACTATATTCATTTTGATTTTGCAAACTTGAACTACTACGTAAGTAAATGCGATTATCGAAAGTTTTAAAGGAGAATGAAACCCTGGGGGAATATCCATTTTAATGAAAAGAGAGGATAGAGATAAGCAATTTTAAAAAGTTCCATAAAAATTGGTTAAAAAATTAGAAAGTTAGGCATTATCGTGAAATTTGTCATCAGTTCATTCACCGCCATTTATTTCGTCAGTGCTGGTGACAGCATTCCACTCCCATAGACTTTGTGCATAATGTGAGCGTGCACGCTGGAAGAGAGGTGACAGATTTCCCAATTAGGCCGAAAGTTATGAAAGTTTGAAAAGTCTCAATATGGCAATTCTCATATTGGCAATGTTGCTTAGAAATGGCAGGTTTATAAATAATAGAAGGACAACTCACATGTTTTGTACTTGTACAAAATTTCATATTTTCTCCATCATCTCTAAAGATGTTGCTTGTCTTTTTGTGAATTCAACATATGTTGTGTCAAATACATTTTCCTGTGATGTGTCTTGAGTTAACGAGCTGCACCATGAGAGATAATGGGGAAAGTATGAAATTTTGTGTACAAAACATATGGAGAGTTGTCCTTCTAAACCTGCCATTTTGAAGCAACATTGCCAATTTAAGGATTGCCATATAAAGTAAATTTAGAGGTTTCAAAATTTTATAACTTTCTCATTTTGTAACAGATTTTGATGGTATTTAAAAAAAAATTGCTTCCCTCTATCCTCTCTTTTCATTAAAATTAATTTTTTCTCAGGGTTTTTTATGGTATTTAAAAAAAAATTGCTTCTCTCTATCCTCTCTTTTCATTAAAATTAATTTTTTTCTCAGGGTTTTTAAAGTGATTACACAATGTTTAAAATTTTTTTGATATATGATCAAAAACAGAATTCTAAGAAGAATAACATTAAAAATTTGATGATTTTCAATTGAAATCAATGCATTTTGGCAAATTATTTGTGATTAGTCAAGGATTGACGTAAAAATTTGAGTATGACGTAGATGTGGTTACCCGGCTTCACGCATTGCAGTTGTGGCGCGCTAGACTACAATATGTATTATACCTTGTACACATTTTGCTAGAATTGCGCGACAAGGTAACCACAATAATGTCGTTGTGGGTACCCAATTGAAACTGGGACACAGCTGATGGGCCAAAAATAGGTTGAAATCTTACCATATTTTGGGATTTTCTTGGCAACACGACTTTTTAAAAAACTTTAGGCAGATGATTTTCTGCTAATAAAATCATGCTCTTTTAAATGAAGGAACATTGTTTCAGCATTGACATTGACACATGGTGACAAGGTAAAATGTACATGTGATATACATTCCAGAACAAGAGACAAGTTCATTGTGCATTTATTAGATGAGATAGCGGGGAGGCACACACATGCATTAGCACATTACAACATATCCACAAAACATTCGTACAATTACACTTTCTCTACTCTCTGTGATAGACTTTACCACAAATTTCGACCTGAATTTATTCATCTGCATATATAGTAATTCACATGTTCACTTGTCGTTTGTAGTTGCCTGTTTATTATGTGTATGTTTTATATGCGTACACACCAAAGAACTACATGTATTTGATTTGCATTGAAGAACTGGTTGCATAAGTTTAATAATTACTTCATTTTTCTTCACCAGAGAGACTCCACTACAACTTATTCCCCAAATCTTTGGGCCAGGTCATTAGGAAGCATCGGGTCCAGGAACTTCACCTGTCTCTCACTCAGGGACTATGGAGGCATGACAAGTGGGGTTATCCACCGAAGGGGTCTCCACCGGGCACCCAGCTCTGGGTCTGGTTTACAGAAGAGACAAGAGAGTAAGTGGTTTATGCATCTGTTGTTGTTAGGTGCCATCAAGTTGACCCTGACTGCAAGTATGGTCATCTTTCTCAATGATTTGCTAATTTCTTTAGTCACTCCTTGTCTTCCTCTTCTTCTTTCGACCCTGTACTATGCTGAGCATGATGTCCTGCTCCAGGCCCTTTGTCCTAATAATGTGATCAAAGAAGCCAAGTCTTTGCTTTACAACCATGGTCTCCAAGGAGTAGCTTGGTTGTATCTTTTCCAGTACAGATTTGTTTGTTCTTCTGTCTGTCAATGGGATCCTTACCATCCTGCACCAACACCACATTTCAAATTAGTCTATTTTCTTTCTCCTTTTTCACTGTCCAACATTTATGCATTAGGCAAGGCTTTATGTACATATATTTCATTGTGTTTATGGAGCTTCAATGATATGAATCAATATTCTGTTTGTTTTCTTTTAACATAAGGTACAGAAAGTTACATGTATAAACAAAACATATCAATCATGTTACAAGTATTTAACATTTAAGCAAACAAAAGCATGAATCAATAATATGATATGTTCTTTATTTTTAACATAATGCGCATAAAGTTACATAAGCAAAAAAAGATCAGGAATAGCTTTTTAAAAAAATAATAATAAATAGCAAAAGTAAAATGTAGATTTTACTAGTATTTGACAAGAATAAGAGAAGTATAAGTTTTTTTGGTTTTTTTTTCATTTATTATTTTTATGCCTCCGCCCACCGTAGGTGGATGCCGGAGGAATTATGTTTTCGGGTCGTCCGTCCGTCCGTCCGTCCATCCATCTGTCCTGTTTTCGTTCTCGCAATAACTTAAGAACCGTTTGACAGATCAACTTCAAACTTGGCTCGTGTATGCATATGGGAAGGACAATGATCTGCTTAGATTTTGGAGTCTCAAGGTCAAAGGTCAAGGTCATAGAGGTAATAATACACATAAAAATGGCTCGTTCTCATGATAACTTAAGAACCATTTGACAGATTGGCTTCAAACTTGGCTCATGTATGCACATGGAAGGGACCTTGATCTGATTAGATTTTGGAGTCACAAGGTCAAAGGTCAAAGGTCATAGAGGTCATTATGTACATAGAAATGGTTCGTTTTCACCATAACTCAACCATTTGACCGATCAACCTCAAACTTAGCACATGTATGCATATGGGAGGTACAATGATCTGATTAGATTTTGGGGTCTCAAGGTCCAAGGTCAAAGGTCATAGAGGTCATGTACATAGAAATGGTTTGTTCTTACGATAACTCAACAACCATTTGATGGATCAACTTCAAACTTGATTCATGTATGCATATGGGAGGGAAAATGATCTAATTAGATTTTGGGGTCTCAAGGTCCAAGGTCAAAGGTCATAGAGGTCATGTACATAGAAATGGTTTGTTCTTGCGATAACTCAACAACCATTTGATGGATCAACTTCAAACTTGATTCATGTATGCATATGGGAGGGAAAATGATCTAATTAGATTTTAGGGTCTTAAGGTCCAAGGTCAAAGGTCATAGAGGTCATGATGTACATAGGAATGGTCCATTCTCACGATAACTCAACCATTTGACGGAGCAGCTTCATACTTGGCACATGTATGCATATGGGAGGGACAATGATGTGATTAGATTTTTGGGTCTCAAGGATAAAGGTCAAAGGTCATAGAGGTCATTATATACATGAAAATTCTTGTTCTTGTGATAACTTAACAACTCTGTGACGGTTCATCTCCAAACTTGGCTCATGTATGCATATGGAAGTGTCATAATTGTCTCATTAGATTTGGGGGTCACAAGGTCAAAGGATGTCATTTTATACATGAAAATAAAAAAATCAACATAAATGTGCCATGTATTTCCGATCTGGCAATTGCGGAGGCATAAATTTCGACCATGTGCGGTCGAGGATTCATCTAGTTTTAAAGATAAGGTGCATAAAGTTGAATACTAGATGTAAACAAACAGAAAAAAAAGATAACCACAGTAGGTGTTATCTAACATGTAAAGCTTTTCACGTGTGAAAACCTATCTTGTTCTTTTGTATCATGCACCAAAATTTACAGCTATTCCATCATGTAACATAAGTTGAAATGCTATATCTCTTGGTTTAAAATTGTCCTTGATCCTGGACATTAATAATCGAATCTGAATAATTTTCATTCTGGAAAACCATATTCCTGTGTACAAGAACCCTCCCATACATAATACATCACATAATCAAAATAAATTTGTGTCTTTTCACTCATCTTGCTTAAAGACTTGCAACTTAAAAAAAAGTATATCTAAAGAATGAAAAATAAAAACCAGCTTTTGCTTCCTGTCAGTTAGGATCAGGAATTTAGGACTTGATAGGAACATTTGGAGTTGCGTGTGATGGCAACCATTTTTCTTCACAAGAAACTCCTGGATTAAATGTATGAAAGTATTTCAGATATAAATCTTTAAAAGGTGATTAAAATAGATCTTATTACTTGTCTAAGTTGTCTTACACTGAACTCTAGAGGCATTTTCATTAATATTTTGAAATTTGAATTCTATCTGACTCTGTAAAGAGTTTTGTATTTTATAATCAATAAAAGCATATTGTACTCATATATCAGATGATATCCAACTTCAGAAATTTCCTTTTTTCTTTTGCAGCGTGGATCAGGCATGGGGAGATCTTGTCAATGCTCTCTCTGGACTCTTTTGCGCATCATTGAACTTCATCGATGAAACAAACACAGTCGAGCCCCAACTTTCTTTCAGACCACAAGGAATAGCTTCAAGTATGTCTAAATAGAAGTTTGCTTTAGGCAGCTACCACCCTTTGGGCACAAATCTTTCTGCATGCTACTGCTTATTATAGATAAGTACTTCTTGGGCAAAGGTTACATGTAGTAGTCAGAGTGCACATTATTCAATATCAGTTTCCTTTAGTATGAAAATATCCAAGTATTTTTGGAATTATTTTTAATGGTGAATTGCATGTTTTCTTTCTTGATGCTCCTCTCATCTAATAAGTGATTATATTCCAAACATGTTGCAAGTTACTATGATAAATTCTTGTTGCTAAATACTATGATATATGTGTGTGTATCAGCATATACCATATTTGTATACAAAGCATGGAAAACTATTAAGGTGTGTTAGGCATTATCATTATTCTGTGTTTGTGGGATTTTTGCTATAACTGTGGCTCGGTTTGTGATTTTTCTTTTGATGTATATAGAGGCGTATGCTAGAAACACAAACCTCCTACGCTATGCCAGCCTTCCTCGTGAGGTCGTCTGTACAGAGAACTTGACTCCCTGGAAGAAACTGCTCCCATGTGACTCCAGGGTAAGATGAGAAAGCTCACAAAGGCTCATTCAGATATACAGCGGCAAATCCCCACAGATGGTTTTTTACCATGCCACTTATGATAATGAGACATGTATTACTCGTTGATAACAGTTGATGCTCAAGTAAAAGAGAGTGTGCCAGAATTCCCGCAGACAACCTTGTGACTGTATAGTCTGCATTAACTGTATAAGAATGTGATTGGTCCACACACTTTTTGTCCCATCATATCTCATTCATTTACATGCTCAAAAATGTGGGGGGTTTGCCGCTTCATATGTGAACAAGCCTTAAGTGTGAAAAAAGGATTGTTTTGTCATACAACCTCTATAGAAAATAGACTGATACACAGCAAAAATTCAGTATGCATTCATAAAATTGCAGTTTAATGCCTTGTAATAGTTTGTATTAGTACACGGAATGAAGAGGATGCATTGATATTTCTGCAGTAAATTTTACCCTTTTGTTTTATTTTTTTCTTGATTTTAGATTTAAAGCGGAAAAGTGAAGAGGAATGCATATGAAGGGGCATTGATAGGTTGATTTGTGAATGAAATTCAAGATATTGATAATAGATTTTCTAATTGGGTAGATATTAGTAAAATCTATTTTTTTTTTTTTTTTTTTAAATGATGCTTGACTGTTTTGTGAGCTATTTATGTGCTGAGTATCTGGTATTGATCATGTCCTAAATTCTTCACATCTTTTATCTCTCATTTGTTCCCATTTCTAAGGCTGGCCTTGCATCACTCTTCAAAGCTGATAAGCTCTACAATGCCCACTATCATTCCCTGGCAGTTGACTTTCGACCTGTGTGTCATTCAGGGAAGTCACCCTGCGTAGACTCTGCAGTAGAGCTCAGCCAGTCACTAACCATTGTCTTCAGGCCCTTAGCACAGGGTGGGCAAGGCCCTTCCCAGGACATCTCATTGAGGGCGCTGTTTGGGAAGGTTCTGAGTGGGTCATGTCCAATGGCATCTAGCAGTAGGGTTATAGTGGATATATCCAAGAATCATGTAAGTAAATAAAGTAGTTCAATAGTAAAAATGTCATTAGACCTCAGGCTAAGCATTTTCTTATTCAAACAAGAAAGAAAGAAAACAAAAAACACCATGTGATCAGTTTGTAGTGATGGCAGATTTATCTTGAAATATGATGGGTAGTATTTTAATATTTCCTTGGTAAACAAATATCTCTTCATACTTTTTGAAATCAGTGTCGTGAATACGACATGTCTAATTTAATCTCTCTTTTTTAAAGTTTATGATATCCTAATATTTTTATTTATCATTTACCACAATTACTTAGACCAATGAAATTAGATATTCTCTGCAATTGAACTACATGTATGTATGATATGTGATGGATCTGCCTTGAAAGTGTGGTATAGGATGAATTAAACCCTTCAGTATACAGATAATGAATGTTTAGGAGTGCAGTGGACATAATATTTCATGAGGTAAAAGATGAAATGATCCATTCAACGAGGCTGCGCCTCGTTGAATGGATCAATAATTTCATCTTTCACCGAATGAAATATTCTGTCCATTGCACGAATGAAAAAAATATTCATTATTTGTTTTATATGACACCTAGAAATAGATCAAATTGCAATAAATCGATAGTGCTATACGCTAGCGCGCTGTTCGTGGTGCACAATGCAAACGCAAGCGTTTTATGTACGTAGTGTGCTGGGCTCTCGGCGTTCGTGCAATGGAGCAAATCGTATGGATCCAAGATTGCACGGTAAATGGAGCCACAATTGCACGAATGATGACGTCATAGTGCAATGGCACAAATGATCAATATCAAGCAACCAATCAAATGACAGGGATCTATTTAGGTGTTATATAATACATTATAATATATAGATGTAGTTTCTTACACCAGAAGTAATTCTAACTATTATTTTATTGTTTTTCCTCCTCAAGTCCTCCAATCCTTTGACACTAAGTCCTCCTCCATCAGAAACTATCATCAAATCCACTGGCCAGCAGAACATAGTATATGCTGTCTATGATCTGAAGGAGTGGCTGGGAAGAAAAGACACACTAAATGTTGCTGTGAAATGGAAGCAAACTCTGAAATATGGTAAATTTGCAGCTGCTGTTTCATATTACAACATAATTTTGTTCAGATGTTTCATTTTTTGTGAGATATTTTTCTCTTTTCTTTGTTTCTACAAGCAAAGATGGTGCTGTCTTTAATCCCTTATGGTGCTGGCTTAGTTAACATTTCGTAGTGGAGAACTGGTTTAAGGCTTAATCTTAAACTATGAACCAGTAGAGTATTACTGACTGAAATTTTGTGGTTATAAATTAAATTTCCAAGATGAACTAGATAATGGATTAATTCAAGTAAAATGTCATGGTAAATTGCATTTGCAGCTGCCTATATTGGCTGATCTAATTACCAATATGAGTGCTTATTGAAATGGTTTTCAAGGAATCTTTCATGATGATAAGGATATTAGTAATCTTTGGTTCTTGCTATTCTGCTTATATCTTGCCCTTATGACACTCCTGGGGACCGTTTCATGAAAGTTGTCAGCACTGACAAGTTGTCAGTCACTGACAGTTACCATAGTAATAGTCAGTGATCAGCACTTCTCAGCCAATCAAAACCAAGGATTTTGCTGAAATTGTCAATGACTGACAACTTGTCAGTGCTGACAACTTTCATGAAACGGTCCCCTGGCATCCAGCATTGCTTGTAGGACTCCTATGACGTCTAAGCATTTTTTCTATCTTCTTCTTCTAGGTAACTATTATAAAAATGCACATACATTATTCAATTCTCTTTAGGACCTATTGATTCACCCCCTCTGTTGGCCTACCGATACCTTTCTGGCTACGGACAGGAGAGGGGAGGGGTGAGCTGTCTGCTGAGGAATAATTTTGACAGACCCCTCAAGGTCATATACACAGAGACCATACCTTGGTACATGAGGCTCTACCTGCATACTCTACAGATTAGGACTGGAAATAAGACTATTGAACCAGGTATGTGAAGAATGTTATTCATATTTTGAATCTTATGTACTTGCAAAGTGTATTTCAAAAGCTGTTCTGTTCTGATACAACCATTACCGCTTGCATACTGTGCACAGCAACCTCCCAACTACCCCCAACAATGAAATGAGCATGATGGGGCAATTTTTTCCCAGTTTTACACCCCTGGAACAAAATCCCTATGACAGTTTCCATTTGCACATTTACCCTTGGAAAATTACCCCTTGAATATTGAGCACTCATATTAGTTTGCATATAGTTATTATAGTGGAGAGATGGGGGATGTATGGTAGATCATGCTCTAGGGTAGGTTGTTGTGCCTTAATTGGTATTGAGCATGTGGTTGAGCATATTCATTCATGCATTGATTAGAGATGAATTAATGCTATCATGTAATATGTAACTTAGTAATTGGGTAGATGATTATTATGATCAAACATTTAGAAACAAGGTGGAATTGGCTATGAGAAAAGGAATATAAGATTTGAGCAGTATGTTTGTCCTTCAGGATGTATTAGTTCATTACCATTTTAGTATTTTATTGCCATGCTTTTTCACTGTTTATTAATTCACTCATTCATTCTCTTCACAGATAATGTAGTATATGTACCCGGCAGAGATCGTTCTAACCCCTACCTACTGGAAGTGGTATTGACCTTGTCTGCGACCTCTGACACGACCCTGAGGATAGACTTTGATAAGGCTTTTCTTCGATGGACAGAGTACCCACCCGATGCCAACATTGGGTTCTTTGTCAAGTATGATGGTGCTTTTTAATGTATTAAAATGCATGGAAATTAAAGAATGGTAATGAGGGATGAAAGTTAGAAATTGAAGATGATAAGTGTGTTGACTTCTACTGTGCATGAATTGTCAATAGAGAGGGGCATTACACCTTGGGGGATATGAAATTTAAACTCTTTTCTCCACCTTACATATTATTAATTAGATAATAATTCTTGTAGTTGAGAAATTTAACTGAATGCCAGCATAACAAAGCATAACAAAATATGATTTTTTTTTTAAATTGAAAAAGAATGTTGTAAATGTGACAAAAGAGAATTAGTTAGGAAAGTAAGAAGAGAAATATATGAAATTCTAATAGACTGATCTACCAAAAAATATTCTATTTTGATATCACAGAAGACATGATGTAAACCTACCATAGTAAAAGATGAGATACCCTGGTGATGAGTATCATTGATAAAAGAGGGTCATTATTGCATTGGCTTCATAGGAAATAAGTAGAATGCTCAACTAATGATCATTATTTGGCTTGAAACAAGTTCTGAATTGCAGTATGGAAATTTACACTTATTTGCTTTTATCTCTGCATTTTTTTTTTTTTTTTAGTTCTGCTATTGTGAGTGCAATGCTTCCAACTGCAAGTAATATATCAGGAGCTGGTATCATTGGTGCTGCAGAGAGGTTAGTCTTGTCACAATTCCTTTCCTAGAAAGGCTTTTAACCAAGAGAAGCCGAAGGATTTTGATGATATTGTGCGTGCAAAACCCATTGATAAAGACACTCTATTTGAATCTGAAGAAAAGTACTTGGAATGTTGGATTTTCTGTTTGTATGGCATTTGATTGATTATAAGATTCCGGAAAATGTTGGAAAATTCCTAAAGTTTGTGCATTTCCTATTTCAGTGGAATGTTTAATAGTTTCTGTTCCCATACAGATATGATTGATATTTCTGTGTATTTTACCATTCTTTTGATGTTGAATCAACTTTGCCTGCATCTTTATATATGGTTACCAAAATTTTGTATTTATACCATGAGCACCATCAGTGATTTAAGAAGCCCCCTCCTTGTTTTCAAATCTGCAGCGATGGCAGTAAGGCATCCAAGTTCTTCTTAAGGTTGTACACTGAACCTCTACTGATCCAGCTACCTACCCCAGACTTCAGTATGCCATACAACGTAATCTGCCTGGCCTGTACAGTGGTAGCCATAGGCTTTGGTTCCCTGCACAACCTCACGACCAGGAGGTTTGACTTTGTGGAAGAATCCAGCGACGAAGAGGGCAACATGGTGAAGAGGTTGCTGGCAAAGTTCAGGAAGAAGAAGGTTGATGGAGGGAAGGAGGGAGGTGGGGATGGGAAGGAGGAGAAGAAGAAGGAAGAACAAGCAGGAGAGGGGGATAGTATAAAAGAATCAGGAGATAATGGTTTAGATAGATGATGAAGGCTTTTCATTTCAAGGTGTAATGTTCCATATTTGTCATTTTCTTGATTTGCAGTAGGGTATATATCTGGAATTCTGCAAAGTAACTTTGAACAAGTTGATGGAAAGTGGTTTAGTCTTTGTCATGAGAAGTATTTTCTTTTCTGCTGATTTGCAAAAAGGAAATCAAGGAAAAGTAAGAATGGACCTCCTTTCTTGTAATGATTGTGTTGTGTGAATATGGGAAAATCTAGATTTGCTACAAATGTTATTTTTGAGGAAAATCTTCAATTATAGCTAAATCTCATTGGTTATCTTGATGTAGCTTACAGATAAGCCCAAATTCATGAAAGAGATTTATGTTTAAAAACTATGGTCTTAACCATAAATTAAATCTTTGGCTGGACTAAAATGAGCGTAAGTAAGCCTATATAAGTGTATGTAAGTGTATATAAGTGCACATATGTAAGTGTATATAAGTGCACATATGTAATTCCTGTCCA